>JANEYF010002004.1:192500-395000 GCA_029963845.1 Rhamnusium bicolor
GGCTCCAGAATCGTGTGCCCTAAGCAGACGGAGAGAACCAAGAATGACCGCCTTCTGCATTTGACCTGCCAGCCACTCGGCTGGTTTTTGGCAGGCCGGTATGATCTTCAGTTCCGAGAGCAGCGTAGGCTTCATCCCTCCGAGTACACCGATAATAAGGACGACCATTTTGACAGAGTAGCCTGGGTACAGCACTTGGAGCTCGTACCGGAGATCGCGATATTTGGTCCGTTTCTCCTCCTCCTTCAAGGTGATGTTTTTCTCCGCAGGAGCCGAGAACTCGATGACATACATCACCTTGAGTTGATGGTCGAGGAGGACTATGTCAGGCTTGTTGGCTTGGATTAGCCTGACTGTCGGGAACGAGTAGTTCCAGTAAATCCGGCATTTCTCGTTCTCGACAACGGACTCAATATCTCCGGGGACGTAAGGCAGCACTGGTGTCTGGTCTACCCCGTACGAGTGCCTTAGATGGTAGTATAGCACTCGTAAGGCCGCGTTATGTCGGTGGATGTAGGCCGAAATCGCATATATGGGACATGCAGAAAGTAAATGCATGAGCGATTCCGGCGCCTGATGGCAGGTCCTGCAGTTGATATCAGGAACCTCTACACGCCACACGCGGCTACGGTAGACCAAGTTGTTGATAACACCGTCTTGACAGGCCATAATGAATCCCTCGGTCTCCGACTTAAGCCCTGCTGACCTTAGAAAGGCGAAGGTCAGCCTGGTCGATAAACCCAGTGTTTCTATGTTCTTATAGAAGACACCATGCTGGGGTTTATCGACGTGCTGCCGAAACAGGTTTTCCTGTTGGGCAGCTCTGATTCGAGCTTTCAGACGATTTGGCTGAAGTTAGTGACTGACTCAACATCAGCACCTCGCCGGCCTCCTCGCCTGATGTCAAATGCGAGACCGAGTTCATCTGCGGCTCTTTTTGCTGCCTTGAACAATCCTGCTCCCACTCCTACAGTTTCGTGATGTTTTATGAACCGCAAGAGGGGATCTGAGCTCCTGAGTATGTTACATGCCATACTCAGTACTACTCTGCCATGCGTACACTCCAGGCTCAAGAGTCCTCGGCCCCCCCGTTGACGTGGGAGGTACACACGAGGAACGGACGATCTAGGATGAATACTTCTGTGAATATTTATCATCTTGCGGATATCTCTGTCTAATTGGCGCAGCTCATCTACCCTCCACTTTACTACTCCGAAGGAGTAGAGCAGAATCGGAACGGCAAGCATATTAGTTGCAGACACCTTGTTCTTCCCCGAAAGTTCGGAAGACCAAATCTTTCGGAGGCGGTGTCTGTACTTGCCGCGGAGAGATTCCTTTATTTGTGTTACATCCTGGATGTGCGCCTTTGTTGCACACCCAGGTATGTATAGGTCTCTCCGGCATCCAGATGTCTTAGGATGTTTCCGTCTGCGAGCTGCGCATCTTCAGGGAATTCCCCGCATCGTCCTCTCTTGAGGTGGACGACTGCACATTTGTCCAACCCGAACTCCATACCAATTGCCCGCGTATATTCTTCGACCACCCTAAGAGCGTTTTGTAGTTCGCGCTCTCCGGAGGCATAAAGTTTAAGATCATCCATATAAAATAGATGGGTGACCTTATGCCTCCGGTCGCTGGGTGGTCCAGATTGATATCCGCGGGTTTGGCGGAGCCCAACAGACAAGGGCAGCAGTGAGATACAGAAGAGGAGAGGACTCAGGGAGTCACCCTGGAAAACTCCTCTCCTAAATGCCACCTGCTCTGTCGTGACCCGCTGTGCACCTGATGTTATGGTGAAGCGGGTCTTCCAGAGCGGCAGCAGCTGTTCTATGCATCTCACTAGTGATGCTGGTACCGCAAGACATTCGAATAAGTGCAACAATAGCTGATGCGACGTTGTATCAAATGCCTTGCGGTAGTCAATCCAGGCCATCGATAGATTCCGCTTGTATTGCACAGAATCCTGTGTAATACAGCGGTCTATCAGCAGGCTGTCCTTACAACCTGCCATGCCCTTCTTGGCACCACGCTGTTCGTGTATCTGCTGGAAGACTGGATCAACAGACCTCAGTGTCCTAGCATACAAGATACGTGTAAATATCTTGTAGCAGGAGTTGAGACAAGTGATCGGCCTATAACTCCTCGGGTCGGAAAGATCCCCCTTTTTGGGGATAAGCACAGTACGTCCCTCGACGAACCAGTCCGGAATCTGCTGCCCCTCGTTCAACCATGAGTTGAAAACTCGCGCCAGACGACGGTGAGTGGAAGGAAATTTCTTCCACCACCAGTTGTTAATGCCGTCTGGGCCCGGGGCAGCGAAGTTCTTGGTACCAACAAGTGCTTGTTGGACTTCCTCCGTACTGATTGCCGGGCACACTTCTTCTGGCTCTTCAAGATGTCTGTGACACAGAGCCTCGAAGTGTGCAATTGATGGAGTGTCGCTAGTGAATGGACGCGTCGTTTCGTAGATTCCTTTCCAGAAGGTTACGACATCTTCTACAGTCGGCGGATTCTCGACAACACGCTGTGGCTCTTGAAAGAGGCGGGAAGGAATCGTACGGAACAAATTGTTTTGTTCCATACTCCTCACCCGCCTCTTCAATGTTTTCTTTATCGCCATGAGCGCTCGGATCCTATCTAGACAGTGCTGCTTGATGGTAAGCATCACTGCCAGATTTAGAGTATGGTGTTGACGTCTTAATCCGGTTGCTATGCGCCGGATTCTGGGAGTAAATACTCTACCAGTCGTCTTATATTCCACCACACTCTGGATCCGAGAAGCGTGTTGTCTGGCCGACTGTATCTTGGCCTCGATTTTTTGTACACGCCGCTTGGCTTTCTCGACCCCGTGATTGGTTGACCTCTCACGGGGGACGAGTTGCTTCGCGGCGTTGTACACGGCACAGTTGATTTGCCAGATGTCTACATCTTACGGAATTTCCTCATCGATGACCGCGTCAATTCTAGTCAGGTCTTGTGGCTTTAGGTTAGCCCTGGTGTTAAGGCTAACCCTTGTCCTTAAGTCTACATCGGCGAACTCTAATGGATGTTCCCCATCAGCTGGTAATTGCCGCGGTGGAACTGCGGCTGGCAGTTCTTCCAGCTGACGGGGTGCCCTTACGTAACCTGTCCTGAGCAAGAAGGATACTTGATCTCTCAGGTGTTGTTGAGAGAAGGCGCGATGCTCTGGATGCATTTCGCACCAAAGTGCATGCAATCGCGCCATGTATCCTCTTCGCTCAGGTTCGCTACTCGCGGCAGGTCAGCAAGTCATCCTTTAGTTCCCTCGTCCACTTAAAGCGTGCATGTACAATTGCGGTGTTGTCATCGTTTGGACCGTCCGGTAAGGCCCCTCCCATCTGTCCTTGACCTCCATCCGACTGAGGTCGATTGTGAGGGGCCCTTCTTAGGTTGTAAGGAACCCATAGCAGTAAGAGTACCAAGGTGGTTAGCCCTGGTACTCCCGGCCGGCATTAGTCAGGCAGAGTTGCCTCTGCCTGTCCAGGGTGCACCAACGTGGAGGTTGCCGGTCCTTTGCACCCCTGGTTGCCGGTCCTTTGCACCCCTTATTATTATTATTATTATTTTTATATATATATATATATATATATATATATATATATATATATATATATATATATATATATATATATATATACGTGTATATTTATTTTTTTTATTTTTATTAGAAGTTATAATTTAATTATAAGTGGGATAGTAAGGCTACTCTGGCGATCAACACACGACAAAAATGTAACGCGCCGTTGTACTACCACAAGGGTGGTGGGGAAATGTGCAAATTGTTATCATATTGAAATTTAGTTGCTTTTAAATTTCAAGCCTCCTCTGTGGACAATATCACGAGCCGCCACTGATCGGAACTGCAAATTTGCAAAAGACCTTAACTCTTTGAGGTTGGAGCTGCCGCCGCCTTTTTTCGGCCTGTCTGCGGTCACTAATTAAAGCGAAGATGTGTTGTTTATGATAAATAACATTAATAATGCTGTATGAGGCTAAATATTGTCAATAATTCTCGATTGTACACCCCGATGTAAACCAGCATGAACAAATACATGATAAAGCGTTCTGCTACCGTTGATTTTTTTTACATTGCGATCGGCCAGTCGCTTCTGTTATCTTCGTTTGTGTTTCTATTTGCCAACCTTCTAGATCTACCGCCTGGATACAGTGCACCCCTTGCGCCATAGGTTAGCGCGGGCCTGATTAAACTTATTAAAATGCAATGCATTATGCTTATATTTAATTATAGTACTTACAATGCATTATAGAACCGCTTGATTGCAAAAATATTTATTATTTTACAAATATAAAACACTTAAAAACTTGGAACGCCACTACATATCATTACATTGCAACTGATGGGCATACGATTTTTTCGTTAAAATTTAAGTTATATACATATGGACATACGATTAAAATCATTTTGCTTATTTCAAGGTTTTACAATTTTCTACAGTTACTACTTTTGAACGAAGACCAACTTTAATTTCTTTGCAACAGATGGCACCAAAATCTCAATTTTGAAATAAATTGGACTTACGATGTTTGCGGATTAAGCTGATGAACTGACATATACATAAGTACAACATTGTTGGAAAAAACTGTTTATTTATTAACAATTATAAATATATAATTTGGTGTACATTTATTTATTTCCAATTTCCAATGTCCAAATCGATTAAAATTAGTATGTATCAACATATAACGATGATTTTGAGGTCGGCATAACAATCAGACTGAAATCTAAAACAGTACCTCGTGTTATTTATACCAGAAAAAAATATTTTTCATATTAGAACTCAATATATTATTGAATAAAATGTTTTGTGAATTATATTGCACATTACTAGTTTAATTCAATAAATTTAAATTATTATTATTAATACACAAGAAGAGGCTGCAATTGGTTACTGATTTTATCGATCTTGCTGGAGTTTACACCAAATATACCTTTGTTTCTGCATTTATTCAAATGTTTTGGCATTTGAGAAATTGATATCTGAAATTTAGACACAGTAAAATTACAAATATACACCTCTCTTAAATACTCGTTTACATGGAACATTAAACAAGTGAGAGTGTAGTAATTCTTCTGAATTGAACATAAATCTCGTTGTCAATTTTTTGACAACCCATTTAACTTCAATCCATTATCAAAATCTTTTTTTTTTTTTTTCATTAAAAATATTGTTTCACACATTCTCCCAAATTATAAAATTTTTATATTATATATGCTTCAAATTTTATTTCAAAAAGTAATTTATAAACGGTTTAATGTCCACAGTCGTTTATTATTTCAATTACTTTAAACAGGTTTTAATGTCTAAATATGTTTCTACTAACAGTAAAAAAAAGGCATTAATTAGAGCAAATACTAATTTTAAATTTCAATCCCATTAAGCTAAAAGTGTTTTTATATAGTAAATACATTAATTGTTTGACGTTTTTTTAGTCATAATTTTATAGCTTCTAAATTTTCACGAACCCTGCTCCCCCAACCCGTTATTTGCCACAATGCTCCTTTGCGTGGATGTTGGGTAATTAATTTTTGTATCGATATGAAAATGAATTGTTTTGTTTTTGTTGCTGGTGGTGTCTGCCTCATAAGTTCTAGGTTCGAGTCTTGTACCAGCATTTTTTAAAATAAGACTTGAGGTTAAAAAGCTTTTCTTATACATTTTCTTTCATCTTTTTATACATTACATTAACAATAAAATAAATACAAGACTTTTATTATTATCTTTACTGTTTTTATTAATGAAAATATTTATTATATAAAGGCACTTTTCCTTAAATATATCAGACTTTATTACTTTTCCGACCTGAAACATTGTCGAGCCTCACTTGTCTTGATTTTATTTTATTTTAAATACTGTATAAAAAAACAATGACAAATGTCAGAAATTCTATAAAAGGAAAAGCTATATGTTTTTAACTTATAGAAATTAATATTTTCGTTAGTTACATATAGAAAATATGTCTTGCTGTTCAATAGTAAGTCTTGAATTCGCCACTGTTTTTGCTCTTTGCCCTTTAATAAATTAATTAATTAATAAATACTAAAACATTTAGGGGGTCCTGAGTAAACTGCAAGGATTAGATGCTAACATATAACCTCCGGGTTACAAGATAGACACCTTAACTTCAGAAGTCGGTATTGTCAAATATTTCTAGTTCCAAAAAAATCTACAGTTCAGGAGTCAATTTATTGTGGCACGGCTTATTCCAATAAACGCCAAGTTAACTTTATTTTTGGTGCAGGTTAACCTCCAACAATCGTTGAAATTGGTAACTTGTTGAAACCCACCCCTTGTGTTCTTATTTTTTTAAGTCAACTAATACACGACGTAAGTATCAATGTACACTAGAAAAGTATAGAAATACAAAACCAAAGGTTCATATCATAGAATATATACATTTAATATTACAATATAAACCTTTAACAAGCAATAAATAAAAATAAATATTCTTTATTTACAAACTAATGGTTAATACAAAAATCTATCTAAAATATTAATACATAAATCATAATTATATGCATATGATGTGCATGATTTAATGTTTAAATTTCTTTTATTGCTTTGTTAAGGCTGAACATAACAGATGGTATTGATACAGATAAAGGGAAAAGAAACAGAAATAAAAAAAAAAAAACAATATATGTGTGTGTATATGATAAACAGCAACTTAATGTAATAATACCACAAATAAATAAATACTAATTGCCTATATTATGACACACTTCCATTAATTTGATACCTCTAATTGATTTGATACTACTGGCACCAGTCAGGTTCCTGAAAAAAAAAAAAACGTACAAATTATTTTCATGTGATGCACTGAATTAAGTAATAAGTAAAAGAATAATAAAAATATTAAATTACATTATTTCCAATGAATAAAATGCTAACATCAATTAAAAATTAAATGCAGTAGAAAAAGAAAGACGACATCAGATTATGAAGTAAAATACAAACGATACTATATAAATCAGAATTTTTTTTTAAAGATTTTTTTAAATGATTTATTTTGTCATCATATTTCCGTTATGAAGGCCAATCACCGATATCAGGAGATAATCTTATATGCGCTTGTCTAAATATTGACATCTTTAACCTGCCAATTTTCCCGTTCTCTCCACATCGTCACCGGTTCTGCTTTAACATGCTAATAATCCAGATACATGGAATTAAGTTTTACATCCGGTTCGAAAGATGGTGATACGAGCATGTCTACGCATCAACTATACCTCATGGTTTTGGGTTGGCATGAATTTGAACCCAAGTCGTTAGGGTGGAAGAACATGTTAGTGCCTCTCACATCGCCGAGTTGATAAGTTTAAAGATGAATATAATTGTGGAGCTGCGCTATTGGTCACTGCTGCATTGCTGACCATCTTACACTTCTGTGGGTTAAAAAAATTTAGTGGAACTATACTGACGTGGTGATGTGCTAACATGTACGATTGTTTATTATTTCTAATGTCGGTTTTGTGTGAGGTGATTCTGTTTGGCCTATGTACACGGAAGGAAAGAATTGTTAAACCAAATAAATACTTTTTGGCAACTGAATTCATTTCCTTTAAATATGAATATATATTTAATTCACCAAAAAATTTTCGTTTTCAAATAATATAAATCATTCATTACTAGAGCGTGATAATTGATAAATCAGACGGACTCAGTAGCGTTACATGTGGATACTTCGTTTCTGATAATTTGGCAAATGATGAAATAAGTAACATTGTTTACATTTTACGTGTTAACAGCTGAGGATAATAGCTGAGTTTGCGCATCAACGAACATTCGCATGAGTAACAGTTTCTATGTTTTCTGCTGAAAATGATCTCCTTTATGGGGTAAACATTTGTGTAAAGAGAAAAAGATCTTTCGACATCTACCGTTGTAATATTTGCAAACTTAAAACTTTCTAAATCACCTGTAAGATGTTACTTATTAAAGTACCGATTAATATTACATAACGTTTCATATGCCACATTTTTATGTAAAATGTCATTATACCGCTTACTTACTCGCATACAGGATCATCTTTTGGAGTGTGTAATTTATTTTGTACATTATGAAATTACAACAAAAACCCATGTTATAGACAATTTCATTGAGCAGTGTATTGTTCTAGGACTCCATGTATTTACATTATACAAAAGTGAATGAAGTAAAAAGCACGATAAATATATTAAAATCTAAAAAAAGTACCCAACCATGATAATATACGCAGTGAAATTTTAAAAGAAATTGCAACTGAAATAGCTGTTCCTTTAAAAGCTACTTTCAAAAAACGTTGAAAATAGGCATTATTAAACCCATGCACAGAGATGGAGACTCTAGAAATAAGTAATTATAGACCGATTTCGATTATATCCAATATTACTAAAGTATATGGAAAAATTCTAAAAAAATAGACTAATAAAATTTTTAAATAAATTTGGTATATTAGCTGAAAGGCAATATGGCTTTATGGAAGGAAAATCAACAAAAGATGCCATTGAATTCCTAACACAATATATCTATAATACCCTTGTAAGAGCCATCTTTAGGCATTTTTATCGAACTGACGAAAGCCTTCGATACCGTTTGTCATAAAAAGTTATTAGCAAAATTTAAAAACTATGGAATTAAGGGAAATGTATTTAACTTAATGAAAATTTACCTGTCAGATAGAAAACAGTATGTTAAAATAGACTGTGAAATTAGTGAACCACAAATAGTAACATATGGAGTTCCGCAAGGGACAGTACTTGGACCCATTTTATTTTTATTATATATAAACAATTTGTTATCATTAAATATAACCGGATCTATAGTTAGTTTTGCAGAAGATACGGTAATACTATTCCAAGCAACAAACTGCCGAAAATGATAAAAAAAAATGGTTAAATTACAATTTACTTGCCATAAATTACAGAAAACATTTTATCTACCTTTTTAGTTCATATGCTAATAATCAACCCAATTTTGGCCCTCTGAAAGTAGATGGCAGCACATCTATTCCAGAGGCTAAATCGATTAAATATTTGGGAATTACCTTGGACAGACACTTACGATGGGACCTACATATAAATAACATCACTAAAACGATTAGAGGAATATTATCGTGCTTTAAATACCTCAAGAATTTTTTTGGGAAATCAAGCTTAAAAAAGTATATACTATTCGTTAATTCAGTCATAACTTTCTTATGGTATTATCGGATGGGGCGTTGTAAACGACAATCATATGAAAAACTTAGGTACAACACAAAAATGGATTTTAAAAGTAATATTTAACAAAAACTTTGGGTACCCAAGTGATGAACTATATAAAGAAAGTGAAATACTTGAAACTATTTCGCTTGAATATGTTGGTAAAACTGTTTAAAAATAAAAATAAAATTAAACCTATACACCATGTTTACTCCACTAGAGGCAAGCAAAATAGATGTCAAAAACCAGTATCGAAATAAAACATTGGCCAAAGAACATACAGTTATCTTAGTCCCAGATTGTATAACATATTACCACCTGAGATAAAGAATATGGATTACGAAAGCATCTAGATACGTTTTACAATTTAATAAATCAAGTTATACCTATTTAGGAAAAAAAATTAATTAAAGAACAGTACTTACTTGTACTGGCATAGTAAGGTCAATTTAAAAAAAATATATATATATATATATATATATATATATATATATATATATATATATATATATATATATATATATATTTTTTTTTTTTTTTATATATATATATATATATATATATATATATATATATATATATATATATATATATATATATATATATATATATATATATGACACACACGCATACGTACGCACGTATAAATTGTGTATAAGTAAATATAATCATTTTGTACATGCATATTATATATTAGTCGTTTTAATTAAGTACATATAAGAAACTGATTTATCCTAATTAATTATCTTTAGTAATTTAGTATTTTTTTTTCTCCACATCACGCACAAGTAGACATTCTACATGTATACTTCAGCGATTTGTCTAGTTTATTTCTATAGAGTAATAATTTTTTATTATAGTGTATTACATTTATTGTAACTTAAAGGAAATTTTTTTTTTTTCGGTTTCCCGATGCCGGTCAGTCCTCCCGTGGCCTCCGACGCCTCACGGGAGTCGCGCCGGCGCATCAACTACAGCCACTCCCCACATCCCGCAGGGTTAGTGACTGTAGATACCAGAATCATGTGCCCTAAGCAGACGGAGAGCACCCAGAATGATCGCCTTCTGCATTTGGCCTGCCAGCCACTCGGCTGATTTTTGGCAGGCCGGTATGATCTTCAGTTCCGAGAGCAGCGTAGGCTTTATCCCTCCGAGTACACCGATTATAAGGACGATCATCTTTACCGAGTAGCCTGGGTACAGCACTTGGAGCTCGTACCGGAGATCGCGATATTTGGTCCGTTTCTCCTCCTCCTTCAAAGTGATGTTTTTCTCTGCAGGTGCCATGAACTCGATGACATACATCACCTTGAGTTGATGGTCGAGGAGGACTATGTCAGGCTTGTTGGCTTGGATTAGCCTGACAGTCGGGAACGAGTAGTTCCAGTAAAATCGGCATTTCTCGTTCTCGACAACGGACTCAATATCTCCGGGGACGTAAGGCAGCACTGGTGTCTGGTCTACCCCGTACGAGTGCCTTAGATGGTAGTATAGCAAAATCCTGTGAAAAGCGGTTATTGCTGGAAATAAAAAATGGAAATGTAAACCTTTAACGTAAATAAATAAAAATCATTCTCTTAAAATATCATAATAAAAAGTATTGAAAAAAAAAAATGGAATAAAAAATTAAAATAATCACTTAATGGAAGAAAATTTAAAGAGGAAATCAGTGAAAGTGAAGGCCTATTTGAATATGTCGCAACAAATGGCTCCATGGTCTAGAGGTAACGTACTTGCCTCGAAACCTCGGGGTCCCGGGTTCGATTCCCGGTCGAGGAACTGGGATTTTTCTGTGAGAGAGATTAATCGTAGTATACTTGGATATTGGGTGTGTGTCCATTGTCTCTAAATGTGTAGCCCTCTCCCACACAAAGTAATTTCAGACCTTCAGGGATAAAGGGGGTTGTAATTTCATGTGGTGTTATTATAAATAAATCTTTAACAGAGCCAAATGAATTGCCACCTTAATACCATTTATACCATAATAGTATGATTTCACAAAATAACTAAAAATTACATAAAAAAGATACAAGATGGAGCTATCTATTTTTTAAAGAGCAACATTGTTAAAATCGCGAAAAATTAAATTAAGCAGTATCTCGACAAACAAAAATGTACCACCGCTGCAAATTTGATATAATTTGTATTACAATAATCAAAATATAAAGCTACATTTGCAGCACCTTATGACCGGAGCATAATAATTAATTATCAATAATTAACATTTTTGCATCAAATATTTCAAACATATTATTAACATTCTTGCAAAACTACAGTGTTCCTGCTAAAATCGCCTTACAGGACTATGAACATTTAATAACGTTTATAGAGTTCGATGTAAAATTTGCAGTGATATTAATTTTATTTTGATAGTAAAAATTTTGCAACAAATTATTTGTTGCAAATTTTATCAATCTGCCGACGTCTGGGATTGCTGCAAAATGGAGAGCGCATTTCAGTTACGAATGCGATCATTTACAATCCACCTGTACATATGTTATTATTTTTTGGAATCTATTTTAGGTAAATGATACTCTACAAGTTGTAAATTGTAAAAAATGTACCACGCCGCCATCGGATAGAGTTGCAAACTTACACTTACATGTAAGGCGATTTTAGCAAGTACACTGTAGTTGTTAATATTATGTTTCCAAAATTTGGTGCAAAAATGTTACTTATTGATAATTAATTATTTTGCCCGGGTCATCAGGTGTTGCAAATTTCCCTTTATATTTTGAATACTGTAATACAAATTATATCAAATTTGCAGCGGTGGTACATTTTTGTTTGTCGAGATATTGCTTAATTTAATTTTTCGCGATTTTAACAATGTTGCCGACCTTGAATCGAGTTGCAAAATTTTATAGTTTTCTTTTGGTTGGTACTTCAACAGATGACAAAGTTTCAAAAATGTTAGAATTAATGTTAAATTTTTTAGTTTTCACGTCTCTATTCACTGGCCTACCATGTGTTTTTGTATATTTGATTAGAGCTCTTTTTCTGATTTCAAAAATATGTAATTTACATGTGTTTTGATTACCGTTTTTTTTTTTAATTAAAAATTAATTTAAAAAGAACAATTAATATATGAAAAAAAAATGTAGTCGATCATGAAAAGCAAACGCTATTTTCCCTATGTCAACAATTAATTTCATAAGAAACTGCTATTTGAAAAAATCGTAATCGTCCATGACAAAAACAAATGGTATTGTCTTACGTGTTTTTCATGGCCGATTACGATTTTTTTGGAATATCAGCTGTCTTTAGATTAATATTAAAAAACTGGTAATCTAAACACATGCAAATTATATATTTTTGAAATCAGATAACGGCTTAACCAATTATACAAAAATATTGAAATGAAGATACAGAAAAAAATTAAAAAGCAAAGTTGTAGGACATCTTATGAATCATAAGAATATGCTTTATAAGAAACAGCTGAAAATCACATAAAAAAAAGAATTTTTTAAATGAGAGAACCATCTTCTTTTTTTTTTAATGGAACGCCCTATATATTTTTGTATATTTGGTTAGAGCTTTTTTTTCTAATTTCAAAAATATGTAATTGACATGTGTTTAGATTACCGTTTTTTTTTAATTAATTTAAAAAGAACAGCTGATATATATAAAAAAAAATCATAGTCGGCCACGTGCAAATTATACAGTGTATCCTTGGATGGAGTTCACAATACTAATTTTTTAATTTTCAATTTTTCGAAAAAAGTCGTTCGTTATAAAAGTTTTGCATATTTTGAAAATTCAAAATCCGTGGTGATCAAAAACTTAAAAAATGTTAAATTTGTTCGAGTAATCTACCAATATTTTTCTTTTTTGGAGAAAAATGTCATGAACAATTGTTGTTAGTAATATAAAATCGATTTAAATTAAAAATTTCGTTGAAAAAATCGGATATCATGGAAGCTTAATATTTTATAGTTAATGGTAAAATGCTTGTAGGAGAAAGTTCTCTATTTGTATTTTAAAGAAAAAATGCACAAAAAAAATTTTTTACGTCCTATGATTACAAACAATTGTTCATGACATTTTTCTCTAAAAAAGAAAAATATTGGTATTTTACTCTTGAACAAATTTCACATTTTTTAAATTTTTAATCATCCTGTATAATTTTTTGAATATTTGATTGTGGCTTTTGAATCTTCAAAATAAGCAAATCTTTTTATAACCATTTTCTTCGAAAAATTGAACATAAAAAAATTGACAAGTATTTTGAACTCCATCCTTGGACAGTGTATATTACCTTGTACCTTTTGATATGATTTTCAATAGTTTTTTGAAAGCACGTTCTTGTGGTTCATTTGATACCCTACAATTTAATTTTTTCCGTAATTTCAAAAATATGAGGAATCACCCTGTACATCGCTATATTTTTTGTGTGTTTAATAAAAAACTTTAGTAACATTTTGCTCTAAAGTTATTATAAAATGTACCTAATTTACCTAAAATATGAAAGTTTGCAAGGCTCTAGCGATCACCCTGTATGGTGCATATAACCCAATTTCAATAGGTCTACTGTACTATTATACATACCTACCCACAAGATTTAAAGTCAAAATGTTAAGTCTAACAAACATTATCGTGTTTACAAGAAACAGTAAATACACACAGACAAACTTTTTTCGCTATTTGAGTTCAAGGTGTTATAAAACTGTTTTTTGTGCAAATTTGTTTTTCTGTGATTATTGAAATGTTTTGTTACAACATACCTATTTGATGAAATCAAATATCTACAGTGTGATCATTTTATCTTGGATAACATTTCGATCTGATATCACACTTTTATTGTCAACTCCTGAGCAGTTTAAAATTATTTCTACAAACAATATACAGTTATGACCACGCAAAAGAAAAGAACTTCCAAAATGCAATTCAATACATATTTAAAATATTTAGAAGAAAACAGTATATTAATATCGAGAAAACTAACCCCTAACATGAATCCCAAAGAGAGTTACACCACATGCACCCTTGGACCCTGTTCTTATTTTTTGTCAACATGTTTTCTTTTAAGCATACGTAAATATGTTATGAAGGAGATTGATTGACCACTATCTAAAATAAATAATGATAAGACCCATTATAAATACTAACGGGTCTCAAAGTTAGATCAGTTATAATCCAGTCCATGTAATAGAAGGTAGACTGATGTGTACACTTATTCCTCTGAATAAAATTATTATTCTCAAAAGTGTTTCAAACTTCATTCTTTGTTCATAATTAGAGTTAAATACGTTATGGGAAAATTTAAAAATTATTAGCCAAATTTAATTGGTTGGAGATCCTAACCTTTTTTCTATTATGTTAAATACTTAAAAAATTCTGCTTATAAAAAGGTATTATTATTGCATACCTATAATAGTATGCTTTTTACATTTCCTCACCATTTAATCTAAATTGGCGTTAACTCTTTTAACTGATGAAACTGTCAATAACTAAGGTTGTACATAGTTCCTTCGATCGCTCTGTAAATTTACTTGTAGATAAAAACTTAATAATATTGATTACCAGGAATAGCAATTATTAGTCAATTTATAAGGACAGCGATTTATCAAAAATGTTGGTTAACAATCAATATTTGAAATTCTGATGTACATTAACCAGAATCCTAAACATCCATATGTATTAGATATTTTTCAATAACCAATAACTAGTGACCGCCAGAATAAGGCTGATTATGATGATGCATTTTAATGCAACACTAATTTCTTGTTCTGTTGTTTCACTTTATATTCTGTATTTTATGTTTGTTTTATACATTAATTTTTTTATACATATTTTCTTATGTAGTTACTTTGTCAATGGAAATTATTTCTGGGAAATAACGGTTTTTTTTTTCTATTCGGTTTCGTGGCGCCAGAGAGTCCTCATGGCCCCGATTCATTCAGGTGCGACAGCAAACTACCTACGGTAACTTCCGTCATCCCGCAAGGTTAGTGGAAATTATTTCTGGGAAATAACGTGTTTTTTTTTTCTATTCGGTATCGTGGCGCCAGAGAGTCCTCATGGCCCCGATTCATTTAGGTGCGACAGCAATCTACCTACGGTCACTTCCGTCATCCCGCAAAGTTAGTGGCTGTAGATCTCTGAATCATGTGCCCTAAGCAGACGAAGAGAACCTAGAATGATCGCAGTCTGCATTTGGCCTCCCAGCCCCTCCATGTACACTGATTATTAGGACGATCATCCTAAACGAGTAGCTTGGGTACAGCACCAGGATATCCTTTCAAAATCGCTATATTTGGCTCGCTTTTCCTCACTCTTTAAAGGGAAATTTTTCTTCCACAGAGGCCGAAAGTTCAATGACATATATCACCTGGTTTGATGGTCTAAGAGGACTACGTCAAGCTTATTAGCTTCGATTTGCCTAACAGTTGGGAACGAGTAGTTCCAATAAATACATCTCGTTCTCGATAACGGATGCGGTGAGGCAACACTGGTGTCTACTATAATCCTGGTGATAATACAGCACTCGTAAGGCCGCGTTATGTCAGTGCACGTAAGCCGAAAGCGCGGATATCGAGCATGCAGACGTAAGTGCATGAGCAATTCCGGAGCCTGACGGCTATTCCTGCAGTTGATAGAAATATCTACATGCCACACGCAATTACGGTAGATTATTATGTTGATAACACCATCCTCACATGCCCAGCTGATCTATGTACTTAAGACACCATGCTGGGGTTTATCGATATGCTGCCAAAACAAGTTTCCCTGTTCGGCAGCTGATTCGGAGTTTCAGGCTCTTTAGTTGAAGCTCTGTGGCGGATCCTCCTTCTCTGGCCTCCTTACCTGGTTGAATGTGAGACCACCTGCAGTTTCATAATGTTTTACGAACCACAGAGGTGACCTGAGCTCCTGAAAATGTTACATGCCACACTCAGTACTAATCTGCCATATGTACACTCCAGGCTCAAGAGACCTTGGCTCCTCCGTTGATGTGGGGAGTATACACGATACACGAGGAACGGACGATGTAGGATGAATACTCATCTGTGAATATTCGTCATCTTATGAGTATCTCTTGACGCAGTTTACTATTCCAAAGGAGTAGAGCAACACCGACAAGTATGTTAGTCGCCGTTTTTCCTGAAATTAGGACGACCAAATCTTCCGAAGTAGGCGTCTGTACTTGCCATGGAGAGAATCCTGTACTTATTTTACATCGTGGATGTGCGTTTGTTGCACACCGAGGTATGTATAGGTCTCTCCGGCATCCAGATGTTGTAGGATGCTTACATTTGCGCGTCTCTTACGTTGTAAAACTGGCTTAAGTCTTAATGGGTTGTAGTTCAGGTCTACAAAATGCGATACGGAGATGTCGCGCGCATTCCTACAGAAAGGATAGTTTTTTAGAGAAAATGGCGATTGCTTAACGTTCAACTACGTCTGGTAGAGTTTAAGTAGAATATTACAAGTTTCCCTTGAGTTATAGTGAATTTTACCAGTTTAATTATTATTAGTGCTCGTTGTTGTACCGTTTTTGGGTTTGTGGAGCATTAATATATCTTCGTTTTTGGAAGGATTTCAAGTAGTTTGTGCGTTAGCGTCTCCTTGGATGAAATTTTGCCGTAAATCTAAAACACCTACTGTTCTGACGACTGGACGACAGTGCCATTTTCGACGAGTCATCAAAGTCGGCACAGGTTCCTCTCTTGGAGGGTTCTACTGGATTCTACCCGATTCTACCGGATTCTATCTGGATACAGGCTTCTTTTGGTTATTTGGTTCCTCCTAGAATACCTAGTCTACTCTGGGCTAAGCTTTACCAATCAGCCTTTGCAAAGCTTAGTAGAAATATAGTTTCTCACGTGCTGGGTGTGCGTTGTGACCAAGACGGTGGGAATCTTGGACTTCTGACGAGCTGTAGATCACAGATAAGCCATCTTTCTAATATACTGGGTCATTTACTTATGATCATTTGCCAATACTACATATTTATAGTTATAATATTGTTACGTGTTTGCTATCTTCACAAACACCCATACTCGTAGATTCGTTGATTGAAACTCCAGGTAACACTTATTCACTACTTTAATAACTAATTAATAATTAACAACGATAGATTAATGACTGTCTTAACTATAATCACAATTAAACACATAAGTATCTTTCTTATTTGTTCTTTACTCGTTCAATTTCAACTTAAGACTGACTCTTAGTCCACCGTGCGTCTTATTTATACATTCATTCACGCGGTCTAGAACATTCTCGGCCGTTCTCGTACAATTCCAGTCTAATCTATTCAGTCTACACAGTCCAGTGGCGTAACACTGTCCCCTCCTTAAGCTTGTACGTCCCGGTCAGACAATTCGTTGTTCCCTGCATACTTAGCTAGTTTCTGTATATGCACCACCTTCATCTTTGATTTTGGACTCTGCTGAATTCGGTATACGACGTCGTTTATTCTGGTGACGACAATGTAATGTCCTTCCCAAGGCAGGTGAAGCTTCGGAGACCTGTCTTTCTTTCGTTCTAGGTTATATAGCCAAACTAGATCTCCCGCCTGGTACCCTCCTGAATTAGCCCTCAGTCACTTGCTACTGCAATTCCCTCAAAAGGAGCCCCGACGTTATATGGGGCCTTCTTGTCTGTGGCCCCATTTCTGTCCCGCAAACTTCACATTGGCGGCACTAAGCCACCACACCTTGACGACTGTTTACGCAGTAAAATCATTCTCTTATTTTTGTCAGGGTTTTGTTGATGCCAAAATGTTCGCCAGACGGTTCACTATGCGCTTGCTAAAGTACTTTTGCTACGTGACACCTGGGGATTACCAATTTCAAAGTAACTTTCTTCCCATCTCGTTCCCATGCTTTCTTCAGCAGTCCATCTCTACTCCAAGGGAGTCCCATTGTGCCCATAAAGCCTTCAGCCCCACTCATTTATTTGATATGTCCTTCCAATCCCGGGTTCCTCTTTCCTTCTATTTCAGAATAAGACCAGTTTCTTTATCGTTTATCTGCGCTTCCCTTATTGACCCTTTTGTCCAGTCATCCGGAACATCAATCTTAACGGTATTCACTATTTGTACATCTTGCTGTTTTTCCTCACGGTGACAAGGCTTGCAGTCTTTTTAGCATGGTCTTTTGGAAAGGCCATCTGCCTTTTTATTAACCAGCACAGTCCCCGAGGTACCAGCCCGCCAGTTTTCCTGCAGGTCCTCCATTACTGCGACATTTACCCTTTCAGGGTTACGCTGACGATAGTTACTCTGATTATGGGCCATTTTGTCACACTTATAACAGCGCATGCCTCCTCCATTCTGTCTACCACTACTTGACTGTTGGTCTTGTTTCGGCTGAAGATTCGAGTTTATCAGTAGTTGTATGATCTTTTGTACTTCGGACATTACATCTTGAATGTTAAGTTTAAGACAGTTCCTCTTAATGTGTTCCAATTTGCCACACTTGTAACAGCGGATACGTCAATTCGACCTACCGCTATTTTGTTCTTGTCTCGTCTGAAAATTCGTCTCTGTCAATAGTTGTGCGATCAACTCGGTTAATACGACTTGCATGGTTTTATCTGCCGTAGTCTCTTCCACAGCCACGGCTCGTACTCTCTGGTTTGATTGTGTGTAATACTCATAGGCAACCTCAATCTCAAGTGCATGTACTAAAGCCTCACTACTTCGCTTGTGCCTGGCTAATTTAAGGATTCGTCTAACCTCCTAGTCCCTTACTCCATCAATAAATGCACCAACTACTAATTGTTGTTGAAACTTTTATCGGGATAGGCTAGATGGACTAATCTCTCTACAGCAGCCTCGAACTCCTGGAGGCTTTCTCCATCCCGTTGTCTGCGTGATTTCAGCTGCGTCTGATATACTTGGGCGATATGTTGGTTGCCATATCTTAGTTCTAACGCAGCAGGTCTAATGCTTGGCCCCTCAATGTTAATACTAACGCTGTTGCTTTCTCTTCGTCGTTCCAATTATTTGAACGTGCATCTGCCTCGAACTGTCTCTTATATGTTGACCATCGAAGGAAAGAAAGACGACAGTACCAATTGGCATACTTTCCCTCTTAATTGTTGTTTTAACTGGGCTATCTCTCCTTCAACTTCACTGACTTTTCCTCTAACTTCAGTTATTTCTCCCTCAAATTTTCCTCTAAATTCATTGACGTCTTCTTTAATTTCACTGATGTCTTCTTTAACTTCATTAACTTTTTCTATAATGTTACCTTTAAATTTTTCAGTGAGTGAAAATAACTGCCTGCTGTTCTTCTAGGCTTCTCTTTATATCTTCACTTTCCTCTTGTCGTCTTATTTCCAGACCCTCCATCATTTTTCTCAAGTCTTCTTTTCTTCTGTCATCTCTCTTGCCCTTCTTTGTCTTACTGTCGTATTCTCTTTTCTTCTTTTTCTTCATATTGTCCTCTCTTGTTCTTCTCTTTTTCCTGTCGTCTTCTCTCTTGTTCTTCTTTGTCTTATTTTCGTATTCTTTCTTGATCGTTCATCCATTTTAACAACGCTGCTAGCAAGTCTTGTTTGTTTCTTCCCATACTTCTTGTTATTGGCATTAACTCACGACAAGTAAATCAGTTCAGAATAAAGTTTATTGTACTATAAAGTCCTTAAAATGTTGTTATCACGTTTATTTTAATAATGGAATGTTCCAGAAAAATCTCGAAACAGCATTAAAAAGTATTATTTAGAGTCTATGCTACTTTTTTTGTTGGCGAAATTCACTTATCTCCAATAACTGTGAAATGGAATGTCAGTATTAAGTATGGTTTTAAGGCTATAACACGTTTCCGTTGACACAATTTACGTATCTCCTGCTGTTTCCAAATAGAATATTCTAGAAATTTCCCGAAACCGCACTAATAAGATTTATTTTGAATATATAACACGTTCCCGTTAACACAATATATATACGTATCTTCAGTTGTTTCCAAATCGAATATTCTAGAATTTACATGAAGTCACTTATAGTCTTGTTTGAAAGTCCACAACACGTTATCGTTAGCGGCACTCGCGTATCTGCAGTTATTTCTAAATCGAATGTTCTAGAAACTTCTCAAAAATTCACTTTAAAGTCACTATTCGGTCCAGAAATAGTCCTCAAACACTGTCCAGTAGTTTCATTCTTCGTACCACCACTAATTCTTGAGATGAACACTGTAGAACCTTTTCGAATATACCAGAAATTTCTCTTTCAATCCACTTCCGACACCAAACTGTTATATGTTTGCTATCCCCACAAACACCCATACTCGTAGATTTGTTGATTGAAAGTTCAGGTAATACTAAATCACTACTTTATTAACTAATTAATAATTAACGATAGAAAGTTTCTTTCTTATTTCTTCTTTACTCATTCACATTCAACTTAAGACTGACTCTCGGCCCACCGTGCGTCTTATTTATACATCCATTCCCGCGGTCTAGGACATTCTAGAACATTTCCGGCAGTTCTCGTACAATTCCAGTCTCATCTATACAGTCCAGTGGTGTAACAATATAAATTTTATACGTTCACATACAATTTCTTGTGTAACTCGCTTGGTTGAAGTGCCAAGCATCATTTTGCTAAGAATATTTCATTATCTGGTACGATTACCATATGTACCCCCCCCTTTTGTGCACAAACGGCGGCCTCATTTTAGTCTTACGTTGCTGTATACGAAGCAAGAAAGTACCACTAGTGTTTATTATTAAAGGTTAAATATTGGATTTTTTATACAAAGTTACACAATATACTGATCGGCCATTAAATATTATTCTCATCAACCCTAAACTACGAGGCTTCTCTTCCAAAATAACCACTCATACTCACACCCAATTTTCCCGGCTATAATATAGAGAGCTAGCTGAGTGTGTAAATCGCTATCCACTGCCTACGAGTGGCATACTATAAAAAAATCTCTTCTGTTACTATGCTTTTATGGGTGAACGGCCCAGACACCTATATTAAACACCTTACGCTTACGAATTGAAGTGTAAAAACATCCAAACATAACAAGCTGCGCATCATCAGACAATTCCCCGCATCGTCCGATCTTGAGTGGACAACCGCACATTTGTCTAACTTAGAAGAATGAAGAAATAAAAGATTTCTAAAATGAAATATATTTTTCATAAATAATAGTTTTGATATAATATTATAAAATCAAAACTTTCAGTATTGTACAGAAGAATCTTTCAATAACAGGTACCTACCTCACCTCGACATATAAATAACATAATAAGAATAAAGGTATGTTAATCATTTTTTTAAGTGCATATTTGACATCAGTCTATTTCCGTTACCAAGTTCAATCATCATTCATCAATACGAGTAGATAAGCTCAATCAGTGCTTTGTAAGGACTGGCGTTGTTAACCTGAAGATCTGGCCGAATCTTTACTAATTGTAGGGTACCCACATCATACAGTTTTATATCCTTTTCGAAAAATGGTAATGTAGGTAGGCGTACTCATCCACTTAGTCTGGTCCAAATGTGGCTCATGTGCAATTGTCCGTTACAACACCAAGCCGATAGTTTAGTCATTAATTCATTAATGTCATTAATGATTAATTACTTTAAGGAATACTTTACATTTGCCATTATGATTGCAAAACAATAGCAAAATAAAATAAATACACTAATACCTACACAATACTTGAAAACTTTCAAGGCACCCACTTCACCTCTGAACAAGTTATAACAACAACTCTAGCCTATTAAAATGATGTTAACATAATAAAGAAATCTGAAGAGCAGCATATTTCAAAAATATTTAAATAATGGGGAAATTTAAATAATCAAAAAATATTTAAATAACATGAAATTATTTAAAATTGCTTTTCATAATATAATTTAAATAAAACTACTTTTAGAATTTAGTTAAGTTATAATTAATTATTTTAGTTGGAAAAAGTAGTTTAACTTCGAAAAGTAGTTATTTTAAATAATGGACAGCACTGATATATATGCCCACCTTATATGTTGTATCGTAACCTCCTTTACTTTTCATTTGATTTTGAAGTGCTATTAACTGATCACCAGGTATTTCAACATCTCGGCTGCCTATATGTCCAGTGTGTTGGAAGTTTGTCGGATTTCCTATCATAGATCTGGAAAAATCACATTTTAGTATCTGTATAATAGTCTGTCACACACACACACACACACCAAGTCTAATAATTAAATTATAATGTTTGTTCCAACATACAAATATAAAAAAATGAAAGACAATTCCGAATGTCATATTCTGATTTTATTGATCCAGGTGGATGGAATTAAAGGTCTTGTCCCATTTGTAATTGTATTGTAAGTACATACTGTTGATGCTCTCTTATTTACAGTGGCGGATTTAGGGGGGGGCAGACCCCCTAGCGGCTTCTCGCCCTAGGTGTTAAGTATACGAAAAGGTCGGATTCTAACAGCGAATTTTATCTAAATGATTACTAAAATTAAAAAATGTTCGCCTTACATATATTTAGATATTAAAATTTTATTATACCTAACAAAAACCTTGAGTTTTGCATGTACTATGTGTCATATACATACAAAAATCACTATATGTTATACTGTATATGGCTTATTCTCTGCAAATTAGTAGATATAAAAATATTTTTTTGGCAAATTGTTTTTCATTCGGTTTCAAAAAATAAATGATACCATGTAACGGTTGGAAGACCCTGTATGTTAATAAAGTATAATATTCCGTTCAACACTCATATACAACCCTTTATAAAACAAGAAATGTTAAGTTCGTATGTTTGGTTGCATACCTAGATAATTTATTTTGATTTAACGAACTTCAGAAAATTAATAATAGAAATTAAACATTCAAACGTTTACGAATTTCAACTTTATTCATTGTTTTATACAAAGATGTTTGTTAACAAAAGTTAGGCAGGAAACATAATATAATAAACAGATAGAATCACATTGTAAAAATGGAGCTGTTCGCCGATAGTAGCCACGGTCCAGCACTGTGTTGTGTAGAGACGTTATCCTTAGAAATTTAAGGCAGTTTAATATTATTTATCTTATATGAATAATCCAATTTATCATATTTTCTGGTAAACCTGAAACATAAAAAAGAAAGTGGTGATAATATGTGAGCAATAGGAGTTCCTAAAATGTTGTAGAATTATTAGTCCATCAGTTTTATTTCTTTGATTTGAGGTCAATACTTTTATTTTTGAATTAAATAGTAAATTTTAATCTAGAATAGTTGGCAATAAATCAGATATACTGTCAGAAGTTTTTTGATTAAATTGCACAAGATTGGAGAATGTGAAAGTGATAAGACAGCTAGCTCAAATTTCTCTAGTATAATCTTCAAAAAAAATCTATGTAAAATTTAGTAAAAGGCTTCATAAAATCTAGGGTCTTTTCTTTTTTTGTCTTACCGTATTGCTCCTGTATTGTACTGTCCTGTACGAGTTATCTTCATGTAACTAAGCTGAAGTTACCACAGAGTATATTATCTTGCCAACTCTGATTTTTACTTAAAGTTACCACACACCCTCCAGTCAATTCATAGGATATAGGACAGTTTCTTAAAATTATAATTAACTCACCATTCAGAAACCACGTATGTATGAGGGTTGTAACATCCCTTAGATTGTCAGCCAAGTGTTCTAGGATCAGGCTCAGGTGATATCTTTTTATGGAACTACAGAGTGAGTACAATTTTGTTATCAGTGTTTTCAACATCATGAGATGGGAAAATATTAAAGAAAGGTCAGCATTACATCCATTTTATACCAATTATCAAAAATAGTGAGATTCGTTATATAATACTTACCAGTGTCTACTTTGATGAACAATGATATTTGTTGTGTTTTGCTCTTGAAATAATGTAACTAACAGTATATATAATAATCTTCGTGTTAAGTTGTGGATTACCCACATAATAATTATTCACTGTTCACTAATTAACAGCTGTTAATTGGGCAATTGCAAATTAATCACTGTGATATTACTTGCCTAAGATTGCAATATATTTTACACGTATAATTTGGTATAACTATTCCTCCAAGTCATAAAAACAAACCACTCTTAGTTTTTTAAGTTATTAAATAGAAATAAATATTATTTAAATGAAACCGTTCAGATAAATTGAGATTTGCGTATAATATTAGCTTGGCTGAAAATCCTATTACTTACTTGTAAATAATTATTGTATAAAGTTGTCTACTTATGTAGCCATTGCTTATTTCTGTGTTAAGGCTTATATTTTGAATTTGCATTTGTCATACGTGTTCATCGACCAGGACATCTTTACAACGATTATATCTGTTATTTGTTATTTGTACTTACCTGCTGGTATTCTCCTTTCAAAGACATTTTTATTAAATTATTTAACAATTTCGACTGTTCGACAACAAAAATATTCAGTCTATTATTTAACTGTAAGTTATTATATTTAATAAATTTATTTAGTTTACGTTGGTGTTTTCTGGTTGATTTTGTATGTTCTTGAATTCCCCTCTCCCTTGTCGATTTAATCGGCTGGCGCCCAGGCATTGCTTATTGTATGGTTATATAACATCTAAAATAATTGCATAAAGGTAGATGAATATAGTATAACATCTAAATAATAAAGACAAAAAAACTTAATTCCTTATCCACGACTCAGCTCCCGAAAATAATGACTGCCGTGCACAAGTGATTTTGGCATCAGCCAGATCAGGTCTGTTTTAGGTCACAAAAAAATGACGCTGCAACGTGAGGCTAGAGAATATTCCCTTTACGTAAATGTTAATTTTTAAATTAAATTTATAGTTAGCCGGCATCCAAATCCAAATAATAAGCAATTTTTTTCCCTTAACCCATCCTCTTTTCCTTATCAAGACATACAAAAAAGTGTATATATATTAAAAGTAGAGTATCAACAGTTTTTTGTATAGAGAAAATAAATAAGTAAAATTCTCTTCAGATAAAAGTTTACAGATTCAGATTACTTATGAGAAAGAGATATAATTTTTTATGGTTAAGATTTTTTTTATATAAAAATTTCTTGTTTTACAAATTGGTTGAATCGATTTAATTACAGGGAGAGCAAATAAAGTATAACGGTCAATTTAATATAGCTATTTTAAATTTTTAATGCTTGTACAGTGAATATTGTTGTTTAATATACAGGGTGAGCTAGCTGATTGGAAAGGCTCTGTATACTAGAGCTTTTTGGTTGTATAGAGTGTATACTAGAGTTTATTTGATATTTGTGTATATGTGTACAGAGGGTACACTAAAATATATGCACAATTGCATATTGATGTACAGAGTGTGTACGCTATATCGTTTTTATAGAATTTTGTATTTGTGTACAGCGTGTGTACTATTGTTTACTTAAAGAGTGTCTGTGCGGTGTAATAATACAGGATGCACGTATTAAATAGTGTCTGACACGATTATATAGAGTGTGTTTGTTAAATACTTTCTGAGTCAATACGGTGTGAGTATAGTAAATAACTTTTGGTGATTAAGCTGAAGTATTTTTGCACGGGATATATTCAACAAGTTCGCTTATACAGGGTGTGCCAGTGTTGAATGCTACCATATATATATTAGTGCATAAAGTGTTTGTGTTTTGGATATCCTAAAAAAAAAAATAAAACAATGGCATCTATTTACGAAATGGACCCGAATTACCTAAGATCATACGAAATTAGTTATGAATTAAAGATTCGAGGTGTAGCTACCACTAATGCAGATATTCCTCAGAAGCGACGGTTTTTGCGCAGAGAATTGCAAAAGGACTTGGCGAGACCGACTGTTCATGTTTATGAGACTCCCAACTTTTCATTCGAAACAGAAAAGAAAGAAATTGATTGCACTATTGAATCAGTTACAGCAATGATAAATGACTTTGATGGAATAAACCATGAAGTTTACAAGAGGATCCGCACTAGGATAAATCATATCATGGGTAGGCTCCAACGAATTCCAGAAACTGTCAATGACGATGTTAGTGGATATCGCGGGGACAATTTGATTGTAGTCGGTTGTTTGGAAGGTGACGTGGAAGAAATAATGGAAAAACATAGACAAGGAGAAGTTAGTCGCCAACAACTAAATGCACCCCCTGATACAGCAACAACTAGCAAGTGTTTTCCGGTCTATAAATTAGGTCTCACATTTGATGGTGATACCACCAAACATTCTGTCAATTCGTTCTTGGAGGAACTTAAGGAGTTAAGTTTTTCACGTAATGTTTCTCAAGATGAGCTGTTCAGATCTGCTGTTGAACTCTTTGAGGGTCCAGCAAAAATGTGGTACCGACGTATAAGGAATAAGGTAGAATCTTGGGATGGTTTGGTTGCTGCATTAAGAGGAGATTTTCTATCGAAAGATTCAGACGATGACCTATGGGATATAATCCGAAATCGCAAACAAAGGGACGATGAACGTGTGATTATTTTCATATCAACTATGGAGAATTTATTCGACAGCTTAATTACGAAAGCCAAGGACTCAGAAAAGTTAAAAATAATTAGAAAAAATTTGTTAGACGATTATCATGTTCACTTAGCACTTAGGGATGTTGCCTCTGTTGATGGTCTCGCAGATATATGCCGTTCCCTTGAAGAAGCTGGTATTATTAGACAAGAATCTCAGCATACACATTCAGCAAGAAGAAATCGCTCGACTCCAGAGACAGATTTGGCATACCTACCTGCTCACCTAAACAATAGAAAACGATTTAACAATTATAGCAATAATAATCCATCTAACCGCAATGAAGTGAGGGAAGTGTCTGAGTTGCGATGTTTTAAGTGTAAGAAACTTGGCCACATAAAGCGTAATTGTACACAGTACAACCCTGATAATTCAAGTGGTAGAAAAGTACCGACATGTTATGGTTGTGGTAGGGAAGGAGTTATTCGTCCGAACTGCTCATGTTCAAAAAACTTCAGGCGAAGGGATGCACTGTAGACCGGTGTTTCCCTAACATTAATGACAATAAAATGGTCTGTCACAGGAAACGATTACACAATAACTCTGATAAGGTAAACAACTTGGTTCCTGGTAAAACAACTCACAGCGAATGGAACGCATGGAAAGACTTAGTCAGGTCGTTCTATTCAAGTACTATTGTTGTAAAGTCACCTGAGGATAGTAAAGATTTTGGGACTGCTAACGTTAGCACTAATGACGTAAATACAGAGTCAAACATGTTGCTGGTGCAGAAAAAGCACGATAATAGGCCGTATGTCTCTGTTAAAGTTTTAGGAAAAGAAGTTGTAGCATTATTGGATACAGGTGCTAGTCACTCAGTTTTTGGAAGAGAAGGATTACAACAAATTAATAGTTTTGGTTTAGAAATTTGTAACCTTAGAGAAACATATATCAACACTGCTGATGGTGTTCCTCAGAAAATTCTTGGTTATGTTTATTTACCAGTTGAAATTGGAGACAAGTTACAGCTTATAAAAATTCTCGTAGTGCCATCTTTGTCACATACTCTAATACTGGGTAGTGACTTTTGTAAGTTGTTTAGAGTGATAATAGATTACGGTGAAAATTCATACTTTGTAGGAGAAGATCGAGCCCCATTGCATAGCTTTTATGAATACCCATCTATCTGCGAACTTAAAAATGTGCAATCGAGATCCGAGTTGACTAACGATCAGGTAAAAGAGCTGGAATCCATGATCGATAAGTTTAAAGAACTCTCCTGGATGTCTGGAACAAAGCTAGGACGTACAAATTCGACAGTCCATAAAATAGACACAGGCGACGCAGAACCGGTAAAGCAGCGACATCATAATATGTCTCCTTACATGTTGAACTACCTGCACGAAGAACTTGACAAAATGTTAGAGTTAGGAGTAGTCCGACCTTCTTCTAGTCCTTGGGCTTCTCCGGTGCTTCTTGTGAAAAAGGCAAATGGTGAAATGAGACTTTGTTTCGACGGGAGAAAATTGAATAGTCTAACGAAGAAAGATGCATATCCTCTACCACATGTTGACCATATTCTGAATAAGCTTACTGGAGCGCGCTATCTTTCCAGTATTGATTTGAAAGCTGCATTTTGGCAAATACCATTGGATGAAGAGTCTTGTGAAAAAAACTGCTTTTGTCGTACCATCAAGAGGTCTTTTCGAATTTGTTGTGATGCCCTTTGGCCTGAATAACGCTGCCCAAACGCAACAAAGATTAATGGACCGAATCTTAGGATATTCGTTGGAACCATTCGTCTTTGTATACCTCGACGATATAATTATTGCTACACCTACATTCGAAAGACACATCGAAGTTCTGTTAGAGGTCTTTAATCGATTAAAAACTGCCCAGTTAACCATCAACTTGGAAAAGTGTGAGTTTTGTTTATCATCACTGAAGTACCTTGGTTTTCTTTTGGATGGAGAAGGTCTCAGGACCGATCCAGAGAAAGTGTTCGCCATGTTAGCTTACCCTCGTCCAGAGACTGTGACGGAGTTAAAACGCTTTATAGGTATGGTTGGATGGTACAGGAGATTTATCCCACTATTTTCGAATCTGACTGCTCCACTTACGACGTTAATAAAAGGAAAAAGAAAGTCGCAAAGAATATCTTGGAATGATGAGGCAGAAGAATCATTTCGAAAAATTAAAGAAGCTTTAGTTTCAGCCCCTATACTTGTCAGTCCCGATTTTTCCAAACAATTCACCATACAATGTGATGCATCAGACAAAGGCGTTGGATGCGTGTTGACACAAATTAATGACAATGATGAAGAAATAGTAATAGCCTTTGCAAGTCGCACTCTTACTCAAGCAGAAACAAAATATACCACTACTGAAAAAGAACTTATGGCTTTACTATTCGGTGTAGAGAAATTTAGATGCTATGTAGAAGGTACTACGTTCAAGGTCATAACGGATCATTATAGTTTATGCTGGCTTAATCGTCTAAAAGATCCATCGGGTCGACTTGCCCGTTGGGCAGTGAAGCTCCAGCAATATGACATGATCATCGAACATCGTAAAGGTTCTCAGAATATTGTCCCGGATGCCTTATCTAGAGCACCTGTAGCAGAGGTGTCAGTTATATCTATAGACTTAGAAGAATGCATCAAGGATAGTTGGTATCATAAAATGGTAAATAACGTACGAGATAACCCTGATAATTATCCAGATTGGATGGTGGAAGATAGCCTATTATACAAGCATGTACCAGTGAACAAAGAAGTAAACTTGAGTGTACCGGAGTGGAAAGTTGTTGTCCCTAAGAGTTACAGAAGAGATGTGTTAGTGGCATGTCATGATGACCCCACATCAGCACACTTAGGTGTTTTTAAAACATATTCTCGTGTTAAGGAAGTATATTACTGGCCAAAGATGCGAATTTACATAAAAAATTATGTTAAGCACTGTAGAGTGTGTGCCGCGCAAAAGGGTAGTAATTTATCTAGACCAGGATTTATGGGAAAGCAAAAACAGGTTTCTTACCCATGGCAAGCTATATCTATAGACATATGGGGACCCCTTCCGAGATCGTCCCGAGGTTTTAGCTACCTACTAGCTGTGTCAGATTATTTTTCAAAATTTGTGTTGTTGCATCCCTTACGTCAGGCGAATGCGAAGAACATACTAAAATTCTTAGAGAATGAAGTATTTTTGATGTTTGGTAGCCCACAAGTGCTAACTTGTGATAATGGAACACAGTTTACTTGTAAGGAATTTAAATCACTTTGTAACACCTATGGAGTTAAGATTTGGTATAACGCGAGATATCATGCACAAGTAAATCAAGTGGAAAGAGTCAACAGAGTGATTGGATGTGCAGTACGTTCATATATTGAAGATGACAACCATAAAGATTGGGATGTCGAAATTCCAAAAATTGCGTATGCTTTAAGAACAGCTGTACATGAGGCTACGGGCTTTAGTCCAGTGTACCTAAATTTTGGCAGATATGTTCCAATTGATGGGAAATATTATGAAAATTTGGATTCAGTTGGCGATTTCAATTTAAATCCCTATAATCAAGAAAAGTATGCGGAAGAACTTAGCAAACTACCGTCCATATATAAGAATGTTCAAAATAGATTGAAAAAGGCTTATGAGAAAAATTCTCATACTTACAATTTAAGAAAAAGGCAATCAGAACAATACGCAGTAGGAGATCGCGTGTGGAAAAAAATTATGTTTTATCAAATGCGGCCCATAATTTTGCTGCGAAACTTGCACCTAAAAACACCCTTTGCAGAGTGAAAAGGGTTATATCTAATTTGGTGTATGAATTAGTAGATGACGCGAGCCGTAAGAATTTAGGAAGATGGCACGTGAAAGACTTGAAACCATTTAATGGCAGTGAAGATGAATCCTGATGTGAATGTAGAATGAATGTGAACGAATGTTGATGAATGTAGAGGATTCTGTTATTTGTTTGTTTACCCGATGTTATCCATTATAAAGAGTACTCGATTTTGAACAGTGGTATACCACATCCTAACAAGGAAATTGACAAGCATTTTTAGCTTGTTTATATAGATTTTGTAATTTTTACCGAAATATAGTCCGGACTATTTATCTTTTAAGTAGTCAGTTAATGTATAGGTTACTTTGTAAAGAATATGTAAATTAGTGTTAGTAATAAGTTTAAATGAGATATAAATATAGGTAGTTTAATGTAGAAAAAAATTTTTTTGCTATGCTAAAAATTTTTTTAACCAGCGAAAGGGGGTGTGTAACGGTTGGAAGACCCTGTATGTTAATAAAGTATAATATTCCGTTCAACACTCATATACAACCCTTTATAAAACAAGAAATGTTAAGTTCGTATGTTTGGTTGCATACCTAGATAATTTATTTTGATTTAACGAACTTCAGAAAATTAATAATAGAAATTAAACATTCAAACGTTTACGAATTTCAACTTTATTCATTGTTTTATACAAAGATGTTTTTTAACAAAAGTTAGGCAGGAAACATAATATAATAAACAGATAGAATCACATTGTAAAAATGGAGCTGTTCGCCGATAGTAGCCACGGTCCAGCACTGTGTTGTGTAGAGACGTTATCCTTAGAAATTTAAGGCAGTTTAATATTATTTATCTTATATGAATAATCCAATTTATCATATTTTCTGGTAAACCTGAAACATAAAAAAGAAAGTGGTGATAATATGTGAGCAATAGGAGTTCCTAAAATGTTGTAGAATTATTAGTCCATCAGTTTTATTTCTTTGATTTGAGGTCAATACTTTTATTTTTGAATTAAATAGTAAATTTTAATCTAGAATAGTTGGCAATAAATCAGATATACTGTCAGAAGTTTTTTGATTAAATTCCACAAGATTGGAGAATGTGAAAGTGATAAGACAGCTAGCTCAAATTTCTCTAGTATAATCTTCAAAAAAATCTATGTAAAATTTAGTAAAAGGCCTCATAAAATCTAGGGTCTTTTCTTTTTTGTCTTACCGTATTGCTCCTGTATTGTACTGTCCTGTACGAGTTATCTTCATGTAACTAAGCTGAAGTTACCACAGAGTATATTATCTTGCCAACTCTGATTTTTACTTAAAGTTACCACACACCCTCCAGTCAATTCATAGGATATAGGACAGTTTCTTAAAATTATAATTAACTCACCATTCAGAAACCACGTATGTATGAGGGTTGTAACATCCCTTAGATTGTCAGCCAAGTGTTCTAGGATCAGGCTCAGGTGATATCTTTTTATGGAACTACAGAGTGAGTACAATTTTGTTATCAGTGTTTTCAACATCATGAGATGGGAAAATATTAAAGAAAGATCAGCATTACATCCATTTTATACCAATTATCAAAAATAGTGAGATTCGTTATATAATACTTACCAGTGTCTACTTTGATGAACAATGATATTTGTTGTGTTTTGCTCTTGAAATAATGTAACTAACAGTATATATAATAATCTTCGTGTTAAGTTGTGGATTACCCACATAATAATTATTCACTGTTCACTAATTAACAGCTGTTAATTGGGCAATTGCAAATTAATCACTGTGATATTACTTGCCTAAGATTGCAATATATTTTACACGTATAATTTGGTATAACTATTCCTCCAAGTCATAAAAACAAACCACTCTTAGTTTTTTAAGTTATTAAATAGAAATAAATATTATTTAAATGAAACCGTTCAGATAAATTGAGATTTGCGTATAATATTAGCTTGGCTGAAAATCCTATTACTTACTTGTAAATAATTATTGTATAAAGTTGTCTACTTATGTAGCCATTGCTTATTTCTGTGTTAAGGCTTATATTTTGAATTTGCATTTGTCATACGTGTTCATCGACCAGGACATCTTTACAACGATTATATCTGTTATTTGTTATTTGTACTTACCTGCTGGTATTCTCCTTTCAAAGACATTTTTATTAAATTATTTAACAATTTCGACTGTTCGACAACAAAAATATTCAGTCTATTATTTAACTGTAAGTTATTATATTTAATAAATTTATTTAGTTTACGTTGGTGTTTTCTGGTTGATTTTGTATGTTCTTGAATTCCCCTCTCCCTTGTCGATTTAATCGGCTGGCGCCCAGGCATTGCTTATTGTATGGTTATATAACATCTAAAATAATTGCATAAAGGTAGATGAATATAGTATAATAACATCTAAATAATAAAGACAAAAAAACTTAATTCCTTATCCACGACTCAGCTCCCGAAAATAATGACTGCCGTGCACAAGTGATTTTGGCATCAGCCAGATCAGGTCTGTTTTAGGTCACAACCATTGGCTTGGTAATTGAACAGGCACCACAATTGCTGAAGAGGTAAAACTAAATATAACTAAATTAAAAAATCATGCATCTCCTGGCATCGACGGAATCTCTTCCGATGTTTTAAAGACTTTAAAAGATAACATTGCAACTACCTTGGCTGAAATAATAAATAAGTCAATAGAGATGGGTTATTTTCCAGCAGCGTTTAAATCAGGCATAATCAAACCAATTTTTAAGGCAGGTGATAAAGAAAATACAAAAAATTATAGGCCAATTTCTTTATTGTCTAACCTAGCCAAAGTATATGAAAAAAATAATTGAAATTCGTCTGTCTATTTAAAAAAACATAAATTACTATCAGAAAGACAATTTGAGTTTCGAGAAAATAAATCCACACAAGATGCCATAGCATATCTTACTGACTGCATATATTCATTCCTAAATAAGCATAAAAAATCTGCATGTGTCTTTTTAGATCTAGCTAAAGCATTCGATATCGTAAGTCACTCTGAACTTTTGCAAACTCTAGAACAATTAGGTGTCTGTGGAAAAACTTATAAACTGATGGAGAGTTATTTAACAGGTAGGAAGCAAACTGTTCAAGTTGATGATATTAAAAGTGAACCTAGACTTGTCGAATATGGAATACCACAAGGTACAGTTCTAGGACCATTATTATTTACCATATATATCAATAGTCTGTTTGAAATAAAATCAGCTGGACAGACTTAAAAATAAAAATTGAAAAAGATTTTACTCAAATTAAAAATTGGTTTGACAGTAAACTTCTAACAATAAATTTTGCAAAAACTAATTTTATTCCTTTTGCGTGTTACAGAAATTCTCTTCCAACTTATGTTAACTTGAATATAAGATATGATACTAATAAAAATATTAACATACAAAGAGCAGAACACATAAAATATCTAGGAGTTTATATAGATTGTCACATGCGATGGGATGTACATATTAATCATTTAATAAAAAAAATTAGAGGACTAGTTTATAAATTCAAGCAAATAAAGCAAATACTAACATATGATCAGTTAAAAATTATATATTATGCATTAATTGAGTCTCTACTTCAATACGGCATAATAGGTTGGGGAGGCGTATCGAATAATCAACAAAAAAATGTAACTATAATACAAAAAAGAATTTTAAAAATAATGTTAAACAAAAACATGCAGTATCCCACAAAATTATTATTTTCTGAAACAAAAGTATTAGACATTAAATTAATTTACTGCAAAACATTGTTAAATTACTGTTATAAGAATAAAAATAAATATACTGAAATATGTTATCATTATAATACCAGATTGAAAAATAACCAGGGTTTAGTATTACCAACAGTCGATAAAACAATAACCCAAAAAAGTTTTTCCTATGCTATTCCAAGATTGTAGAATATCCTACCTATAGATATAAAAGAATTAAATTCAGTTTTTAAATACAAAAAAATACATTCGGCGATGGTTGTTTGATGAAAACTCGCAAAAAAAAACGAAGTTTTTAATAATACAAATATATAAAATGAATTCATAACATCTTTTTTATTGATTATACATTTCCTTTATTTATTGCTATACAGGGTGTTTCAGGTATGCGGTCATTAATTTCTAGGGGTGCTTCTACATAAAAAAAATATGAAAAAAAGTAGTTTTTGCACGTGATTCGATATCAATAAAGGTCATTATCTGATGTCATTCACCAAGGGTAAATTCAGTCAGGGGTGCACAAAATTGGAAAGGGGGGGACTTACTTTTTCCCCCAATTTTTTTAATGTGAATTTTTTGTGAATGTCTCATCGGAATATGATGCCTTGGCTATAAATACACAAAAAAAGTTTTCTTGTTGTAATGCTGTAGGACCAACCAGTTTCTAGAAATTTGAACATAAAGAAGTGCATGCATTGCCTAGGATTCAAAAATAAGGATAATGATTTCTCGCTCTTCTGCATCATTTAATAAGAATAAGAACTGTAGGCAGTCAATTTTTTAAAATAACAAATCTGTATTACGTGACACAGAGAAGTACCAATAGGGTTGGCTGTCAACTTATCAATGAAAAAAGAACAAATCTTAATGAAATTGCATTTATTATTCTCTTGAATAAACTAAGGAAAAATAACAAATTATTAATAAATTAAAGGACTCGACAGGTTTTAAAGATTAACAAATTAAATTAAATGTTCAAAAATGGGCGCCATTCATTTCCACACAAGCTGCTAGACGACGATTCAATGAAGCAAAGACCCGTTGAAAAATTCCTGGCGTGTTCCTGATAATTTCGCACCCCATTGCTACATGTTCACGTAACTGTTCAAGATTTGTCACAGGAGTTGAATAGACGAGGCTTTTCAAATAACCCGAGAAAATAGTCGGGGATTTAGGTCGGGGGATCGGGGGGCCAAGCTACTGGTCCGTTTCTGCCAACCATCTATTGGGATAAGGTTCATTTAAATAATTTCGAACAACTATTCTAAAATGGGGAGGTGCACCATTGTGCATGAACCACATTGTCCTTCTGGTCTCATACGGCACATCGTCCAAGAGATCTATTAAATTGTTTGTAAAAAAAATCTAGATAATTTAACCCATTCAATCTATTAGGTAAAACAAATGGTCCTAATAATCTGTTGCCAAGTATACCTGACCAAACGTTGATGGACAATTTTTCTTGGTGCCTGGACACAAAAAAAGCATGAGGATTTTCTTCTGCTCATATGTGACTGTTGTGAACGTTGACAACACCATCCCGCGTAAACCCCGCTTCGTCTGTAAACAAAATGTTTTGAATAAATTCAGCATTTTTTTTCACAATTTCGCGCAAGCCATCGACAGAAGGCCTTCCTTCTTGGTAGATCTTCTGGTTTGAGCGCTTGCACCCTTTGCATATGGTAGGGATGCAGTAATTGTTCATGTAAAACCCTCCAAGCAGACGTTGCTAACACACTTCCCTGTAACGCTAGCCTTCTCGTACTGATTTTGGGATTCGCATTTACTGCATTTAATATTGCTTCTTCTGTTTCTGGGGTCCTTACATAACGATCTGGGCCGGAATTCGCCTTGTCTGAATCGAACTTACCCCTTTCTCGTAACGAACGATCTACACTTACAAAAAATCTTTCGCAAGGTATTCTTCTATTTGGGAAAGCTACTTCATACAATCTTCTTGCTCCAGCAGCATTACTCCAGGGTCGACTGTAGAATAAATGAATATCGGCCTGTTCTTCGAAAGTGTAACTTATATTAAATAAAAATTGAAATTCTCTTATTAAAGACTGCGCAATGAGAACCTTAACTTTTATGTCATTAATGACAATTCAATATCGGAAACCAATAACAACCAAAGAAGTAAGTAATAAAAAGCCAAGTAAGTTGATCATTGGTAAGGAGTTTTTACAAATAAAAAAATACGGTGTAAATTTTTTAAAGTGTAAATCGAAAGATGACCTTCTGTCCATGGTACATGCGAATATGTGAATAAAAATAATGAAATCATTGAAAAAAATTCTGGTTACGCAAAAAGACTGGAAAAATTCCTTTATGTTGAAATTTCTGGAAACTGGTTGATCCTATGGCGTTACAACAAGAAAACCTTTTTCTGTGTATTTAAATAAAATGTCGATTTTGGGTGCCCCCTTCAGAGGCCCGCTGCACCCTTAGGAGGGATTTTGAGACCCATGTTTATATGAACCTTTTTTCATATTTTTTTATGTAGAATCATCCCTAGAAATTAATGACCGCATACCTTAAACACCCTGTATAATATTTTGTTCTTTTATTTACAGGTAATCTTTGATACCATGTTAGTCTAAATTGTTAGTTAATAATATTTGTTACTGTTCCTTATATTTCTATAATTACTTGTTAATTCATTTTTTTGAATATTTCGCACATTTCATGTTCTAATTAATTAGTACCAGATCCCCAACAAGCTATGCTTCCCGTGGGTTCGCTACTTATTTATTTAGGTTTAACTACCCAAAATGATTTTAGTCAACAAAAAGACTGATAACTCAGATCGTAATTAACTGAACGTAAAAAAAGTTTTATGCAGTTTCTGCAATGTTTCAAGCAAATATCTTTTTGCTTCTTCTCTTTTTTAAACGTGATATATTCTCTTTTCCAGCTATCATTCTGGATGCATTATCTCTTTCAAAAACCTGAATTATTTCTTCTCAAACTGTTTTACTTAGGTGTCTACTTCTGGGCTGTATATTCATTTTTTTGCCGACCTCGGAGTTAAAAAAATGTGCTTTGGATGCCTTATTAACCATTCTGTATTTCTTAAATATATTGAACTTCATATGCTTATGAAAATTTCTTTTGTTTTTATGCCCCATGCCAATATTTTCGTGATTTTCTTTTTAGTTGCCTTGCCATAACTTCCTCCAAAACAAGTTTTTCTCGAACTTCTTTTGAAAATACTCCTTTAGCTAACAACTTGTTCACCTATTTGGGCTTAACGGACTTTTTTTTATTTGTGTTTTCTTCTTAATTCTCTGATATATTTTCTTGTATCTCTCAGCTCGTTTCATTGAATTACTTAGTTTATCTTCAAATTCTTTTATTCTTTTATACATTTTCGACCTCATCCTTCTCACTCGTTTTCGGCCACCTTTTTTTCTTGATGTAGAAGGCTCTGGTTCTAATTCATTCCTAGGCACAATAATCCTTGACGAAGCAGATGTAGAAAAATTAACATCATTTTCTTGTCCATTTACTGAAGCAAGATCGATTGAGACTGACGAAGAAGCTGCTGAAATTTCGTAAAGAAATTTCCTTACAGCATTTGAGCTTTTCAACTTTTCTCCGAGAATTTTCGACCTTTTCTCCACTCTTTCTTCATCTGTCTATGTTCTCTTTTCGTAATATTAGCCACTAGCTTAGCAGATACAACAGCTTTCTCACGTTTCCGTAGATACTTACGCCTCTCCTTTGCTTTCATTTCATTTAACTTTCCTTTTCCATTTCTTCTCATCTTCGTCGATCATATTCTTTTTTCTTAGTTTGGCCTCTTCTTTACTTCGCTCCATATCTAAAAACCAATGCAAATTTAAAAAAATTATAAACTGTCACTCCCTTATAGCTATCATCACCCCCTCACTCAACATAAATGTGAGGGAGTGACTATGAGGGTGTGACAAATTAAAAATAAAACGGTGGTAAACACCGTTGTTACTTGGAAAATAAAGGTTGTCTTCACTGGAAAAACAATCCCCAAAAATAAATAAAGTGATAAAATAATAACAATCAAAATACTTACTAGATAAATAGCGACTAATGGGGGAATGATGAACCAAAAAAACTCGCAGCGAACTTTAACAAATAAAAATTATTTAAACATAGTCGGTAAATAATTCAATACATACGCTTTGTGGAAGTACAAGGACAAATGACTGGCTAGCGTACCGAGAAATAATTGGTTGCCTATATCACCACCAATGACAGTTTGGGCAGTTTATTTTAATTTGTGAGGGAGTGATGAAGGAACCAGGGAACCTACTAATATATTTAAAAAAAAATGTTTGCAGGATAAAGTTTTTAGCGCAGTAAGTACGTTTTCTTATTGTTTATTTAGTTATCTTAATGTAAATTTGATCAATGTTTATGTAGATGTGGATTAAAGAATTAAATTTATTTCTTATTATAAAACAAATGTTTCTGCAATAGATCAGCACAGAAAAGTTAATCTAAAAACTAATCAACTGCTATAAATCCATTGGGACTGCATATTTACGCTTTTGCAGAGAATAAGCCTATAACGCTATACAAAATTCATTTTACGTTATATTGTATATAACGCTTGCACTGGTTAATATTATGTTATCATATAAGAGTACATAAAATAGGTGAATATTACTATAAATGTAGTCTTGACAACATCGCATTTCTCATTAGCGCAGCTCTCGGATTTCATGCTTTGTTTGAACGCATTCGACTGAATACGTGTAAATGCATGCTCGTCGATTGTTTTCGTTGGCTTCCGCTTGCGGCCAACACTGACTCCGACAACAATCAAATAATAATAAGCATGTTCACAAAAAAATGTATATGCGTTAATATTAGTTGAAATGATAAATTAGAACCTACTGCCAATATCTGAAATTTATTTGGAAAATGAAATAATCGTAATCATAACGGCAGCCACAGAAACTACTATCGTTACTTGAATCCAATAAATGCTAGCTGGTTGGGCTGACGTCATACGCTCGCTGCTCAACGGTTGGCGAGAGCTGGCAGAACGAAGCCCATAGTACCATTATCTAGAATGTTATGGTATATTTGTTTATTACGCGATAAAGAAATGGAAGATTTTCAAAAAAGCGATTCGCACGATTTGACAAATGTACACATTATTATGGTGCGTAACTTCATGGTTTTATAAGCAATAAAAATGGCTTTTTGCAACATTTAACAAGTAATCAACAATAAATAGTATTTATGGAATACATAGACATTATTAGGTTATTTTACATGCATAATAACAGTTCTATACAAAGTGTTTCAGAATGCCAAATTTCTATAGGACATACTATGGGCCAAAATAAGCAAAAAAGTTCTTATGGGCATGTGCACAAAATAAACTATTTCCAAGATATAGGGTGTGTAAAATATTGCCAGAAATACAAGTATATTCTTTGTATATCAAAACTATTGGAGAAAAAATTATAAAACTTAGGATGCAGGCTAAATACTCTAAAGAAAATCAAAAATAATTACTATAAAAAACAAGTATTAGACAATAAAAAAACAAAAAATATCTAGAAAATTATCGCAGAAGCCACAAATGAAAATATTGTTAAAAGTACAAAAAGTCGGTTCGTTGATAATAATGACATGGCCACAGATTTAATGTAGATGTCACACATGCCAGAGAAATGTGTACAAGGTTTTATTTTTTGTTGCCTTAGCGCGCACAAGTTTTCTACCAATTCTACCGACGATGTGCATATAACCTTCACAGATATGGACTGGCACATTTGATTATAATGAACAATCATGTATTAAGCCCAAGAAATATTTATGTGGGAAAATGTTTACAATAATTAGAGATGCGTCATAAATCATATCAAAAATGAAATGTTTACCACATACTTCAAAGCGTGCCGAGAGAAGTGGAATATCTGATTTCGTATTAAATCTGTAACATGGCCTTTCAAGACACAAAACAAATGTTTAACCATAGTAATGAGTACTTTGCTAATGTAGGAAGTAATATGCTTGAACAGATTACTGGACCATAAAACTTTAATTTTAGATTAGACAACTCATTACAATCAATGTTCCTCACCCCAGTTATTGAAAATGAAGTAATAAAACATATACATAGTTTAAAGTATACACCTGGAAGTGCACCTAGAATTGATGGAGTGACAGTAGAAATAATTAAATTAGTTCACCCACAAATACTGAACCCTCTTGTATACATTATTAACCTTATTTTTAAAACTGGCCATGTCCCACATCAATTTAAAGTATCTGTTATAACACCCATACACAAATCAGGAAACAAAACTCTATAATATTTAACTATCAACCCATTAGTCTAATAAATAACTTTACCAAAATATTTTAAAAATGTTTAAAAGAGCACCTGACTGATATTTTAATTTTACCTGACTGATATTTTAAATACTAATGGTATATTACACAGGAATCAATTTTGCTTTATTGAGGGTATGGGAACTGCAGATGCAATGTAATAGGTAATAAAAGAAATCACAGGTAATTTAGACATGAACAATAAATGTAATGGAGTATTTTTTGATCTAGCAAAGGCATTTGACATGGTGCATCACATTATGGAGTTCGTGGTACTGTGTTAGATATCTTTAAAAACTATTTAACCCATCGTATACAACATGTTAGAATTATGATTAACTTAAGCGACCCAAAAGTTATAAAAACGGGAGTACAACAAGGAACGGTATTGGGAATAATCTTATTTACGTTTACATAAACTCATTGCTAGGACTAAATATAATTGCTAAAATTGTTTCATATGCACATGATACTGTAGCCTTGTTTAATGGGAATAGTTGGGAACATATGAAATAAAATGTAATTGAGGGCATGGAAACTATAAAAAAATTGCTTGACAAATATCAACTCCCTTTAAACGTTAAAAAAACCAAATATATTGCATTTTCAGTAATTAATTATAATAGGTGAAAATACAACTCAATAGAGGTAAATAATCTCCCACACAGAATCAAAGAAATTGATGAAATAAAATACTTAGGCATTATCATAAAGCATTTGTAGAATCACTTTTCCGATATGGTATATTGGTTTGGGGTGGTATTTATACAATATCACTAAAAAAACTAAATGTAATCCAAAATAGCATTTAAAAAATTATGTATAACAAAAAACGAGATTATCCAACAAAATTACTTTATAAAAATAATGAAATTCTTAATATTCGATCTTGTATGTATCTACATATATAAAAAAGATGAAGACCAGAAGCACAAAAGAACAGCACACAAATTCCTATCAGCAAAAAAAAAATATAAATCAAAGATTTATTACATACTTAGGGCCAAAATTTTATAATTTATTGCCAAGGAATATTAGACTTGTACAAACCGTTATGCAATTTTCGAAACTGTAAAGATACATAAAATTTAATTATCATGAATTTATTAGGTGTTTATTAGGAAGTTTAACACATTATTAATATGTCAGAATTCAAAAACACTGGCAAACGCAATCAGGACTTGTGTTTATTACTTTTTTCTGTTTCTCCTCTTCGTTTATCTTTACATTATGTATATTATTTTTTGTTTTTTGATTTTCAACATATACCATACCTACAATTATATATTAAGTTATTAAGCACATACAGGTGTTAAATCACTTAGGTACGTAAAATCTGTATACTTACATTGTTTTTAAAAACTTATTGTAGTTACTAGCTTGTTAAATAAACAAATAAATAAATAAATAGATATTGCAAATCCTAACTAAATCAAAGAATTTAATAATTCAAATGAAAACCTGTGGTTTGGTGCGAACTTAATCTCTGCTCACAGAATAACAAAATTATTATGAAAAGAAAATAAATAAAAGAAATAAAAATGATACTTAAAAATTTCGTCTCTAACCTCTTTGTTATGTTAATATTTTCAATAATTATTTTTATTTTTATTTGACCGTGCTCGGTAGCGCAATAGGCTAGAGCGTTAAGTAACAAACATAGCCTGCCGACTCCCGGGTTCAAATTCCCGCTGCGACTCTGACGAAATCGAGGGGAGCGGTTGTGTGTGTCCGCCTTTTTTCATGAGTATAACCCCCTGCCCGTGCAGCGCCGGCTTTAGATTTCGGGGTCGTCTAATTTATATGGTGGTCATGTTTATTTACTTTATTTTCATAATAATTTGTGCGTTAATATATTAATCTCCCAACCCTTCTTTAATTCAAATTATTATTTTGTTTTGCTAACAAGCAGACAAGGCCAACAAAACAATTTTTGTAAACTTGGACTGATACATAACCATGTATATTTGTAAACTAAGAACTTTTAAATTTAATATTATTTAATTTACTGGTTATCTTAATGTATCGAAAGTAAATAGAACGCCCACTAGGGTGGAACAAAAAATGAAAAATTTTTAATTTGATTTCAAGCACTTGGGAAAAGTTGTTACGCGACTCTCAAAAGCTATTAGTAAAATCCGAAAAGTATCTTATAATTACTTCATAAATTATTTAAAAAAAATATTTTTTTGATTTGAAACTTGGGGAAAATCTTTTTTTGTTACTTATGTAGGCTACCTTTAAAATATGAGAAAAATCACAAAATTCATTCTTGCGCCCCAACCTACGTGAATATTTCAAACTCGCCATTAAAATTTAAAGTTTATGCAATGAGCAGCTCTTCGCTTATTTTATTAAATATTTGAGTAATATAACCCAGAACCCACCGTGAGAAGGTGCCTGCACTTTGAGTTCCACACCTACCCATCCCACTCAGGTACTACTATCTAATATTAATTAAGTGACTAATAGTCTCTTTTAGTCTTCATTTGTGGCATTAGATGGTGAGATTTAATTTTTGCTTTAATAAATCCATCTCTGAATTCTATTCTATTCTAGTGTCTAAGAGGTAGCTCATTGCTGTGCAATTGGCAGACAAACCAGTGTAGAGATTTTTTCAACACCATTTCTAAATACCGTATTCTACCCCCTTTGGGTTCTGCATTTACAACCGTCCCATCACACCCAATCGCTACTAGTTTTTCTTGATCAACTTCTTTATCTGTCAAAAATTTAAGTATAGCCTGGATACATCAGATGCGGATCCGGTATACTGAGTAACATGCCCTATAAAGACTGATTCAGGTTGTTGTACCATTCATATATACTCTTCTTTAATAGTTCTTTTATAATACTTACACCCTACTTTTTTTTGTATCAAGGTTTTATTTTTTCTACCATCAAAATATAGATATTTGAAAATTTTCTTTCCAAGATACCTTGTTGCTTTGAACATCACTTTTTACTTTCTGTTTTGCTCTTCTCAATTTCATTCTTCTATTATCTACGAGGTGTTGTTATCCGTATAATTATCCCCATATCCTCCTAAAACAACCAAGGCAATTGAAGCTGAGGCTCTATCCGATACGCCAAACCTATTGCAAATTTGCAGCAAAGTTTTTGGTGTTACTCTCATTTGTTTTTTGTCCTCCAGCTTCAGAAATAACTTTCCTCTTACTTGTAGATGGCTGTTCATGGGAATAACAGAAACTGATTTTCATGTGTCTTTCCCCTCGTTTGGTTAATTGTTGGCTTGTTTTAAGGTCTAAGGATCCAAAGATCATTTGTCTGGCGGATCTCTGATCATGCAAGAATTCTTGCTCAATAATAGGTACCTTCTTAATCTTTTTACAATCACATTTTCAAAATCATACTTGCATGAACATATATCAAACAATTTTTGAGCCATCTAATGCCTCACATGGAGACCAAAAGATACTATGTCACTTAATTAATATCAGATAATAGTACCTGGGTGGGATGGGTAGAGGTGGAATTCGAAGTGCAGTCACCTCCTCACGGTAAGTTCTGGGTTATTTTATTGAAATATTTAATAAAATAAGCGAAGAGCTGCACAATTAATAAAATATAAATTTTGACGGTGAGTCTGAAATATTCAAGTGGGTTGGGGCACAAGAAGGAATTTTGCGATTTTTTTCAAATTTTAAAGTTATATAAGTAACAAAAAAATTTTTCCCACAGTTTCAAATCAATTTTATTAAAAGGAATTTTAGAAAAATGTCAGATTTTACTAATAACATTTGAGAGTCATGTACCAACTTTTCCCACGGTCTTGAAATCAATTTCAAAAATTTAAATTTTTCGTTCCATTTAACGTCCACACATTAAAATATCTCTTTTTATCATTGTTTCTTCACTGAGAAAATGTTTCAATTAAATTACACACAAGATCATTTACAGAATTCATTTTAAAATTTAAATGCCGAACAGAAACACCGATATTATGAAAGTAAACATGTAATAAACAGTAAGCACAAGTGAAGGGAAAGTTAACCGGTACACGTTCGCTCTTCACTTAATTCTCACCCATAGTCTATGTTTGGATGTAATGGTTCCCATTCACGTACAGGCGTCCGTGAACTGACAGATCTGATCTGCAGCCGGAAACTACGATTGACCACACATATTCAGTTCAACTTAACTGTCGTTGCCTGCAGGCTATTGCCGGACAGTTCTAGGACTGCAGGCTGCCTCAATATTCACCATACATGCACAGTCCACTAATAGTCGAATACATCAGTTATTTTCGGGAAAATAACATCAAGATGATTCTGTTAAGAATCCACATAGCACAAGACATGCTAGGTACATGCGTAAAACTTTTCATATGTAAACGATTATATTCATCCTCAAATATTTCATCATTTCTAAACTGTGGATTGAAACCAGATTTTTCACATCAATGAAAGTTTATGCTGGAAGGTGGGACTAATACACATGCGCAATTTTCAACAGTTTTGACAAACTGCGGGCATAGACCTGCAGGTGATCTGTATGTGTATGGTGATATTTGGACTAAAAGCAAGATCATCAACATTCTGGGACTGCAGCTCGTCTGTACGTGGATGGGTACTTTAAACAAGAAATATTGTGAATATTTACCTCTGCACTAGTAGCACCTATGATTGTGCGAGTACAGTTTTATTGAAATACGAGCGCATTGAGCACTATGTTGACACTTAGCGTTTAATATCAAAACTTAATAATGATGAATGATAAAATTAGCTAACTAATATTACTGACCCAAGCATGGTCATTTCCATGTTATCTTCAGCCTTTATTACATAATAGAGGATCTATATATCCAAATCACTGTTTGCTTTGTATTAAAGATCTGGTCTATACAAGACTTCGCACAACTATTTTCTGGTGACATATTAGCCACATAGATAAAATTTTCTTTTGTAGTTTTAATTGTTTTAATCACTAACTTGCAGTGAATAAATGTCTAAAATTGAACAAAATAAAAATTAAGCCTAACCTGTCTATTCTATGCCGTCTTTTTTGTGGTTGTGTAACGCAACAACTAAACCAAGTAACCCATACATCTGTTACAGCAGCCATCTGCAATATACAATACACTTGTTATAACAAAATTAATAACATAAACTACCAACAAAATCAGACAACTCCATTTCTGACCAATTTTTTTTTATTACAATCTTTAAAGTTAAAAAAATTACAGGAGACATTTCACCATCTAGTTCTGAAGTATTATACTTAAATGATTTGAAAATTTGATGTAATAACATCAACTTAAATAAAAAAAAAGTAGTAAACTCACAATTTAAGAAAAAATACATCTATTATTGTATTATCATAACCACAGAATATAATCTCAATTGACAAGTGACAGCGGACAGCAGTGGCAGCCCGTTGGTCTAGTGTTGCCAGACCACTACTTGTTAATCAGGAATGTACCCAAAAAGTTTCGTCAATGACCTACAGCACTGCCAGTTGCTTTATATTTTATAAACACTATGTGCTATGAATGGTATTATTTAATCTTCAAATCCAATACTTTCTTGCCTGGTTAGTAGTTTCTGCGATGAAATATACGGTGTTATATTTAATTTATTGGCTAGTTAAAACCAGTACAAGGTGGACAAATTTCGATGTTTGTATAGGGTAACTCGGTAACTGTAAGAGATACAAAAAAAATGGAAGACATTCTCGATCTCTTTTTTTTTGAGACAAATTCACTGGTGAAAACAAAAATTTGCTATCGTCTTTTGTTTTCGAGTTATAAACAAAAGTTCGATTTTTCAACTTTTAGACACATCAATATTTTGGTTGTTTGTAAAGTTATGAAAAAACAACTTTTACATTCTTCAGGCACTTTTTTCTGTATAATACAGTGGCGTCGAGAAAATTTAAGAAAAGGTGCAATTTCGAGTTATGGCATGAAGTTGTATTTTTTTAAATGGGAATTATAATTGGCTATGGTTTAGTTAAAACGGATTTTCTTTCTCTTTCAAACTATATATCATATATGGGGTTGCTTTTGATGTGTAAGTATTTTCTAGCGAAAATAATCTTTTTAGTAGATTACTTTTTTGCGTTTTTTAATATTTATTCTAAGTAGGCGTGTGTCATCTATGACAGTGTTTATCCATTTTTAAGTAAATTGCATATTAATAATTTTGTTTCCGTCATAGTTACACCCCATTTAATCGTAAAAGTAAAGAACAATAATTACGAGAAATATGATACCGTTAGAATGCTTTATTCAGGGTAATAACAATTGTGATATTGCATCCAAAATATATTTCAATCACTATCCAGAAAGAAGACAACCTAATGAAACTATTTTTAAGAGGTTAAAAGAAAATCCTATTAATTGTGTGTCCTTAAAATCTCATTAATTGTGGGTCCTTTAACAGATTCGTTTTCCGACACGTTAGGGAATTATATTATTATTTTTGTGTCTCATATTAGTTGTCAAAAAAACATCCTCCGACTAATCTTTTGACGTAAAGTCACAAGCGCAGAGGTTTATTTTTCCAGTAACATACTAGGTAACTAACTATATTTTTTAGATAACGAGGAATTATTCATGTGGTAGTAAGTCCCAAAAAAGAGAAAGAAAAACAAAATAAAACTTTTTAACATTTCTTTTTCAACAATTGTTTCAATTATAAAGTAACTTTATAGCGCATCAAAATTAAATTGTGCTAAAGTTTTGAACATGAAAACACAATAATTATTGTAAATGTTTCGTCCGTGACTGGTTTTCTTCTAGTTTGTAACCCCTTTCGTCGCAAAATGATTGGAAAATGTTCGTATCGAATTATTACTTACCATAGTATTTTTACATGCATTTTCTTTTGATTAATTTTTTAAAATTTAAGACAAAACTGATGACAGATGTCAAAACCAGAAAACACGTCAATGTACAAAAAAAATTACAAAATATTCTCTTAATTGGATTATTCTCACTGTAATAACAATATGTTTGGAAGAAATTAAACAATTCATCGAAAATACTGCTAAATGATTGGAAAATAAAAACATTAAATAATAATCACGGAAATAGATTAACGTGTGTCGTAAACACGATTTAAATATCCGTGGTCTCATTGGTTAATATGTAGCCAACATAAATTACCCACAGTATGGCAGCCTACATGTAGGACACATTTTATTAGTATTGTATGATAGATCCAGATTATATTAAGAAATTCGTGATGTAAGTTTACGGCACTGTAACGCCAAATTACATAAATTTATATGGAATTTAGTATGAACCATTTGGTTTTGTTTTTCATTTTGAGACTTGTAATATGGGTATTTTAATTATTTCTCCTTTGTAACAATTTCTACACAAATTTCATAATTTGCAGCATTCTGTACAATCGTTAGGTTAATAAATGTAGGCAACACTGTGTTGTCGTGGTTTGATAATCAGCCTTATGCTGTATCACCAGAGACAACCAAGTATAATTACGTTAAATATAACGTACTGTTATCCGCGCTGTTATGTTATTTTCTCAAAAATGGTATGTTGTATCACATTTAACGTTACAGCTCATAACGTATTACGTTATCACCCTACATTTATTTGTGAACTTAACGTACCCGATTTAACATCCAGATTTTACATGCAGTTATAAGTTAACGTACGCAATTTTAGGTGTGTAGCGTGAATAAAATTTTTTCCTTTAAAATTTTAATAAAATTGTTTCGTTCCAAACAATGGAATTTCAGAATCTTATGCGTTTGGCGTTATTGGAGCAACTGGAAAATGCAAATGAAAGGCGAGATTCTTTTTCGTCGATAAATAAAAAAAATAAGGTTATCAAATTTTTTTTTAAATAGAAACCAGGAGAGGATACAGAGAAGAATCTTACGCGACGCTTTCTAGTTGCCAGAAAATACATTTCAGAAACATTTTCGAATATCTAGAAATTCTGTACGACATGTAATCGATGTTTTGAGGCCACATTTACAAGGCCAAAAAATAAATGCTTTTGTCACTTAACATGAAAGTGAGTCAACAAATAACAATTACCTATTTTCTATGTTGATTATGAATATTTTTAGATTTTAAGTACAGTTGCTTTTTTTTGCAACTGGCAGCTATCAAAGATGTGTTGGTCAAAATTTTTATCACGCTGTCGAACAATCCCGCATGAGCAGGATCATTTCAGAAGTAACTTCAGAGCTGGTAACATCTATCTACCTTTGATAAATTCACCTTCCGCCACTGTTCAGTACTTTTAGGAGGTCCATTACCGTGGCATTTTGTCTTCGAAAGAACTCTTGCCATAAATAATTTATTTTATTTATGTCTGTAGGTTTCGTGTTTCCCCTAATCAAAACTCGGTTTTGTTCTAAAAAATCTATTAAATCCTCGTATTGTTTTCTAGTAGTTTTTTAAGCGTTGAGCCATTTTGAGCCAACACAAACTACCTACAGCAGAGACAACGTCTCTGCCTACAGCAAAATTTAATAACAAAACCAAATCAGAGACAAATGAAATTATTTTCATTCTCCGTTTCATGCGCATGCGGCACGTCATTCAATTCATATTCTCTCTAACTCATATTAATTTCGTATAGCACTATCTCCCTTCAATTAAACTATACTTTCTTCCCTTTTAACAGCTCAAACATAACATACGCGATAACGTATATGTTAAAAGAATGATACAGCATGCCAGGTTTTAGATGTTACGTTATCAGACCTGTTAAGTCCATACGTTATTTTCAGATAACGTACATGTGTTAAATATAACGTACGTGATACAGCATAGGGCTGAATATCTTGTTTTGGTCCACAGAATTAAAGAACTAGAAATGAAATAGGATATTTTACGGCTCTTGAAGATAGGAAATGGCGTCTTTTTCGAGGTGAGAATTTGCGCAATGAAAAGAACATTTAAAACTTATATAATATTAATAACTAATTTAACAATATTACCAAAATACAATATTTACAATGGTTTATGCAATATAATATCCACTAAAAAAATCGCCGTTTGAAACTGCAATATCGAAATAGTCAAAAATCAATAATTAAACTCAATCAACAACTAAAACTCAAAATTTTACACAAACTTCGAGGTTTAACTGAATTTGACTGTTTATCAACAAAGCTGTCAAAAATATATTTCGTAACACGCGTGCCCTTGCACAGAAGTTGCGGTCATGTTACGTGAGTGTTCTCCACGAATTTCTTATTAAAAAATTCGTGGTGTTCTCTCATAAAATCTCGAATGCTTTCCAGAGAAATTATTCGATATCTCTGATGCTTTCGCGCAGAGCTGTCAGGTACTTCAATTAAAAGAATTGAAATAGTAATTTAATTATTTTTAAGTAATTAAATTACTTTAATTCAATTGCTTTTTTGGACGCCTTAAAATAATTGGTATTTGAATTACTTTTGTAAAAGTAATTGTAGTTGGTAATTGTTTTATTGTTTTTGGTAATTGAAGTACTGAACAAATAATTCAATTCCTTTTGGGTAATTCAATTCCTTTCAGATACTTTAATTACCTTAAAATAACTGAAATTGTATCGAAAATATTCCGAGAAAAATCGCAACGCACTCGGCTTTAATAACTTGTCTGAGCTTGTCGTTTCACAGTATTTTCGTTTTATTTCAGTTATCCAGTGCATTACACAGTATTATTGTGATTGCAAGAAAACCATGTTTTTAATTATTTGTGTCCTTGTGTTTTTAATTCTTAAAAAGTTGCCTGGCAAGGTAAGTAAATATTAAATAATAAATTTGTTCTTTACTATTTTTTAAATATTAATATATGTTATACATATATCTCCGATATTGGCAATATCTATTATTTTACCTATTTGATTTAATCAAATACCTATTAATATTAGTTACACTGACAAAATTTTTTAATAATGATTGTAGAAACAAAATTTTTGCACAGAAATGCGTTTCACTTTGAACTCAAATATCGAATAAAAAATGTCTGTCTGTATGTATGTCTGTGTGTAGACCATTTCTTGTCAACACAATAATTTCTTTTAGACTTGAAAATTTTATTTTAAATTCAGTACCTATATATGTAAAAGAGCTTGGTAGAATATTACCTACATACGTGTTTGAATGACCTAATAATTATTTAAAAATACATGTACATTGTGCCTCTTTTTTGGTAGGTATTTGAATTTCTTTATTTTCAGTCGATATTTCAATTATTTTTGGTAATTCAATTACATTCAAAGTAATTCAATTAAATAGAGTAATTGAAGTATGAGGTGAAGTATTTGAATCCCTTTACTTGAAAAGAAATTTATTATTTTCGACGAGTAATTGATACTTGAAGTACTGTGTAAAATGAGGAGTAATTGGTAATGGAAATATTTATTACTTTGATTGGTAATTGGTACTTCAATTACTTTTAATGGGTAATTGTGACAGCTCTGCTTTCGCGTTACTAGTTCTTTAATTCTGTGGTTTGGTCATGGTCACAGCACAGAATAACTTATTCTGTGGTCATACTTTATATTGTGGGTTGGTAATATGCAGCTGTGTTGTCTCTGGTAATATGTATGTTCTGTAGTTTGGTAGTTAAACGGTTGGAGTGTATGTATATGAAAAATGGCGTATAATAACAAAAATATGCAATCAAGTGACTTACTAAATTATTATTTGACCATGAATATAAATAATATATGCAGGATATGTTTAGAAAAAGGACCGAAATTAATGCCAATATTTGATCCCATAAAACCACCACATTTTTCCATCTTAATTATGGCTTGTGCTACAGTACAGGTAATTTTTTTTTAATTTGTACAAGTTTTATATTTACATGTTAGGATATTTAATAAAATCATGATTATATAAAAGTAGATATGTGATGATAAATTTACTAAAGTGCAAGATTACGGATATCTAGTGAAATTGTCATAATTTATATCGCATTACTTATGCTCACAAGTATTTTTGTGAACTGAATTGTTTAACAATAATGTATCAACCTAAATAATGTGGAATAAAGAATTGTAGATTATTTTATTAGTGACATTCGTACAACTGTGCTTATTACATGCAATCACGTACCTAATATTTCCCATAAATCGTTGATAAGGTGGGCTTATTTGTCAAGCCATAATCAGCTAAATCCAGTTAGTTGGGTAATACTAGTCTATTGAATTATCATCATTCAGCATTTCACAACTATGTGAGCGTTCTAGGGCTATTTTGACAATTTCTTCATTTTTTTCTTATTTTTACTTATCCGACACTTGGTGAACTGTAACATAGCTACTGCAATTTATGATAAAGATGTTTTCTATCAGTTTTGATAACTGACTGATGTTTACATATTCAAATTCGTATTTCATTAATTAATAATAAAACCGCTGCCAACTACTTGGGGATCAGAACTTCCTCACCATAGTAAAATTCGATGTGTGGTGGAGTTTATAATAAAAGTGAATGTGTTTTCTTTATGAAGTTTATTATAAATAATAACAATGACATGGACTTATGCTCGAGTTTACTGTCTACTCAATGTTTACTAAATGCTTTATAAGAATCCTGGGGTCCTCTATTAGTAGTAGTATTCGTGAAACCTTTTGCAGAAGAAATAATTTGTAGTTTTATTAGAGACTTTAGATTTATTTCAATTTTATTTTTTCTTGTCCATGTCAGAAACGTATTTAAAAAGTTTAGAAGCGTTGTCCATTACAATAATATGCCTCAGTTCCATTTTATTTAAAATGTTTCCAAACTACTTGTTGCATAGTAGATTTTTTTTTAAATTCAAACAATCAAAATCTGCCATTATCAATTGTCATTCTTTCTCCCAATGGCATTTTCAGACTTGAAGACCAATTCTTCTTCACAACTTGACTATTGTATTTGTTTTTTGTCTCGCCAAACTTCAGTCATTAATATTTATTTACGCAGCAATCCACCGAGTAGGAAGTAGGTGATTCTTTTTTCTTGATTTCAAGCCTCTTTAATGAATGTTCTCATTTTAGAATTTGGATGTGTCGAATGAGAAATCAATGAAATTTATTTTTTTGATTTTAATGAGTTTTTTAATATCACCACTGAAAATCAATCATTAGCATAAGATATTACTGTACCTTCGATATCTATATTTGTTATTACATTAATTTAGATTGAAGAAAGTATAGGTTTAAAAACCATACCCCAACAAACTTCAAATTGTGCAGTAAATGGGTCACTGAGTGTCTACTATTTCCCCCTAACTCCACTTGCTGTGCGCTGGTGCTGAGACAGCTCTCAAAAACATTCAATGCTGTTCCTCTTATTCCTTAATTTTCAAATACCTTAATGTGGAACTGTGGAACGATGACCTTTATGAGCAAAAATTCATATTTCGCTTTTGACTTGAAATTTCCTCAATCAATTTTATACAAACCAAACTTGGTACAGTGCTTTAGCTTATTAACATCCCTTTATTTAAAAAGCTATTTCATAATACACAGGTTCAACCTGTGATGTATGTCATTGCATTTTTTCGCCTTGTTAATTAAATTAAAATTGGGATATTTATATTCAAAGCACCAATAAAAGATCTCAAAAAGAGCATTTTTTTTTTTGATTTCTTGCCTTCTTTTTTCATTGGTGCTCCAAATTTCTTGAAAATTGAAAGCTCCAAAAAAGCCGAAAATTTATATATTCTCCATGCTAACATTTCTAATTTGAATTTTTGCTAAAACATGTAGTGTATAGTAAGTAACTAAGTAAGTAAGTAGTTTTATTCCGTTTCAATTCATATATACAATGTATAAAACAGGTCACAGGAAATAGTACACATTAAAAAAATACATTAAAAAAAATACATATACAATACATGATGAGCTTAACATAATAAATCATGTTAATATGCAAAGTATTCTTGAAGAGAATATGGCTCCATATTGCATATATATTGGAAGGTTTGCTGAGTGAAACATTTGAGGTTAACGTCATTCAATTCCCTCGGAAGAGCATTAAAAAATGTCAGTGCTGCATAAAATGGGCCTTTTTTCGGTAAGAGTTAACCGATGAATTGGATAAGCATAATTGTTTTTGTTCCTGGTATCGTATGTGATTTATGTTTGCCTTAATAAATTCTAAATTGTTTTTCTTTAAAAATACTAAACAGGAATAAATATATAAACCTGGAATTGTGAGTAGTTTATTTTCTTTAAAGCAACCTCTACAAAGACTCATCATATTTCATTTTAGAATTATTCTGATTGTTCTCTTTTGTATTTTAAAAATTTGAGGAAGGTCTGAGGAGCCCCCCCAAATTTCAATGCCATATTTGGCTATGGAGTAGAAGTTTGCATAATATACATTTAAAAGATCAGACACGTGAAAAGAGTTTGATAAAACTCTGAGAGCAAAGCAAGACTTATTTAGTTTTTTAACTGTAACTTCAATGTGCAAGAACCACTTGATGTTACTGTCTAGTGTTACACCTAATAGTTTTGTTGATTGTATTGTTGATACCGGCACTAAATCAGTTAGATACTCAAGTACTTGGATATTTGATCTATCAGTTTTTAAAATTACACAATTGGATTTTGATTCATTTAAAACGAGGTTATTGTTGTTAAACCAGTTCTTTATACTAAACCAGCTCTGTACTAATGTGGTTGTAATCTTGTTTAGGGTTTTACCCATGATCAATAAGTTGGTGTCATCAGCATAACTGACAATTTTTAATTTAACATTATCAACTATTACATTGACTAAGTCATTAATAAAGATTACAAAAAGAAGTGGCCCAAGAACACTTCCTTGAAGCACTCCATAGTTGTAACTTTGATTATTGGATTCATATTTTTTTCCCATTGTCTGTAATACGGATCTTTTGCTTTTTTGTTTTGCAAGTATGATGCAAACCACTGTAAACTAACTCCTCTTATCCCAATTTTTTTTAGTTTGTTTAAAAGTTTTATATGATTTAGAGTGTCAAATGCTTTGGAGAGATCAAGGAAAAGTCCACAGACGATTTCCTGACCCTCCAGTGCATCTAACACTGTCTCGACAAAATTGAATAGAGCTGTTGTTGTTGATCTGTTTTTTCTAAATCCATGTTGAAAATCATTAAAGAAACTACATTTATTAAGAAATTGGATTAACCTATTGTATATGAGAGTTTCAAGGATTTTTGAGAAAACAGACAACAAGCTCACAGGGCGGTAATTACCTAATTCGTTCTTATCTCCTTTTTTTGTACAATGGTATCACAATTGCCAGTTTTAATAAATTAGGAAAAGACCCCTGTGACAAAGATGTATTAAAAATGTTCTCCAGCGGTGAAGCTAGAGCTTGTATACATTTTTTTTAATAAATTGGTTGACACACCATCAAAGCCACTTGAATTTTTAGATTTGAAATTTTTTACAATACTGCAAATTTCTGCTGATGTTTCTTATCAAGTTGTCATAGTTTATTGTGGTATCAGCTTCCTCTAATTTTTTTAGAAGGTTAGGGATAGCTTCAATAAAAAATAAATTAAACTTGTCTACCAAGAAATGTGGGTCATCCCCTGGTAACTTGCTAGAGTTATGCTTACCAATAGTTGAATTGACTAGGTTCCACATACACTTGGATTTATTACTGGAGCTATTAATAACCTTTTCATGATATTCGCTTTTAGCTTTTTTTAACCTATCACAATAAATTTTTTTCACGTGAGAGTGTATGCGGGTCTATACTCAGCTTTTTTATTACTTATATTTTCTAAAAGTTGATTTTTTAACTGAAGCAATTCAGGTGTAAACCAGTCTGATTTTCTTGGCTTTCGAATCTTTCTCTTGATTAATGGGAAATTACTGTTAGTTATTTGTTATTATTTCCAAAAAAATTTTTGTTTTATCATCAACAGAATCAACGTTATATATTCTAGACCAGTCTATTGCGTTTAATTCAGAAATAAATTTATTTACATTTTCGTCATTATATGACCTTGTGTAAATGTATTGTTGCTTTTTAGCTTTTATTAAAAAAGAAAATAATTGCGCTCTGTGATCTGATATCAGGGATTGTATAACCTGTGTTTTATGGTTGTCAGAAATATTTGTTATAACATAGTCAATGATTTTCTGACTCGTTGGCGTTATTCTGGTGTAGTCTTTGACTGTGACATTCATACCATAAGATTCAATTATGCCTGATAGTTCAAATTTGTCCATACTTTCCCCAGCAAAATCTATGTTCAAATCACCTGTTAAAATGACTGCCTTGGTTTCACTAAACAAAACCTCCAATATAGCATTTAGTTTATAAAAAAATGGGTTTATACAACCACTTGGAGGACGATATATACATAATATTACATAGTCAGTGTTAATAAAATTGCATTCAATAGCACAACATTCAATGTGATTTTTTTCTGACATTAATGATAAGTCTTTACGAGGCTTTCAGGGAATACCATCTGCCACATAAATTGCTGAACCTCCATGTTCTCCATGTAATCGGCAAAAACTGGAGGCGAGATTTAAATTTTTTATTTTGTAAGTCTCTAACTCTTCTTCGGATTGCCAGTGTTCTGTGAGACATGCTATTTGACAGTAATGTATGCTTTCAAAAAAATCTTCCAATTGATTAATACTAGGACTTATACTCTGAACAAGTTGATGTATAATTTTGGTTGCTAATCCCATATTATTTTCATTAAACGTATGTGTTATTTGACTGGGCCCTTCTCTCGAATGATACTTTGTTGCAAGAAAGAAATCAAATTTAGAAACTGCTAATCCTGAATTCCAGGAATTGGGATTAAGCAGTGTTCCTTCAAGAGATATCTCAGCTTCTATTTTAAACAAACTAAATTTGGGTCGGTTGTGCTTCGGTTTGATTTTAAAGCATAAGAAGTCATCCCTATTGAACTTTTCATTTAAGTGTACGGTTAATTCCTCAGCAGTTAACTCCCTATGAAAGTTCGCCACATGAATCCATGTTGTCTTAATCACTTTAACTGCTGAAAATTTGTTATCTTCTGATTTCGCATTACCCTGTACAACTAGTTTATTCTGAGCTTTTTTACCATTGGATCCACGTTTATTCCTATAATCAACTTGAGTGAAACCATCTCCTTTTTCCCCGCTACTATTATTATTGAGGTGCGTTTGTCCATATGATGAAGTGCTGGGTTCTAAAGTAATTATGTCATTCATGATGTTCCATTGTTTTGCCTTGTGTTTTGGTTATTTTTAGATTATCCAACTTGCTGTTTATAATTTTTAAATAATTTAATTCTTCCTGTAATATGCAAAATTTCTTGTCTATTTCTGAATGAATATAAGTTTTAATTGTTGAATAATTTATATTATCCTTTGGAGATGTTGTGTTAGTGTTGTACTGATCTTTATTTTGGTAATGTGAAATGTCCTTTTGTAAATTGGAATTGTTTTCTTTTTAATTGTTTTATCGTGTCTGCCAATTCAGCATTCAAATTTTTAAGTTGCTTGTTCTCATTTAGCACCTCTTGATATTTTGATGATAAATCATCTTCCTCACTATCACTGTTTATTATGTCACTTTCTCTAATTATAATTTTGCTATCTGATAATTTTGCACCACAACAAGTAATTCTTGTAGCACAACTGTTATTGCACTTTGTACATTTAATTTGCTTTTTAGTTGCATTTTTTCCACAATAACTACACTGATCTTTAGACAACACCTTGTCCTTGTCAGCCATCTTCGTCAGCCGTATAGTGACTAATAACTAGAGCCCGTATCTTGGATGACATTGACGTAAAAGTCAAGAGCGACATGGGAGGTAGTATTAAATTGTAAAAACTTTTATCTCTTTTTGTGGTTTATTGCTGATTCAACTGGAAGAGATTTTACATAGTAGTGGGTGCATCACTGTCGATATTGCTATGATCCCTAAGGGAGTGAAATGGGGTAAAATGTGTTTTCACATATTCCTCAATATTTCTTAAGCCCAGTGAGATATCACAAAGGTTACCCATACAAATGCCTAAAAACATACAGCAGCAGAAAAAGTGAATGAATTCAGAAGATTGTTAAATCGCAAATTTTGAGCGAAATCGAATGATTGTTAAATCATATATGCTATACCATAATCATTTCAAAATGATAAAATGTTAAATCTATGGAAGATAGAGGGTATATTTTCCCCATAGAACCACACTATCCTGAAGGATTTTTCCCAATGAATCGAATAAAAAAGAGTTTCAACCCTCTATATGCAATAGGGGATGAGATATCCAGTTTTTACTTCTTTCAACTGAATTTTGACAAAATCATTGATTTTTAGGGTTTTTGACATTTATCTTGCAATATATCACATAAAATAAAAAAATATATGATATAATTTATTCCTTCATCAATGATCCATAAAAATTTTTAATGAGATGATCCACCCGATTAGCAAAAAATTTTAAAAATGTATCTATATTTACCCCAAATTTTACATTTAAGTAATTTTCATTGATTTTTCTAAAATATCTTATTAAAAAGTTGATTGAAGATGAAGTTACTTTGTTATTTATTTATTTTCACTTTATTTGTTATTTTACAACTAGTTTCATCCTATTCGGACATTTTCAAGTAAACTAAATTATACACAGATTTTACTTTAATTTAAATATAAACTGACCTGAATAGAGGGATGGGTCACTTTATGGTTGATAATATAAATCAAATTTGTACAGATGTTATGTTTTTAAATAATTCTCCGTTATTAAACTTATTAAGATAAACTGCTGCTAATAAAAATCACACCATAATATAATTTACTAGCTTGGAAAACCCCTACATTTAAAAACATAACATCTGTACAAATTTGATTTATATTATCAACCATAAAGTGACCCATCCCTCTATTCAGGTCAGTTTATATTTAAATTAAAGTAAAATCTGTGTATAATTTAGTTTACTTGAAAATGTCCGAATAGGATGAAACTAGTTGTAAAATAACAAATAAAGTGAAAATTAGACAAGTAAAAAAGTGTTTATAATTTTTAAATATCTTATTAATCGTTTGATTTAGCACAAAAATGCATCTTAGCTAAATTTTAGAGTTTGAACTGATCTACAAAAAGGTCTTATACAATTTTATGAAAAATTGTTTATTATTGGTAAAAAAAGAAACATTAAACAATAGTTAAATGGACTAACTTATTGGATATTTTTATAATCAACTGTACTCCACTTACCTCCCTTTATGTACTGTTGAATTATTTACCCCCCCTGCCAGGTATTGTTTAACCAATCAGGCTAATGCTACTCATTTTAGACCTCCTGGTTTCTGCAATGCTGGCAATGTTAAAGAAAGATCTTATGCATATTGCAGGTTTTGTTTTATTTGAAAAATAAGTAAAATTCATAAGTAGATATATTTAATAGATGTAGAAACTAGACAAATTACGATGTTGAAATTACCCTCAATTCAGCAAGTATTGTTGGTTTTTTTTATATAATATGCAAGTTGTTGAACTCAGTGTCCATGAGGACGCTCCATTTGATATGACAAGCAAATCTATTCTGAGATAAAATCAGAAAACCCACAAAAGGAATTGCACATTGCGTTGATTTATAATGATTGGTGTAAGATACATAATAATGCTTTCTATGAGGATGGCAATGGCTGAGCTAAATCCAAATCATCTAAAGACCCCCATAGATGCCAAAATCATTGATCATCCACAAAAATAAATATTAAATGTTTACTGATACTAGACATAATCGCACAAGATTTTAAATTTTATACAAAGTTGAACAAGATTCTATTTATAATAATAATAATAATAATAGTAAACGTCTTTATTAATGAAATAGGAAAAGAAAATTTTAAATTTCGAAGTTTGTAGTCTGCTGACTACACTCTTACACTTAATCCGTACCCCAAGGATTTTACAAATAATAATAAAAATAAAAATATATATATATACACACATATACATACATAAGAGAAATTAATTGGAATGTAGACTCATATAAAGACAAAACTAAAACAAGTAAAAAGAAATAGAAATATGTGAAAAATTATAAACAATGAGTAAATGTACATAAATACACACATAATAATATAATAGTAAGCAATGTAGATACTGAGATTCACGTGCAGAGAGGTAAATAATTATTGTGGACTATTGATTTCCTAAAAGAATAAAGTTAATTTTACTTTTAAAAGACTTTAAAGACACAGATTTGAATTGATTTTCAACATTATTGTATAAATGTACTGCGTTAAATGAAAAATATCGCTGATATAGTACCGACTTGTGTTGTGGCATAGTTAATGTTTCACAAAATCTAACGTTGTGATTATGAATTAAAACCCTTATTACTAAGGTAAGAGGGAATAGACGTTAAGAGCAAGCGATGTACAAGATTTAACGGTATTTGAAGGTATTTTCCATATTTAACCACATTAGTTCCCGAAATTTTGCTGTGATATGATCATATTTTCTCAAATTATTGATGAATCGACAGCAAGTATTCTGCACTCTTTGGATACGTCTTTGTGTTACTGCATCTAGACAAGGAAAGTATACAACATCTCCACAGTGAAAAATTGGCAGTAAAATATGTTATATCGAAGATAAATTTCATTTATTGAACATTTTAAAGAGTTTTAGTTGAAACAATCTTCTTTTTCTCTTATTTTGATAAATTTCCATCAACATCAGTCATCATGTCTCATATACCTTTTTCTCTTTGTGCCACTAAAAAATCTGGATCTTGTATTTCTAATAATTTACATATAGGCATACGATAAGAAACCCTTTTATAACACTTTGAGCATTATCGAAACCAGGAGGTCTAAATGAGTAGCATTAGCCTGACTGGTTAAACAATAGTTGACAAGGAAGGGAAATAATTCAATTGTACATAGTGGGAGGTAAAGGAAGTATAGCAGATAATGAAAATATCAAATAAGTTAGTATGTACTTTTAACTATTGTTTAATGTCTTTTTTAAATTAAGTAACAAAACATTTAATAAACTTTAATATTTAGCCAATAATAAATATTTTTTCGTAAAATTATGACCTTATTTGTAGGTCATTTTAAGCTATAAAATTATCGTTATAGTTTTTGTATGTGTCTTTACTTTCCTGATGTTAAAACAAATTAATATATAAATAAATTAACCAAATTTAACTATTGACTATTTGACTATATTTTCTTTTATTAAAATTATCAGGATATGTTGCTTTAAAATTTTTTGTGCAAATGACGCTAAAAAAGTTTAACATTGCAGTATTTGTTGATCTAATAGACTCCCTTTTGTCAGTGTAGGAAGGCAAATAACTCTGCCTGCAAGACCGTCATATACGAAGAAAGTCTATCGAATCTGTGTAGCATGTCAGAGAGTCTGTGGAAACATTTTTCTTTTCCCGAAACTCTTCTCTGTTTAGTAGAGTACAAGGAAAAGAAAATAATTTTTGCTGTAACCTGAACTGGTCATTCACTTCAGTCACCTTGAAAGTGTAGCTGAAAATTACCCTCTGTCAGTCCAGCGATTGCTATGTGACCTTTCTGCCTGTACATCTCCAGCTTTCTGAGTTGTTAATTCTAGGTCGCCATAGTCTCCCTCTATATCCACAAGGAGAAGGGCGGCAGGTACCCAGCGGAACTTCTGATACAGCTGTAAGTGTTAATACTTATTGTCTAGGTAGGAAAGTCTGGAAATTTGTAAACCTCAGGGAGGTGGTTGTTGGATTTATGCTTTGTCATCACACCTACATTGTAGTCTAGATCTAGGTAACGCCATGTAAAACCAACCAATGTAGGATCTGTTGAGGCCCCAGTTCCAGTCTACCAACCGATGCAACTGCCGATAGGTTGCTATCATTTATATGACCAATTTTCAATGTATATTATACATGTCAGAGTATCATCATTGATTTCCATATACAGGGTGTGGCATTAGTGCATATTTCATATATCGGTCATTATTAATGATATAAAAACTTTTTTATTGATCTTCTACAGGATGATTTAAATGGAACTGTATATGTTATTGGATTTTTTGGATTTTCTTTTTCATTTATAAATTTATATCAGGTGTTTTAAGTCTTATGGTTTACCATTTTCGAGATTTTAAAATTTTAAAAAATTTTTACATATAATGTTTTAGAAAAACTGAAATAACTTCATTGGTGTTTACTATTCTGAAGTGAGAGTTTATTATATAAGTTGCTAATATTGGTCTACGTTTTGATGTAACTGATTTTAAGAATACATACATGGTGTTTAAAAAATTTTTTCCAATTTTGGAAACCGAAACAACTTTTTTTTCTAATTGAAAGCTTCTACATTGTACTTAATGGTTGAATGCAGAATTAAATTCTCGTTCATTTGTTATATAATTTTTTATCATCATCAGGGCTACAATCAAGTACTTTACTTAAAAATTGTAGCACTAACTGTAAAAAAATATATCGAAACGTCAGCAATAGTTTAATTTAATAAAACAGTATAAAATCCAAAAATTAAATAATTTTACCCATGTAAATATATTATACGGACGAGACCACGATAATTTAGAGTTGCCATTAGTTACACAACCAATGATATAAGATGGCATTGTCATATTTCCTATGTTTATTAAGTTGTGAAATATTATATGAAACGAATTTGATTTTTTTACATTTCTTGAATTTATACATTTATTTTGTGTTGTACATATTTTTTCATGACTATATTAATTTGCATACAGTATAAAACGTAAATACTTACATATTTTGCAACTTAACTTGTTAGAAGCTAAATTTAATTCTCTCAGCGGACAGCATTAATAACATTTTCTGTAGTGTGTTATTATTTCTAAAGGTTGTAATTCAAAATTTCTTTGATTTTTTAATGTAAAATGTTAGAGTTTAGTAATGAAATGAATACACTAAATCTGGCTGCGTGTGTTTCGACGTGGTGATGGATCTTGATAGCGGAAATAAGTGTTCAAGAAGTCTGAAATTCTTCATGCTACTTTTGAAGCGGGTAGGGACCTTTTGATGCGACGAGTGACGACACTTAGTTTTAATCATCTCCAGATAATGTTAACTAGGTTGGCGAAATACGCGGCGAGTGTAGTAACGAGTGTTGGTGTTTGTGGAAGCTACTTCAGTGTTACTTCATTCTACTTCTGAAATTATTATTGTTTGACTGCAATTTTATCAAGTATTCAAAATATAAATACTTTTAATTTATTTTCCTTCATAGCATTTTATACCAATAAGAAATGTGGCAAGTTTTTATTTAAATAGTGAAAATTGAGAATTTACTTTAGTACCTACTATTGGTGATAAATAGCCTGGCCAAGGTCATTAATCCTACAGAGACGTACTGGGTATGCATCATATCATAATACTTGAACAAGTACAGTAATAAAAACAAAAATATTTTATATATTGTGATGTATGTTTTTGTACTATTTCGTTCGCTTTAAATTCTTGTTTATGTATTTCCTTATATTTTGTAAGATTAGTGCTGCACATTATTATTAAACTGTTAAATGACGTTCACACATGTACATTGTATATCTAAGTAATAACTAATAATAAATAAATAAATAAATAAAATAAATGGAAATAAATTTTATTAATACTGGTACACTTTATAAAAATATGTACAAAACTCACCTTCTTAAGCAGATTTATGAAGTAGCTTGGTTGTCGTTATCAAAAACTGGAGCACTTCTATAATAACTGTGTAGCATCAGATATGTTTCTACAGTTGTCTCAGTAAGCGATGTTCGCTGTGGTGAAAAAATATGTTTGTATTTTAAAAAGACCGATCGACATCTACGGAAGTAATACAGGCATAAGTAAAACACTCTGTGAACTCACTTAACGCAGCTGTAGATGCACCATCACAAATTTGTCTTAACGGGCTTATTTTTTGCGTCATTTATAGTCTGTAGCTGTGTATTTACGTCGTCCACTATTTGCAGCTATTCCACTAACGACAACGAAGTATTTTGCAATTTTTCTATTGCGTCGTGTAGTCCTCTATAATTGTTATAAATAGTTTTTAAATCTGTGTCAAGGGAAACATCTTGAAAGCTTGTCTGGCTTTCCTTAATAGCTGCAGCCTCGTTAGGGTTGAACTGTAGTATCACAGCTTTATTTGTTGAAAATATTCAACATAATAAAAAGCTGCCTTCAACCACGTTCCCCAACATGTAAGAATCGGCTCTGGTGGTTCCGGAATACCAGGACACAGTGTGTGAAATGCTCGAAGCCGTTTAGGAGATTTGAGAAATACTTTTTTTGTATTTGCTATTAATGCATCTACCTCTAGAAAACATTTTCGAATCGTTTCTGCTACAAGATGGAACGCATGCACTTTACACGTAACATGTAAAAACCTACAATCGTCTCTTTGAAGAAAACGGCCCACCAAACGCATTGTCGCAGCACGTCGGTCACAAACATCAACACTTGACTTGTTGACAGTTAAAATTTTTCGAAAGTCTCCAACACCACCCGCGTAATTGTTTCGCCAGTACACGCAGTTAGTCTTTTGCTAGCTAGTAAAAGTGGAAACGTTGGTTTAACAGGGTCGAGTACACGTACTATAACATTTAAAATAGAATTTTTTTTTACAATCTGTCGTCTCGTCAACACATAACCACAGTCGTGTATTTTTAATGCACATTTAATCCTATTTACAATGTCTTCACGAACACTTGGTACATATCTACGTAACGATGAACGACTTGGTAAATTCACCTGGGGATTGTATTTATTCCAGAACTCGAAATGCTGGTTTATCCAATATGCGCAGGGGAACATCACAGGCAATCAGCATTAACAGTAAATCAAACATAAACTGAGGTTCCAAAGAAGACACGCTATTTTTTTTATTTTTATGCCGGTTACTATTGACATGAATTTTGCAGCCGTATTTATTCCAGCACATTAAGTTTTGATCACAAACTTTACAAATTATTTTACATCCATCATAGAATAAATCTGGAAATTCACCGATAAATTTATTCACTTTATCAGAGTACGGTCGTTTTCTACTCTTTACGCTCAACATTATTTATTATTTATTAGTACTCTATGCATCGACCGACAGATAACAACTGAAGTGTGTCGTGTCATCGTCATCGTAAACAAGCGTGCGATGGCATTGGTATTGCGCCCGACCCTGAATCTACCATCGCTTGGCCAAGCTTACAAGGGAGGGCACGACCTTGGGAATTTATTTTGGGATGAGACTTCGTGTAATAATTGTACTTCTTTAGGGTGTTCACCCCTTGGAATGGCAACGCGCAACGCTCAATCGATTCGGAGAAAATGACGTTTAAAAATTCAAACTCAGCTTATATACTAGTGTGGTTCTTCGAGTTCCTGCGGCGAAATAGCCTAGCCGATAACGTATCTGCGTATCGCTTGGGCGCTCGGGGTTCGAATCACGTGCACGACTTACTTTTTTTTTTAATTATTTATTTAATTGTTTTTACAATTACATAAATTTATTATTTAATATTATCGATCATTTAAATAACAATAATGTCAATAATGTTATTTTGCTAACGAAAAAAACTTTAAATTTTAAATCATAATTTAATTATAGTAATAATTTAAATTACTACCAAATAAATATACTATAATTTAAACTATTATTTAAAATACACTATTACTAATGGATATAATATTAATAATAATAATAGTTTATTCAATTATAGTATATTTATTTGGTAGTAATTTAAATTATTACTATAATTAAATTATGATTTAAAATTTAAAGTCTTTTTCGTTAGTAAAATAACATTATTGACATTATTGTTATTTAAATGATCGATAATATTAAATAATAAATTTATTTAATTGTAAAAACAATTAAATAAATAATTTAAAAAAAAAGTAAGCCGTGCACGTGATTCGAACCCCGAGCGCCCATTTAAATTGGAATTGGTACGCAGACACGTTATCGGCTAGGCTATTTCGCCGCGGGAACTCGAAGAACCTCACTAGTATATAAGCTGAGTTTGAATTTTTAAACGTCATTTTCTCCGAATCGATTGAGCGTTGTGCGTTGCCATTCCAAGGGGTGAACACATTAAAGAAGTACAATTATTACACGAAGTCTCATCCCAAAATAAATTCCCAAGGTCGTGCCCTCCCCTTGTTAGTGATAAACCTTGATTATAATTTAATGCTCTATTTCATTCATCTGAATTTTTCAATAAAACTATATTCTGTGTAATTTAAACTTGATACCAGTTTATGCTTATCAATATAGGTTTTGTTATCAGAAACTCTCAAGGATTCTCTGATCCAGCAGTACTAATGCTTCTTTTTAATGCACTTGTAAAATCTAGGCTGGAATATGCTGCTATAATATGGCAGCCGGGATACAATGTCTATGCTGAAAGCTTGGAAAATGTACAAAGGCGTTTCTTGAAATACCTTTCTTTTAAATTAGACGGTCAATACCCACCTGTTGGAATACCTCAAAATCACTTACTTAATAGATTTTCAGTATTAACTCTGCATGATCGCAGAAGAACACAGGCCTTAATTTTTCTAAATAAATTAATAAATAATAAAATTGATTGTCCACAACTCTTGGAACAACTTAGTTTTCGTGTGCCTAGAGTTGAAACTCGTGTTGGCAGTACTTTTTTATCTCGCCGTACCACGAACTAATTTATTGAAATTTTCCCCCCTACATTTTATGTGTGAAAATTGTAATAACCTGCAAGATAGAATCGACATATTTAATTGTTCTCATAGTTGTTTAAAAAAGGTGTATGTGTCTAGCTGAGTTTAATTTCTGTTTTCATTTTGTGTCATATTTGAATTGTTAAATTTTGTTTTTCTTTTTCTTTGTTACTTTTAGTTATTAGTGTATTATGTATTGTGTATAATTACTGTTGTATTTTCCCATCCTGTAATTGGTTTAAGTACTGTTGGATGGTGTATGCTAAAATAAAAATAAAATAAAAAAAATAAAATATTAATCGGAGTGAGTTGAATGGTAAATAAAAAAAGTCCATATAAAGTATATTAAATTCATCCAGTTTGCAAAAGTTGCGAATACACATCTTTCAAGATTCATAATAATATGCTAAGGAATTCTCAATTTATGTGTGATGCACCAGAGTAGAAAAGTGCAATAGGTGCCTGTAAAATAGTGATATATCTATCTACCGGTATTAACTAAGTATATATTCAACTCAAGTAGTTAAATCGAAAATAGCACTGGATTGTGGAAATTTTATTTAAATTTTAAATTAAGAATTAAATATGACTATGGAACTAAATGCGAATTTCACTGTTTAAACCTGGTTTAAATACCTATTTAAATCATCTTTATTGAATCGGATACAACAGTGAAATATGAATTTTTTATATAAATGTCTTCCCTCTTTCTATTAAAACTTTAAAGTAAGGTTTTAAATTAAAACGTATTTCAAAACATAACAGCACTTTCATTGAAATAAACATTTTTCTTGGGGGACCACAAATACCTGGTAATTAATAACAGTAAAGTCTAAATAAATTCATTGTTATAGTATTTCCAGTCTCTGTATAAACAGTCCATCTGAACCGCTTTATCAGGTAATCTCATTATAAAGCCTGTCTACGATGGAGTAACACGGAAATCGTCCTTGGATATAAGAACGATACCCGTTTGTTCAACGTTCATGGCATGGATTTAATTATGAGTGAACTCCTTTTTCGGGCGTTTTATACTGTTTACACTGAGATTGGAAAAACTATACATTAGTATAACCAAAGTCATCTGGTATAACTTTGCTGTGACCTAACTTCAGGTCAATACTATATTGATGCCATGCTTACAAAAACGTCACACACAATAGGCTCATTTAGTGAAATATAATTTTTCATATTTTTTTTCAGTATAAACTGTTTCGTATATATAAACGGCCTCAAAAAAATTTCAAATTGATTGAACCAAAATTGAGGGAGGGGGAAGAAATACACAGGATTAGTATATGATGGACACATTTAATGCGACCACGATATTTTTAAGTAGTTTAATTACAGTATTCTGTATCATTAACCATATATGATATTAATGTGGAAGCTAATACCCTTTGCCTTTGTCTTTTAAAAAATTCTGTTCGAACAATAACATTGTGCAATTGTTTTCGGTTTTCCTGGCCATCAAAAATATGTAGAGTAACACCAGGTCTTGCTACATTTTTCATTAACATGAAACACATGTAATATTCCGTGTCTTCTTCAGGCTAAAAATAATTTAAAATTATCTCTGTCTTATTTAAAATTCAAGAAAACTTGCATTAAAATGATCCTCAAAACAATGTTGTCATTTTGCCGCCTAAAAGATCGACACGTATGTATAGCTATTTGTCACAATTAGAATGAATTTTTTCATTCTAATCAATGGTGTTCGTATTGTTCTTGATTATATTTATTTATTGTTCATGTTTATGTTTAAATTTTTAGAAAATATTGTCACGTTTGCTATCCACACAAATATGTCAAATCGTAGATTCGTTGAATGAAAGTCCATGTAACACTTACTCACTACTTTATTAACTAATTAATAATTAACAACAGTAAATTAATGAATGTCTTAATTATAATCACAATTAAACACATATGTCTCTAATCTTATATCTTCTTCACTCGTTCAATTCTAAATTCTGACTGACTTCTTCGCCCGCCGCACGCCTTATATATACATCCATTCACGCTGCCTAGAACATTCCCGGCCCTTCTCGTACAATTCTAGTCCCATCTTTCCAGTCTACACAGTCCAATGGTGTAACACTGCCTTCTCCTTAAGCCTGAACGTTCCGGTCAGGCAATTCATTGTTCCCTGCATATTTGGTTGTCTCTCTATATGCACCACCATCATCTATGATTTTGGACTTTGCTGAATTCAGTATACGACGTCGTTTATTCTGATGACGACAATGTATATTCCTTTCCAAAGGGGGTGAAGCTTCGGGGACCTGCCTTTCTTTCGTTGTGGGTTATATTGCCAAACCAGATCACCTGTCTGGAATCCTCCTGCTTCAGTACAGCATGGTCGGTCCGAACTTTAAAAAATGTTGTCCATATAGGTACTTGTGAAAATGATCTGTAGATTTGACAATGGCCAATAGTTCCTTCCGTGTCATACAATAGTTATGTTCTGGCTTGGACAGCACCTTGCCGAAATATTCAGTTACTCTTTCCTGTCCGTTTTGATTTTGGGGAGGAACATGTCCATGTCCAGAATAACTGGCATCTGTATCTAATATATAGAGACCTTTCCGTTGTACGTATGAAAGAAATAGACTCGAACATAGTGCTGATTTTGATGTTCTGAATGATGTTTCACACTCTTGTGTCAATTGGTACTGAACCTTCACTTCTGTGAGCCGGTATACTGGCATCGTAATATCAGCAAATCATTTGACGAATCGTCTGTAGTAAGTGCATAGGCCAAGGAAGCTTCATACTTCGTGAATATTCAATGGTCATTGTCAATCTCGCACTGCCGAAATCTTGTCTGGATCTGTCCTTATCCCCTCCGAAAACACGACGTGTCCAGGGAATTTGATCTCTTTTTGGAACATTAGGCACTTTTTGGGGCCGCTTCCGGTCGAAAACGCTGTCTTGTCTTTGTCATCTGGATGAAGCCCCACTTGCCAATATTCGTTTCGAAGATCTAGAGTGGAAAACCACTGTGAGCCTGCCAATGACCTTAGTGTGTCATTAATTCGGAGTAATGGATAAATGTCTTTTTATTGTGCCGTCATTCAGCTTCCTATAGTTGACACAGAATCTTAACGTTCTATCCTTCTTAGCAATTAAAACTACTGGCGACGACCAAGATCTGGTTGATTCCTCAATAACTCCGTCTTTAAGCATCTTTTGTACCATTGTAGAAACCTTTTCTTGTTTCGCTAATGAAGGTTTTCCTATGTTCTTCTGGAGTTAAATGTTCTAACTGGGACTTAACATCTTTGTAACTTCTTGGTCCATATCTGTAGATGAAGCACCAATGATTTTTTCTTCACATCTCGCAATCCATGTGACTGGTTCGTAGGTGCCAATTGCTTTGCTCTTTTTTGAATGTCACTGAATGGGAATTTAGGTTAACCACTCTAAATGGTATCTTGTCTGTAGTCTGTGTTAAAGTCCTTGCCAGAATCACATTGTCATTTTAATTAAGTCATCCTTCTCAACGAGGCTAAAGCGGTGTCCCACAGAATTTTCCCCCAGGACTGCCTCAATTATTTTTTCTGTGTGTGAAGGAATTTTTACTGTTGTCAAAGTTAGTAGCCTAATATTATGGAATTCTTTATCTGCCGTTGAAAGAATAATTTCCTCATTTCCAAACTTTGGAACTCGTTTTTCTATGTCAAATACAAATCTGTACTTTTCCATAATGTCAAATCCCAAAAAGCAGTCATCTGTAATGTCAGCCAGGGTAACTTGGTGTTTAAAACATAAACGGCTAATCAGCAGCTCCATGTCGATTTCCCCATGAACTGCAGCCCTATCTTCCATCACAACATTTCTTGATCAGCGCAGCCCCCAAATGGCCAGCCATCTTTGGTTTTCCTGTGACTCCTTAAACACAACAGCATTTACCTTTCTGGGCTGCTGAAGACAGTTCTTCTTGGGATATGGCCCACTTTGCCACACCTATAAAAACGGATACCTCCAATCGGCCTCCCACTACTTTGTTGTTGGTTTTGTCTTGGCTGGGAGTTCGTTTTTGCAAGTAGTTGTGTGATCATCTTATGTAGATTAGATATCAGGTTTTGGGTTGTGTTATCTGGTTTGTCTTCCTCCACACTCACGGCTCGTACTATCTGATTTGATTGTGTGGTATCCTTATAGGCAGCCTCAATTTCAAGTGCATGTACTAGAGCCTCACTACTTCGCTTGTGCCTGGCTAATTGGAGGATTCGTCTAACCTCCTGATCTTACTCCATCAATAAACGCTCCAACTGCCAACTGTTGCTGAAACTTCATTGGTGAATGAGGATAGGCTAAATGGGCTAATCTCTCAACAGCAGTTTCGACTCCTGGAGGCTTTCTCCAGCCCTTTGTCAGCATGATTTCAGCTGAGCCTTAGGTGAGATGTTGATCGCCATATTTTAGGTCTAAGAATGCTAAAGTTTTGTTATGCTACAGGAATTGTTTGGAGCAGGTCTAATGCTTGGGCTCTCAGTGCTAATACCAATGCTGTTGCGTTTTCCTCATCGTTCCAATTATTAGAACATGCAGCTGCCTCAAAGTGTCTCTTATATGTTGACCATCTAAGGAAGGTGGTTGTAATCTAGTACCAGATGACAGTACCAATTGGCCTCCCTTTTATTGTTGTTTTAATGTTGTTTCAATCTCTCCTTTAATTTCACGGGCTTTTCCTTTAACTTCAGTTATTTCTTCCTCAAATTTTTTCTCTGAATTCATTAACGTCTTCTTTAATTTCACTGACGTCTCCTTTAACTTATCAACTTTTCTATAACATCTTTAAATTTTTGATTTAAAACTTACTACTAAACTTACTACTAAATTTACTTGAAAAACATTAAAAAAAATTACGTTCTATGCAAAATGAATGCAAAACTACAGCAATATGCAAAAAAAATTGTGTTACACCAAATAATAATAATAGTAGATCGTTTCATAAATTTACTTTCTATTTGATGAATATGAATACTCGTAATGGATTATTATCCGAAGGCTTGTCAGTATGTTTGATAACTATTCTTTAAAAATTCTAGTATTATAAATTAATATACAAACTCATTGTACAGGGTAGCTCACTCGAATTACTGACTTTAGTTTTTTTAATTTAAATAAATTTTATGTCGTTTCTATCTAAACTTATAAAAAAAAAACCTTTACTCTTATTTAGCCCCTTTATATTTACGAAAAAAACAAAATTTAATTTTTGAAATACTTTGGTTTTCGATCATTGCTTTAGTTACTGACTGCTCAATTATTTTTCTGTTCCCATTATTGAATTCTCTGGGAAAAAACTATAATCGCCGTATTTGATTTATTTCCTTGCTCAAAATTGCCAATTTAACAACGCAAAAATTTGTCTCCACAGTCTGTAAGTAGTCCTGACTGAAAGTAAATTTTCGCGTTGTTAATTTGGACAAAAAAATTCCTCTTTAATTGCTGCCACTAGTCCTGTTTTTTTATGTTATGCCATTACTTAATGACATTACTTAACCTAAAAAATAATTGCTAACTTAATAACGAAAATCAATTTTGAGCTGAGACAACAGAATGTGATTCAGCTTTAAATATCCCCAATAAAAATATGACATTTGTATGAAACAAAATTACTTATACATGGTGTTTCGTAAATGCTATCGAAAACTTCAGGAGGTGATTCCTTGGAAGAAAAATTTTCTATGAACATGAGTCCGGAAATGCTTCCCTGCAAAGTTATGGTCCTTCAAAGTTTAAGAAAAATAAAAAATTCTGCTATTATCTTTTGTAATTTTTTATTGAATATTAATTGAATAATAATTTTTTATTCGATTTATATTTTGTGTGACAGCAAAAAGTTTATCTATGTCAGATACGCACATGATCGCCAATAAAATTTTAAATTAAATTTTAGACAGTTTTATTGTTGTCAATATTGACAGTGGCCTTCTTGACATAGTATTTGTATTGAAAGAGTAAATGTATATATTTTTACGTGAATATGTAAAATATTTTTTTCCATTCTTACACTACTATTACCAAACATTGGTGTTGTGCGAATGGCCTCTCTGTCACAGCCTTACAAGTTGAATAGATAGATAGATTATTGTAAGGGGCGCCGTATTTTGGTTCTTTGTGAAAACCGCCACTCGTATAATAAAAATGTAAGACCAAAAAACTTTTTAAATTTCCTGTCTCAGTTTTCAAATATGAAAAAAAGTTGTTAGAAAAACCTTCCAGGGTTCCTCGTAAACCCATCTTTAGAATAAAGCTATTGTGTCCAAATTAAATAGAGTGGTAGACCCCAGCGGCTACTGGTCACATGTGAAATATGACCGATGTAAGTCAAGCTTTAAAAATATGCAAAAGAACTTAACTTTAAACTCTGCAGGGAAGCATTTCCGGACCCATGTCCATAGGAACTTTTTTCAATAAAATCGTCTAATGAATCCTATTCTGAAGTTTTCGACATTACTTAGGAGGAGACACCCTGTATAGAAGGTAAGCCTGCCAATCCTGCCATGTATGCCAAAATGTAAATGAAATTAGAATTTCGGCAAAAATGTTTCCTATTTAACAGTTTATAATAAATGGAAAACCATCAAAAATCTATTATAAAAAATAAAAATAGTAATTATATTGAGAACTATTTCAAAAATAACATCGTTGCCATCTATATGGGTGATTTTCAAATTCATTGTTTTACTCTTTGAATGTGTTCTGTCTGTACCCCGTAGTGAGAGTAAGATTAACATCTGGTTTATCCATCAACAATTTTATAAACTTGCCCTGCATCAGACAGGCCAAGTTGTTTTCTCATCAAAATTTAAAATAACCATGCATGCAACGATTGAGTTTAGTTGGACCTTGAGCAGACTTTAATTTTACAGTTTATATGCTGAAAAGTTTGCTCTTTCCAATGATACCAAAATAATATTTTTACTAATGTTGCTGCTTTTGCCTTTGTCTGACAGTAATTTTTTTTATTCAACATTCATTTAACTTTTTTTGAGTCGAAATTGGTTTTACCTTAGATTGTGCCCTGTCATATTCGTTTAAATTGTCCTCATCTCAGTATCCCAATTTTATGCAACTCTTAATGAATCGTGTCTGGTCAAAACATAAAATGTTTAAAATGGTTATTTAGAGTTTACCAGTTACCTCAATAATTATTTTTTCATGGAACTTAATATTAATTATCGTAACAGAATATAAAAAAGCCATAAAATATGTTAGTAAGGTCGCAAGAATTTAGAAATTAGCCGGATAACAGCGGAACAAAAGTATCGATAAATCTGAAGAAGAGGGAATTAGGAATTATTGTTTGGGGATCATTGCTCATGGGTGTAAAATTCGATTTTAAGTAAGACATTTAAAATTGGAACAAAACACTGTAGAATATAGGTGGATTACTCCTAACACCAAAAAATCAGAATGTTTTAAATGGATCATCATAAACATGTATTCAAAAACATTTTGTTAACTTAGGATAAATTTTTTTAAAAACTAAATGTAGGATAAAATTTAAACAATTTGTTTTAAATTTTAGATGATAAAAGTAATCATAAAAATCTTAAGAATATGATGGAAATTTAAAGTATGTTTATATTAATGGTGGTTATTTTTTCAAAATTTTTTTTATTACATCAACTACAAATACGTTTTATTATTTTTACAGATGTTTCCAGTAATTGTTTATGGTGTTCCTGATTCAGAAGAATTCTGATGAAGTTGTGGAGTTCGTTCTCCAATGATGGTGTTTAGGGAGATAATAGAGATAACCAATTGTTTAGGTACGAGACCTATTTTTTATTATGATGAGGCTTCTTTAAAAAAATAACAAGGCATTAAAAAGGTATTAATCCCAAGTTAATTTTATTTCCTAGTAATTTTAACTACTGGAAGAAAATGTTGTGCAAATGTCATTTTATTCTAAAGAGAAGTACCACTGATATGTAGCATTCACAAACAAACCATTATATATACGTATGTATATGTATATATACAGAGAGCTGTGTTTGGGTAGAAATAAAAAGTACCTGGATATTGGGTATGAGATACAATTATAAACTTATATTAATAATTAATAATTTTTTGGTAAGGGGTACTGGTAATTTTATATATTAAATGGAATGGAAATCGTCGCAAAAAAAGTCGCAATATATTAGACTAAGAGACATGTAGTGATGCACAGTTAAATACCATTGTAGAAATTCGCCAAATTAAAAAAGAAAGTAGATACCATTTATTACAATTCAACGTGTAAGATGCGCCGAAAAAAAGAGCAAAAAGATGAAGCTACTATTAGTAAGAAAAACAAGTTGATGGTAGATTTAAGGACCTAGTGCACTGCCAAGAAACATTGCAATATAAAGATGCAGTGGTGACATGTTATTATCCTTGGCACGTATACTTTTATCACAACTAAATATTTTAGATGTTCTAATAGTTTCAAATACCCACTTTGTAAATATCAGAGCATCTTTGAGAATGTCAGGGTATTAAATTTTTGTATTTGGGTAAAATAATTTTAAAATTATAGTTTGGACTAGTTTTTTTTTTTTTTTAATTCGGGTATAGCTTATGAATATTGAAATACCCAAATAAGGCCTAGCTTTCTTTATAAACACACACACACACACACGCACACCACACAAATACGTAAAACTAATCATCTGTGGATGATAGTAAGTTAGTAACTTAGTTACTAAAATACATATGCACAGTGGTTTGACTTTAGTAGAAATTACTTTGGTGTTTGTCATTGTTGTATTAAATTTTGAGTTTCTTTAAACCAAGTAACATTTAAGATATCTATGAAATGTGAGTTAGAATGGTTGGGTAAGTTTTTTTTATGTCTAATTAGAAATTACATCCAAACCAGGCTGGTGAAATTTAGGCTATGTCATATCTTAATATTGGAGAATAGGACCCAAGCGATACTTTAAGGCTTAACTATCAAGATTAAATGGAGTTTTGCAGAGAAAAAAATGCGATTAAAATCTGAGAAAAATAATAGAACAAATTGTGTGCCTACCCAGGTTATTTTTTAGACAATTGTAAAATATTTGCAAAATATTTATCACAGAATCTGGTGGAAATTATATCGACATTTCTAATTTCATCAGAAAATATTGTTTTTTTTTATACCACCGTTTTGAAATTTTATTTTAGATTCATTTTTTACTGCAAATTTCAAAAAGGTGAACTATAAAAAAATCAATATTTTTTGGTGAAATTTAAAATATAGCGATATATTTTTCACCTGATTCTGAAAAACAATATTTTACAAATCGTCAAAAAAATAACTTGGTAAGGCACTTTTTTTCATAAATAATATCACGAAGGTTTCGATTTTATCGGATAAATTTTCATTTACATGTAAACTTGGTTGTCTATGATAATATAATGAAAGCAAACTGGTACAAAAACCAGAGACCGTGCGTCGAGTGTTTTTTGCAGTTTGTTTGAGTTTTGTTATCAAAATGACAAAGTTTAAGTGTAAATAAAAATTTATCCTATTCAAAGTAGAAAGAAACCTCGAGTGATATTTAGCAGGTCAATTTCTCGAGCCTGTAATAATATAGATAATAAATTAATAGTTAATAACAAATTTATTTGCTAATAGTATAATTATTAAAAATTAAATAAATAAGTTAATTTTTTACAAAGAACAATACCGTTTTTATGGTTGCCATAATGAAGGTAAATAAAATTTTATTGTGAAAAACAAATTTTTTCACTATTGTTTCTGGTACACATTTTAAGTATAATTCTAGAGTGTAATATTATATTAACGAGTGGAATTGTCATAAAAAAAAAACTACAGTTTACAAGTGGATCCACGCATGGATATACATTAGGATGTCCACATACCTAAAATTATCGGGATTCCTAGAACTTTATCTTACACCAGAGAAACCGCGTATGGGGTTATACTAGATGAATCATAACTCAATCATAGTCCTATCATGCAATAAAACTGTATAATAGCGTATTATTAGAAATATCCACATACAGATATCACGATACGCCAAGAGCAGCTGTAAATATCCACACACGGATACTTTGGTGTTGAAGAGGTTAATTTACTTTTATCAGTAGTGTCACGCAAGACTCCAAAAAGTTATCTACGAGTTAGTTCAGTGTTCTTACCAGCCTTTGTAAAAAGTAAGATGTTATTACAAAAGTAGCGGTTAGTAGTAGCGGCTGATTTTGTACATATCTTGAATGTTATGGCATAAGAACACTATTGTCACCTGCAGCCAACTGTTCAAGTGAAAAAGCTAAAGTTAAAAATGGTCAATTTTTACATGATATAAAAGTAAATACAAAAATATATGTATTAGTATGAAATAGAAATCAAATTCAAGTACATATCTCTAGCTACACCCTCCATTTATTGGTAGAATAGTTTTAATTTTTTAATTGGAACGGTAAGCTGGCGTCCAATAAAAACATCATAATTTGCAAAGTGCTATGTTGCTAAATGCATTTGTAATACTCTTTTAAATGTTAGGCAGTGACACAACTGCTATGAATAAGAATAACGTAATATTATGCCTGTATTTAATGATAAATTGTTGTATCTTATAATTATTATGTATATGAATGTATTGAATTTATTGTTAATTCTCTTAAAGAATTTAAATTTAACTTATTTAAATAAAGTTTATATGTAATAAGATATTGTGCATTATGTAAAAACATTTTTCCAAATTAATATATGTGCAATATTGAGGATGTTTATTGTAGTGATGAGCGGTGATCAATTGATGGTGTCAATGGACTGTCAATAATGACACTAAAATTTTGCACCTTAAAATAACACTTTTTAATTATTTTTTGTAGATATTATAGTTAGAAACCAACTGACGTAAATATAATTTCCCGCTGTGAAATAATATTTTCATCAAATATTATACGTTAGTTATGTTAAAACAATTGAGTATTCTGGAATATGGGACCTGCTAGTTAGCATACATACCTTTATTTTAAATTGCATGTGTCCAGGTTTTTGATGTAATTAATTTGTGTTTGTGTATGTTATGATTTACAATTCACTAAGTTTTAATATTTAAGATATGTCTGACAACTTTAGGGTACGGTATTCTGAGGATGCCTCACTGCTCGCGGTGAAGATCGAATCGCGGTCGCGCTCAAGGTGGATGTTGATAATGAGTGTACATACCAAATAGGTTTACCTTTCAGTGTCCCGTGCAAACTGTGTAGTGTACGACAAAGCATATAACTGGAAGGGCATCAAGTGATCTGAGTGAATCAATCAGATGCAAGCTATCACAATACAGCGATGCATACAAACCAAAACAATGGTGAAGTATTTACGCCGCTATGTCTTAGTTTTTTTTTTATTCAGGATTTGATGGAGTTTAATCTTAAATACCGATGTGCCAAATTCAAAAAGGATACCTCTTTTCGATCCTCAGATATAAAATAAAAACTTTTTTAATAATAAAACTTTAACACCTTACAAATTGAAATAGGTCCATTATTTGAATAAAATTTATCATACAATTTTCAATTATTTTACCATTTTCTACCGGCCTAAAAACTGATTCACCCTGTATATGTACTCCAAGAAACGAAACACTGTCGACTTTAAGTTTGTATTGTTTATATTGTTGCACAACTGGACTGTGTAGACTGGATGGATGAAATTAGAATTGTACGAGAACCGCCGGCAATATGCAGGAAAGTTCTGGACCGTACATGGAAATACAGGATGTTTCAGTTAACATTCTCACAGCCGATATCTCGGAAACTAAAAAATATATATATATATATATATATATATATATATATATATATATATATTTTATATATATATATATATATATAAATATATATATATATATATATATATATATATATATATATATATATATATGTTTTTTTTTTCCTGTAAACGGTATTAGATTTCTATTGTTAATGCCTTCTTCAGAAAGTACAATTTACTATTATAACACCAGAGATGGCGCTGCAGTTTAAAAATATTTTTCGATCAAGGAAGCTTTGGAACATGCCAATCGATTAAGAACAACATTTTAAGCAAAATTGTCCTTATTCGAAAAAGTCAGATCTACAGTAGTTTTTGAGATATTTTAACTTTTTAGTGTAGTATTTTTTTTAATGGCTGTAACTTTTTTTAATATTGGTTTTCGGATGTAGGCCCTTGGTAATTTTTTGCCTGCTATAAGAGAAATATTTACTGGTCGTATTTTTAATATCACTTCCGATTTTACTGGAAATTACTTTAAATTGCGAAATTTAAATGGCAAAACAACAAATAATGTATTTTTATTTTTGAACAATACGACAACAATATTTACAATAGATGCTCGAAATTACTTCCATTTGCATGAATACACATATCAAAGCGATGTAATAATTCCTCGTTACATAATAATAATAATAACGTCTTTATTAATTTCTAAAAGAGAGATATACACTTGGGCGAAGTTTACCACTTTTAGTACATTTTTAAGGAAAATTTAAAAAAATTGGATCTATCAATGTAGAAGAGTGGTTCGTAACCCGCGTTGATTCATTAATAATTTGTTCCATATCATAAGCGTCAAGACATTGACTTATTTTATTATTATGGTTATATAAATCAACATATACATCACCGACAATCATTACATAATCGTGAAGAGGAATAATTTGGGATAAAATATTATCAAAAGACTCAACGGATTGATTAAAATTGCATCGAGGTGGACGGTAAAATACCCCAAGAGCCAGGCTAATCCCTCCGAACTTAAATTTTAGCGTATATATTCTAAATTATTATCATCGTGACATTGGTACTCGTCAAATATTTCACAGTGGAGTCCGGCATTTACATAAATACCTACTCCACCCCCACGACTATCTCTGTCTTTACGTTAAAACTTGTATCCAGGGATGTTTACAATATTTGTGGGAATATCAGCAGATAGCCATGTTTTCAGTTACTGCCAAAACATCAAAACATTCATTAGTAACAAGTAATGAAAAATCAGCAAAACTAGGTATGATCAATCTAATGTTTATTTGACCAATTTAAGTATTTTTTTTATTTGTACTTTTAACCATAATTAATTATTTTTAATTTATCAACGAAATTTTGATATATAGGACAAGTGTCTTTTGCTAAATGATCAATTACCAAATTGTACTTAAAACGCTTATTATAATCAATTCACACAGTTTTTGTCATCAGATTTGTAATTTTCTAACGCATGGTCTTCAGAACAATTAGGACAAACAATATTAAATTGACAATCTTTTTCAATGTGACCAAGGCTTGAACATTTAAAACAACGAATAACTCTCGGATGATCCACTACTGCAGATTTCTTCCATCCAACAAATATATAACCTCTAGATACAACAACTTCCTTAATTGCTGTGAAATCTCAATAACTATTAAAACCAGTGTAATATTTCAATCGTGTAAAAATTTTGAGATGTTTATTTAAATTCGCTTAAGTCATTAAGTGAAAAAATGTTATTAATAATTTGTTCGTCAGTCGTTAAATTCTCATTAAGTTTAACATTTTTAATTAACATTCGTGGATTTTTTTTGCTACATTTATTTGATCTTTCATCCCAAGTTTATTGTCTAAGCTGGTTTTCAGTTTAATTAAAGACTTTTCATTATCGCAATTGACAGCAATACCATCCCTAATTTTTTTCGTGCTGTTTATGCAGATATTTAGTGTTACATGTATTTAATATGTCTATTAATTGCACCAGCGCAAGCGTCGATTTTATTATATAAATCTGCCATATTTTCTATTGGCTCTTGATATACTTGACATTTTAAATATCCCCACAAGAAAAAGCCCAGAGGAGTCAAATCCGGAGAACGCGCGGGCCATCTAGCCGGTCCTGAGGTGCCAATTCAGTGCCTTGGAAACATGTTGTTCAAATAATTTAAAACAATATTAAAGTTGTGGGATGGTGCGCCATCTTACTGAAACCATATTTCAGCTTTATTGTGGGGGACATTTTGTAAGTCTTGGAACTTATTTTCTAAAAATCTTGAATAACGCACACCGGTTAAATTTTCATGGTATAGAAACGGGCCTATAATATAACCATTTAAAAAACCACACAATACATTTTTACGCTGAACACAGTTTAGTTTCTTGTTCGAATCATCCATCTTGGGTTGTTTTCCGAACAGTATCTACAGTTATGTTTTGTAATTGTGCCATTACTGTGAAATTTACTTTTGTCACTTCAAAGTACATTTTTAAGAATTTTACCATTTCCTTCATAAAGAACAGATAACTCAGCAAAAAAGGTTAAGCGATGGTCATAGTCCCCAGGTAGTAAATTATGTAATAAGTGTGATTTATATGGAAAGTACCTATTTTCTTTTAAGATTTTGTGTGGCACGACGAGAGTGATAAGTTGGTGGAAGCTCTTATTTGTTGCATTGATGAGTGGGGATCATTGTTAACGGTTTGTAAAACTAGAGCCGTATTCTCCTGGGTTTTTGATTCTTTCACGTTTCAGTTTTTTATAACTACCATATTCTATCAAATTGTTACACAAATTGGAAAAAGTCTTGCCATCAGGTTTTGGTATGTTGAGAAATTGTGATAGATACATACGTTTGGTGGCTGTTGAATTTTTAATGCTTTTTCCATAAATTAATAACATATTAACTGTGTTAACATTGATATAGGCCATATTTTGGAAAAATTTTATAAACGTATTCTTAAAATGACACGCACAAACTAAAATTAAACTTCTGACAGTTATTAAATAAACAATAACAATTTTTCCATAGTTAACGAGAGTAAAAAGTCAGAACTTAACTTAAGTGGTTAGCAATCCCGTTTTCCGTGCGAGAGTTCAGAGATCGAATCTCGGACGGGGCTCAACTTTTTTTCGATTTTTAGTTGTAAGTAATGCGGAAAGTAAAATTAAAAATGTAATTAATACATCCAAGTGATAGAAAGTGCCGACCAAGAATTTTTCAATTCTTTTAATTTAAATTTCTCAGTTTAAAATAATTTCCTGTAAAATCAGAAGTGATATTAAAAAAAAATTACGACCCTTAAATATTTCTCTTATAGCAGCTAAAAAGTTATCAAGAACCTACATCTGAAAACCAATATTAAGAAAGTTACAGCAATTAAAAAATAAAAATACAACACTAAAAAAGTTCGATAATAAAATTAAAATATCTCAAAAACTACTGCAGATCTGACTTTTTCGAATAAGGACAATTTTGCTTAAAATTTAGTTCTTAATTGATTGGCATATGTTTTATTATATTTTAACACGCTTTTATTAGCTTCACCTGTATGTTTGCTTGCTTGCTTGTTTGGTTGTTTGTTTGTTTGCTTGTTTGTTTGTTTGTTTGTTTGTTTGTAACCGACTCTTTGGACTTGATTTTGACCCACTTTAAACGGACAGATTTAATTGAAACTTTGTACACTTACGAAGAACCGGTAACAATACAATAATTTGATAAGTTTATATCATTATCCTGATCAGGATCGCCAGTCCTATCCTCACGTATCCTCTGCGTGAAAGCATAGGCTTAATATGTAAGTACATTCCGCGCTTGTCAGCTAGGTCGCGGTGGTCGAGCGGGTTAAGGAAGTCGACGCGAAACGACAGACTCCTCGGGCGTGAGTTCAAATCCCACGGCTGAAATAAAAAAATATTTTTTTTAGAAATATCTGTTGGATCGTAATATGTTATAATATCAGCATCAATAAGCAATATAAATATAGTTTAAAACAACTAAAAAAACACGATTTCATAGCACATCAAACTAAAAAGTGAAAAAATAAATATAGTTTAAAAAAACTAAAAAAACACGCTTTTAAAGCACATCAAACTAAAAAGTGAAAAATAATTATTATTATAAACTGAAAACAATAATGAACGAAAAATACTAGTATTATTGTGAAAAAAGCGTGGGGCGCTTTGTGCCATATTTTTCGTATATCGAGCAACCCACGCTTTTTTCACAATAATACTAGTATTTTTCGTTCATTATTGTTTTCAGTTTATAATAATAATTATTTTTCACTTTTTAGTTTGATGTGCTTTAAAAGCGTGTTTTTTAGTTTTTTTAAACTATATTTATTAAACTGCAGCACCATCTCTGGAGATAATGTTATAATAGTAAATTGTGCTTCCTGAAGAAGGCATTAACAATAGAAATCTAATACCGTTTGCAGAATAAAAATATATTTTTTTAATTTCTAAGATATCCGCTGTGGGAATGTTAACTGAAACACCCTGTATATACCGGGTGTCACTGAGCTGTTCACCCTCTTTTTTTTCTTTAATTTTCAACTTCAAAAAATGATATACATATATGGTCAATACACAAATAAAAAGGACATTATTTGACATAAAAAAAGTATCCGGTTTCAACGGAAGTGATAATAACTTTAACATTTTTATTTTTACAGTTTTAAATAGAGCATTAAGTTCTGAGTTTGGCAATGTGTTATGTTTGAGTGTTTATTATTTATATTATTAAATGCAGAAAATACAAAGAATTTGTATACATCTTTTATTACATTTCCTTATTTTGTTACTTAATCTGCTTAAATATTATTTTATTAAAAATGAAAGTTGCTTAGTAGGCGACAAAAAGAAGTGTTACCATAACAACAACTTTTCTTCCTTGTCAACAATATTTGCCGCTTTGTTGAAAATTCAGAGTTCTTAACACTCCTAGATAATTTGAGGAATAGTCTCATCAAGAGATGTTTTTAATAATATTACCTTGATGCAATGCAACAATCTGATGAATAATCTTGTTAAAGGAATGCGTTTGTGCAGAGACTTTAATGAACAAACTGTGATTTCTAATAAACTGTTGTCTTTTTTGTTTACACAACTTATTTTTACTATTATTATAAAATTTAATAAATACCTTACCACCCGCTAGTAATAACCTCGAACATTATTTAACTGGAAGTCCTTCTGACGAGGAATTTAATTTCGGTGAAGTATCTTATAATCAAGTACTCGACATAATTGAAAACCTGAAAAATACCAAGAGTAAAGATGCATATGACATCAATATAAAAATACTAAACTGTATTAAATAAATTATTTTCATTCCTCTCACCAAACTTATCAATCAGTGCATTATAAATAAATAACGTCTTCCCAAAAATTTTCAAATTATCTAAAGTGTTACCCATGTTTAAAAAAGGCTGTGCTGACGACCCTGCAAATTACCGACCAATTTCCATTATCCCTATTTTTGCAAAAATTTTCGAAGTGGTACTAAAAATACAAATAACGAATTATTTTGAAAATTTTAATTTATTTTTCAGCTGTCAATACAGTTTTAGGAAAAACTTGTTGATGACTTTGGCAATCAATTGTTTAATAGATGTAATAAATAAAGGCTTTGAAGAGAAAGAATTTGTACATGTTCAATTCTTGGACTTAAGTAAAGCTTTTGATTGTGTGTCGCACAGTATATTAGAAAGAAAATTAAGCTTTTACAAATTTTCCGAAAATAACGTACATTTGATCTTGTCATATCTCACCGACAGATCTCAATTTGTAACGTTTAATAATAATAATTCAGATTTGTTAAATATTTAATTTGGCGTTTCTCAAGGGTCTGTTTTGGGGCCAGTACTATTTCTTATTTATGTCAACGACTTACCAAATAGTAATACATTAGCCAAATTCACCCATTTTGCAGATGACACAACTTTGCCTCGCTCCCATGGGGATGCCAAGGTTTTGTTATCTGAGACTCGTAACTCGTTATATACAGTTGAAGACTAGTTTTTAAGCAATAAGTTAGTTCTGAATAAAATTAAAACTGAAACAATTATTTTCAGCTTGACACCACTGCCAGGATTATGGATTCCTCTCATTGTGTTAATTTTTTGGGCGTTACTTTAGATAATAAATTAACTTGGGATAAACACACAAACTTAATCTGCAAAAATATATCACGTAATATTTTTTTGTTGCGCAGTTTGGCAAATAGTGTATCACGGACAACAATATTAAGGGCATATCATGCATTAGTTCAGACTTCGTTAACGTATGCTATCTTGGTATGGGGCCCTTTGGCACATACTCCAACCGTTTTTTCAATTCAAAGAAAGGCTATACGGATCAATGCTGGATTGGCATACAGAGAGGACTGCAAGGATACTTTTATCAATCTAAATATAAATAATTACATAACACACAACAGCGTTCATTCCCATTCAACACATAATAAAATTAATATTAATTTTAATATTAGTTTTTGCTTTTATAGAAGACTAGGAATGGGACAGGTTATTATGCAATAAAGTTTTTCAATGTGCTGCCGAAGGCCATCCAGGAACTTGCACGCAAACGATATAAATTTGTACTTAAACGGTTTTTGCTAGAGAATGCATTCTACGATTTTAACGAATTCTTATTAACTGACTTTTCACATATAAAACTATGATTCTCTTGTTTCTTTTATATATGTTTAATGTTTTATTTACATTCGTATTTGTCTTCATGTAACAGTTCTTTACACTGTGTTTGTTTATATTTAATTTAATTTTTTTTTATTGTTATTTTATCTATGACGACCTTTTAGTTCTTAGACTGATTTTATAATATTTTTATTATATTTTGTATGTTTTTCACTTGTCAAAACACAATCGTGTATTTATGACCAATAAAGATCTATCTGTCTAGGTATCTATACATTTTAAGTGAATTTTGATAAAGCTGTCCTACGTTTTAAGTGAATTTTGATAAAGCTGTCCTGTTAAACAGTCATTTTATTTGTTCAAGAAATAATAAAAAAAAATCAGAATGTGGGAAAATATTTAAAAAGATTTAAAATCCTTGAAGTTATTAGATGAAGAGTTCAATACTCAATGTAATACATAAAGTCAAACCTTGGTTTATATGTGAAATATCAGAATTATTTACACTTTTAAATTACAGAACCCTTAAAAAAGCTACCTCACAGAAATAGAAAACAATAACTAATATCAAGCCATTGCACTTAATATATTTGTATATAATACAATGATATAGTTATTGAAGAAACATTTGAAACATATATTTCAAAATTTTATAAGCCTACTACGTTTTCTGAATTTAATATTATATTTCTAATAATAACGAGAAATAAAAGCCAAACACTCAATTATGTCACATAACTGAACTCAGAATATAATGCCCTATCCAAAATTGTAAACATATGCATGTCATGGTAAAAATTATAAAATTGCTATCACTTCCGTTGAAACCGGAAGTGATAAATACTTTTTTGTATGTCAAATAATGTCTTTTCATTTGTATATTGATCATATATAATACCATTTTTTTAAGTTAAAAATTAAAGAAAAAAAAAGTGGGTGAACCATATCTCGATGACACCCGGTATAAGGCGCACGGTGGGTCGAGGAGACAGTCTGAATTTAAAATTGAATGAGTGAAGAAGAAATAAGAAGGAGACTTATGTGCTAATTGTGATTATAATTAAGACAGTTGTTAATTTATTGTTTATTATTAATTAGTTAATAAAGTAGTAAGTGTTATATGGCCTTTCAATCAACGAATCCATGGTGTGGGGTGTTTATGAGGACAGCAAACACGTAACAATATTGACCATTAATTAAACACATTTTATTAATATTAAAAATGAGATTATTTGTCCTAAACCAGTCACACCAATAAACGAATTTTATGAGAATTTTCTGTTTGTCATCACAAAAAAAAAACTAATTTATTTTTCAAATCAAATTTACCAAATTCGTCGATTAATAATTTAAATAAACTGTCCGCGTTTCTACCATTACTCACATCAAAAAAACCGACAAACCTTTCAACAACTTCACCGTGCATTACATATCTAAAAATTACGGAAAGTTGAGATTTATTACAAGTAATGTCCGTCGTTTCATCAATTTGCCACGAGAAAAATTCGCAATTATGTAGTTCTTCATAAATTTTGCCTTTAATAATGAAGCTAACACTCTCAATTAGGTCATTTTGAATTGATTTAGACGTCCCGGAAAAAACAGTGGTGTTATTCAAAAAGTTCTCTAATGTTGGATCATACGTTTTTAAAAAAATTATTAGCCCCTTGAAATTTCCTTTATTATACGAATCGCGTTTTTCGTCACGTCCTCGAGAAGAATTTTCATGAGTAGATAAATATATAACAGCATCAATTAATCTCTTTAATATTTCCCTATTTTCACGGACTTTTTCATTAAAATTTTCTATTTCTCTTTTATACGCAGAATCCAAGAAATTTACAATATTTTGTTTACCCAACATTTCGAATATAATGCAAGATGAAATATGCTCCTGAGATTTTTCATGCCTTTCTAAACCTCGTGACAAATTTTGCAAATTATTAAACCTGGCCCTTCCCCAAATAGAGGTTTGATCATTAGTAAATAACAAACATTTACAACAATATAATTTGTTTCTAACTGTTGATGCCGTTAACCACTCGATTTTTTGATAATTGCTATCGTTAAACCCTCTGTTTTGTTTACCACTTGTGAAAACTAATGACGGCATTGATGGTGTACGTCTGACATTTTTTTTAATTCTTACCTTTCGATCATAACTAAGAGAACTAAATCCATTTAACAAAAAATAATCCACCATGTCTGGACAACAAGACATGTCGTTGGGAATATTTTCACCTAGAGCACTCATTTTTCAACCACCTGTTTAATATTTTATGTATGTTTATGTTCTCCCACGAAACCAGAAATTGTCGCTGTCCTTGTTCTATAAACTTGTAAGAGAGGGGATCAACGCTCAACTGAAGTGTACATGCGCTAGAAAGAGATGGGATGCGAGAGGCTAGCTGCCCTAACTTTACAGATCCAGAATATTTGCGGATACGCGCCATAATTCAAGGTCACGAACAATGTATTAAAATGAGGTTTGGCTCGCCGCTAGCCTCAGTTCATCCAAGCAAGCGTGACAGCGCGATGAGAGACCGGGAAATATGCATACGTGGAGTGGACTATTCTGACTACAATGTTACATGTTTGTGAAAAGAAAATGCAAAAATTTTTTTTACACTGAAAATTAATTAATGAATTACAAACAACATTGAGAATTGAGATATACCTAAGTAGAAATTTCTACTTGTGAAAAATATTAGTTTAGAGATATTCTGCTTCTCCCAAAATTGTAGAGGAGGCTCATCCTCCCCTGCCTCCCCTGACCAGCCGCCTGCAACTGATAATTCTAATAATTTCTTAATATCAGGAAGGCTATTGAAAGAATGGTACATATTTTTATTTATTTATAATTTTGGGTATAGGTACTTAATTTAATTGATTGGGAAAATTACCATACCGGAACAAAGTAATAAAATTAATGTTGGAAATGAAAAAAAAGGTCTATTTCTCACAAAATTCTGTATTGATAGTACTGAATGATGCTCATGAATAAAACTTTCTTTCACATCATCAGGCAACAAGAATTTTAATCATAAAAATTTCTTACCTGATGATGTGAAACTTCACGAAACTGGTAGCATCAATATAGAATTTTGTGAGAAATAGACCTCTTTTTTCATTTCCAATATGAACATCTCACGTGGGACTGACTATTCGATGTTAATAAAATTAAGAAGTACAAGACAAAATTTCAAAGATTTTTTTTTATAAAAACCTTTCACGTACAGGATGGGCAAATTTCGAGTTTGTATAGGGTAACTCGGTAACTGTAAGAGATACAAGAAAATGGAAAACACATTCTCAATCTCTTTTTTTTGAGACAAATTCACTGGTGAAAACAAAAATTTGCTATTGTCTTTTGTTTTCGAGCTATACACAAAAGTTCGATTTTTCAACTTTGACACGTCAATATCTTGGTTGTTTGTAAAGTTATGAAAAAACAACTTTCATGTTCTTTAAGCACTTTTTTCTGTATAATAAAGTGGCGTCGAGAAAATTTAAAAAGAAAGGTGCAATTTCGAGTTATTGCATAAAGTTGTCTTTTTTTTAAATGGAAAAGACCTGGTCGCTATCAGTCACTAAGACAGTGATGTCTGACTGGTAGTAGTACTGACCACCAGAGGGATACACTTATCACTCACTATGTCTGTTTTGCTTAATCTGCTTTAGGCTAGCCTGGTTTGCTATTATTATTTGTCTTTTTCATTGCTTATGGCATACTGACGAGAACATAAAAAGTTCAAAACCGGTCTGTGTCTAGTGAGGAATTGACAAATGATCCTAGCTATCAAACAAGATTTGCAGGTTTAATTCAATGCAGGTCGGGACTTTTGTCCGCTGAGTAGTTGTTTCCTGCAAATCTTATTAAAAAATAAAAAACGTAAAAAAGTAATCTACTAAGATTATTTTCGCTATTAAATATTTACACATCAAAAGCGACCCCCCATATGATATATAATATGAAACAAAAAAAATCCTTATTAACTAAACCATAGCCAACTATGATTCCCATTTAAAAAAATACAACTTTATGCCATAACTCAAAATTGCACCTTTCTTTTTAAATTTTCTCGACGCCACTGTATTTTACAGAAAAAAGTGCTTAGAATGTGAAAGTTGTTTTTTCATAACTTTACAAACAACCAAGGTATTGGACATGTGTCTACAAGTTGCAAAATCGAACTTTTGTGTATAGCTCGAAAACAAAAGACGATAGCAAATTTTTGTTTTCACCAGTGAATTTGTCTCAAAAAAGGAAATTAAGAATGTGTCTTCAATTTTTTTTGTATCTCTTACAGTTTTCGAGTTACCCTATACTGGCAAAAAGATGTAGATATGAAAAAAAAAAGTCCTTGTAATATAACAATTTTATTGTTTTAGGTCTTAGAGGGAGATGGCTTACCTCCATATATATGCCAAAAATGTATCTCAAAGTTAAATATCGCATTTCAATTTAAAACTCAATGTGAAAGCTCTGATGCAAAACTGCGACAGTGTTTTGAAAATTTTCATCATTTACCACCTACACCTGACTTAACAGGATTTATTGATCTTAAGAGAGATGATCCAAATAATTCTGCTATATATATTGAAAATAATGATGGTAGAACAAATGATCAACTTCAAAAACAGAATATAGAAATTCATGCTACTGAAGTACTTGAAACAGATAATGTTCAATCATCCCTACAAACTCGGCAGCCACAACTTCTTCAAACGGTACAGATTGATCCAACTACATCACGACTTAATATTGACAGAAATACTTTAACAGAATTAAAAATTGAATTAAATGATTTAAAACCCTCAGATATGGATTTAAAGGTTAGTAACGACAATTATTATACAGAATGATTAGAAAAGAACTTAATCGCAGTTACCTGTGGCTCAATAAACATGTCAATAATGTTACCTGCTTACTATAGGTAGTATGCATTACCACTTTATATTAATACTAGCTGAAATTACCCGGCCTTCCTCAGATTTAAGGGTGTAGGAGACCCATTTTAAAACTTTTACTCCCTTAGAGTTAAATTCTACATGTCTACCAAATTTCAACGTGATTGGAAGGCGTTTGGAAGAAATAAACAAACAAACAAACCCCCAATTCGCCTTGTTAGAGGGAGCTTTCGAAAACGAAATCCCTTAGAGGACAGTTTTGGCTCATCCCTTTAAAATTCCAAGGTTTCAGCTCTTACGATTTGGACTCTGCGTTGATGAGTCCACTTAACATCATATATGAAATAAAGGCATGACTGCATGTGTAACCTAGTTGTTAAGATGAAGTCTCCGCAATGGTAAGAACTGGGTTCAAACCCGCTGCTACAAAATTTTTTTATTTTTGTCAATACTACAACATTATCTTGCTTCTTGCCTATAGTTAATTTTAATTTAAATCATTCTTTATTTAAGCAGTCTATGATTATTAATTAAACATTATTTCATTTAAAATATTAAAACATGAAAATAATAATTAAAAATTATGAAAGATGTTGAATATGTTGTCCATTCTTTTGGACAGATTAATTCGTTTCCTCATGTTGTCAGAGACGGTTGTTAGACATTGAGTGGAGATTTCTTCACAAGCTGCTTTTATGGCATTTTCCAATTCAGCCAGGCCATGTAATAGATTTTTAAGAATTTTGTTTTTGATAAGCAGGAAGGAAGAAACCTGGTGGTGTCCCATCTAGTGATCTAAATGGCCAGATAGGTCTAGCGGTAATTGGCCTATCATCATAAAACTGCTTTAGAAAATATGTCGTATGATGAGAGATGTATGCAGTTGCTCATATTGCTCATCATTGTGCAATTGTTCCATGAAAGTATTTGAAACTTGATTTATGTAATATTCAACAGTAACATTTTTTGTAAAAATATATGAGTTTCACTTCCTCTGTCTTGAAATGTGCACCCACATGTCAACTTCTAATAAGTAAAAAGGAGTCAACAAATTCGTGAGGATTATCCATCGCCCATATTCTCAAATTCTATGCATTTCCATATACTTCAAGGTGGAACCATGCTTCATCGGTAAAGAAAGTTACATCAAGGATATCATTACATATTATTATATTTTTGTTAAACCATTCACAGAAATTTGTCCGTTTTTGATAATCTGTTGGCAAGAGTTGGTGATATACCTGGACTTTGTAGGGGTACATTTTATTATCTTTCCGAACCATTGATTGACATATACCATAGGACAGACCTACTTGCTGGGAAAGTTTTCTCAGCGATTTAGTTGGAGTCGCCTCCATTATTTCCCTTACTTTACTATAGCTTCCTGTTCTTTTTTTTTTTTTTTGTCTATCACTACCAGGTTTTCTCTCTATATTGCAATTTTCCCTAAACAAAGAACCTCACCCATTTTAATATAAGTTTGGTACCAAATGCGCCCAGGGATGAGATGTTTCAAGGTTATGCTCCATTAAGGGCTGATTGAAAAATGCCTACTTATAGTTCACAAAACCCCCACCGAACTGTGTTATATGGGCAGAAGTAGAGTGTAAAGTCTGTAAGAAAAGTGTGCAAAACGGCAAGAATCAGCTTTATATTTATATTTTTAAGAGCACGAATACAATTGGCATGTCAACAGAACTAATTACAATGTTTACATTGTAGCACGATGAAACGGCGATTGTAAGGATGCCTGCCATTGGGGAATATTATTGCACCTGCAAAAATTGTACTTGTACTGTTGGCTGTTGTGTCTATGTTATAACCATCATCTGGTACCTAGGTTACGCTAAATACCTTGGAGACAGTTTATGCACACCATCTGAGAATATCAATGATATTTTTGGTAGATTTCAACAGTTCCATAGACAATGTAGTAGAAGAATCTCGCCTGATATGAAAATTCTTTTGAATTCTTCCGGTGGGGTCAATAAGATCCAAAACTATTTGATTATTATTATTACTAGTGTGCGCTATGAAATGGTATATGTTTCAATCCTGGGTACTGTTGGCCCAACATAGGCAAGGTTCTTTACCATGTGTGCATGTGTATAAATTTTGGTATGAATTTGGACCTTCATTTGGACACTGCTCTCGAAATTCTTTTACACAGTCTGCCATTGTATACTTCTATTCACCATTTTCTTCGTTTACACAGTTTATAAGATAAGATTCTAACATAAATATTTTTTGTTGTTAGAACCATTTTCTTAAATATATAAATACACTAAGTTTAAATGACATGTGATATACTGATATTCTATTGTAGCAGCTTGCAGGCGACTAGGAGGTTATTTTTTAGCGCTTGCTTATTTCAAATTTCAAAGTTACACTAGTCCATTGACAAAGCATTTGCCTGAGGTAAAATTAATTATTTTATTAAGTAATTTTATGCTTGTTTTTGAATGAATTAGGCAAAATACCTAATAAATGAAGCAAAATATCGAAAATGTTCATTTGACAAAAGTTGACAAATTAGCCAATCCAAATGAAAAAAATTATCGGTGGCATAGTATAAAAGTGATTGGGGGTTTTAAACGGTAGATGGACTCGAAACTAGGAGACACAGTATCTGAATTATTAAAATAGCTACTAAATATTGCTTATGAACTGCTCAATAAGTGTACTAAGTTTTCTATCAATATCTCAATCTGTTTAGAGGTAATAAAAAAAATATATATTTTAGCGCCCTGTAATTCTGAAACTGAATGGAATACGATGTATGTTCATTGTCTTTCGATTGTCAAGGTCTTGGTACATAAAAGTGTAACACCCTGTATGTACATTAAAAGTTCGTTATAAAACCGAGTTCTACTATGTCTTTTTTGCACAAACGGGAATAAAGTAGCATTTTACTGCCTCAAAACAGGGAATAAAATAAACATTTATTTCCTTGGGAATTAAAGTCGCCATGGAAACCAATGAACAATACAAACATAATGTAATGTCAACATTTTTATTATGTCAAATTTTAATGGTACAACAAAAAATTAAGAATCAAACATAAACCATAAAATGTAACATTTCAAATTAAAATTAATATTAATAGGATAATTTTCACAGTTCGTATATTTGGTAACTAGTAATAGTAAATAAATAAATAAATAAATTAAATAAATAGATAAATAATAATCTAAATGTCAAACAGAAATAAATAAAAAATAATGTCAAACAGACAATTAAACAAAAGGATACCTAGATAAATTCGAAATAAAATACAAAAGTTTCGTGGCTAATTATTATTGTTTAGTTCTACATTTCATTTTTTGCAATAAAAATTGTGCCTGTTCGTGCAAAAAATGCTGTATGCACCTCGGAAGTAAAGTGTGCCGGTTGGGCTACGTAGAAGTGTGCATATGTACAAAATACATATTTCAGAATCTCTTGAAACACGGTATATATATAATTGTTATTTTTATTTCAGGTGGAAGATATAGCATTAGTAAATGTGTCACATCCAAGCCACTTAAAATCAAGAAAACCTCCCAAACACCACCAGTGTGATACATGTGGTAAAGTATTTCGAACAAAACCTGGTCTTGTACATCATATACGAATACATACTGGAGAAAGACCTTATATATGTCATCTCTGTGATAAAAGATTTATTAATGGTGGTCACCTACACACTCATATGCGAACACACACTGGTGAAAAAAATCACATATGTGCTGCTTGCAGCAAAGCATTTGCTACAGCGCAACAGTTAACGAAACACACTATAGCAATTCATACATCAGAAAGACCTTATGGATGTACATATTGTTCAAAAAAATTTGCTAGCTCAAGTAATTTAAATACTCATACCAAAATACATACAGGTGAAAAAAATTATCGTTGCGATCAATGTGGAAAAGCATTTTCAACTAAAGGGCAGTTATATCAACATATGTTAGTACATAGTGGTGAAAAAGCATATTTATGTGAATATTGTAATAAACGATTTTCCCAAAAAGCACATCTTATTAGACATCTTAAAACTCATAGAAGTTAAGTAATAATAAATTTTTTATATTAATACACTTTCATTTTATTTAAAATGAACGCCATCCTTAATGTTAAAATTTTGGTACGACAATTCCCCTCTTAACGGTATATGTAATATGCATGCATGCAGGCATGTGCATACCTATTTGAATGACCTATAACTTTTAAACCATTATGTAAAGTAAGAAATATTAAAATTCTTAAGAATTTTATATTATGTATGGAAAATGGCACTTTTCAAGCAACTACTTCCTTTGTACTCACAAAGTGTTGCTCTTTTTGTCAATTTTGCGTGACATTTTCTAGAGGTTCCGCTAATATTAAATATATTTCTGCTCTTATGTTCAATTTAAGAGCTTATTCTCTTTGAATTCAATCATCAGTTTCTTTCAATTTTGGTACTATAGGCAATTGTATAGCGTTCCACAGTAAACTTCCCAAGTTTCCACGTAGGTGTACTGCTGATACACAATTATTAAAATGAATGGTTCAAATATGCAATGTGTCCCCCTTAAGAAAATAACCCCCCCCCCCGCCCATTACTTCAGCTCTTAGTTTAGCATTTAATTATAGCAAAAGTGGTAACAATTTTCTTATATGCACCAAAAATGTCACATCTACAGAAAAATGTATTTTTATTTTGTATTGTACATACTTTTTCGAGATTATACATATTTACTTATACAGGGTGTCTCACCAGGAACTGTACCGATCGATATAGAGAAAAGTATGTAACAGAAAATTTTGAACATTTAGGAATTACTAATGTCAGTGTGGCCAATCGAACAAAAATAATTATAAGCATTTGGTACTTCCGGTTTTAGCGGAAGTCGCTACCAACTTGCTTATTTTAAATGGAACACCCCTATATATTTCTAATTTTTCGAAAAGAGCATAAAATTCTGAGTCGAAAACATGTAGCATATCCTATACCTAAACCCATCCGTTTCAAGATATTTGTCATTTTATAAAAAATTTGACAGATGCAACAGTTTACGAGAACCTTTATAACTTTCTTGGTGTAGGAGATTCTCATTTGCATTTTGGCATATAGAAAGAACACAAGATGAGCTACATTTTTTACATCAAGTTATGTAAAATTAAATTCTCTTTTTTCTATTATAGGCATTGTAGAGGTAAACGTTACAACTTTTTGAAATATTTTTTAAACTTTAACCACTACAATGCCTATACTAGAAAAAAAGAGAATTTAATTTTAGATAACACTGTGTGTTACTAAAGCAGTTTCATTGGCATTTACATCTGTCCTGTTTATCTTTTTTACGTCATTTTGGTCCTCATACATCCGTTGTTTTAAATACTTGCCAGTTTGTCCTATTAGAGAGTTTAAGTCAAGTCCTAACAAATGATTGCACATACATAGCTTTTAAAAACACAAATACAAACAACAAACATCTTTTCACAAAATTGAAAACTAAGACTCCGATCGACCTAATGTCCAATGTAATATATAGCATATCTTGCAATGACTGCGATAAATTTTATATAGGACAAACTGGTAGTTATTTAAAACAACGGATGTATGAGCACCAAAATGAGGTAAAAAGATTAATAGGACAGATGTAAAAGCCAATGAAACTGCTTTAGTTTAGTAGGACTGATCATCATTTCTCATTTACTGATGTAAAGATTGTTGAACATCAACCTAATTATAAAAAAAAGAATTACGCAAGAAATGATCATATATATATATATATATATATATATATATATATATATATATATATATATATATATATATATATATATATATATATATATATATATATATATATATATATATATCAAAGCGTAAACAAAGGAACAGATACTGATAATTAGAGTTGGCAAAAATGCGCCGCAGGACATAGGCGTACGCACCATAATAAGTGTAAGAAAAGAAATTAACTAGTAATAAAAGCAATAAACTGTTACAATTTATAACAATGTATGCACAACTTACCCTCTTAACTAGCTTGGTTATCACAAACTGGAAAATATGTGTAAAAACTTTGCAGCATCATGTATGTTTCTATGACTGTCACTGAGAGTAATGTTCAACGTGGTGAAAAAATATGCTTATATTTTGAAAACAACCGTTCGACATCTAGTGATGTAATATAAGCATACTTAAAATAGTCTTTGAACTCACCTAACGGATCTGCAGATGCACCATCAGTACCATCACAAATTTGTCTTAATCTGTTGAAACCGGTGTCTTGCTTTAACACACGTGCAAACTTTTCTCCAACGGACTCATTTTTTTGCGTCACCTATATAGTGTAGCAGTCGATTTACTTCGTCCACTATTTGCAGTGACTCCGCTAACAACGCACTGTTTTGTAAGTTTTGTATGGCGTCATGTAACCCTTTATAGTTCTTATAAATAGTTTTTAAAGCTGTTTCAACAGAAACATCCTCGAATTTTGTCTGGCTTTCCTTAATAGCTGCAGCCTCGTCTGGATTGAATTGTAGTATCACAGCTTTTATTTGTTGTAAATATTCAGCATAATAAAATGCTGCCTCCAGCCATGTTCCCCACGTGTAAGAATCGGCTGTGGTGGTTCGGGAATACCCGGGCACTTCCTATGAAATGCGCGAAGATATATAGGAGAGTTAAGAAACACTTTTTTGGTAGTTGCTTTTAGAGTTAAACAGGGTAAACCTGAAAACTCTAACATGCCTATATACCGGGCACTGCCGACTAAACTATCATCTGCATAAACTCGGCCTAGCGGAAAACGCCGAGTGCCGTCTATGCCTGGAGGATGATGAGAAGGCAGACCATATCTTATGCACCTGTCCCGCTGTGGAGAGGATCCGATTCTTAATATTTAGCAAAGGGCAACTGTTGCCAGAGGATCTGGACACATTCTCACCCAATAAAGTTATCAGTTTCATTAAGAGACTGAATTTATTGTGTGAAATATAATTAGGCGTGAGCCACAATAGGCCTGCTGATGGCCGCAGTAGAGGGTCTACTGAGACCCACTCACAACAAACCTAACCTAACACTCAGTTAGTCTTTTGCTAGCTAGTAACAGTGGAAATGTTGGTTTAAGAGGGTCCAGTACACGTACTATAACATTTACAATAGAATTTTTTTTTTACAATCTGTCAACACAACCACAAAGTGTATTTTTTAGTACACATTTGATCTCATTTACAATGTCTTCGGTTACAGTTGGTACATAGTTACGCAACGTTGTGCGACTTAGTAACGTCACCTTGGGATTGTATTTATTTCAGAACTCCTGAAATGGTTGTTTATCGAGTATGTGCAGCAGAACTTCACAGGCATTAAGAGTAAATCGAACATAAACTGTGTTGTCAAAGGCAGGCCATTTTTTTTGTTTTATGTTGCACAGAATTACGTGACGTTTAGAATCACGTTTGTCCCAGCACATCAGGTCTGTCTCGCACACCTTATAAATTATTATAGCACCATTGTAGAAAAAAATCCGGTTACCCCGAAAACCCTCTGGCACAAACTTTGGAATTGCCACCTATCGAAACATGAAAGTGCCGTCGGCACATTGAGAGTCGAAAAATTCAACTTATTCAATTGAAGGAGAGGTTGTTAGAAAAATGGCATCCGGGGATATTAGGGTTCGCTGAGCACGAATCTGTTGTTAAACTCCTGATAGGATCGTTATCGATACTGATTTCTGAAATGCCTCAAATTTATGTTGATAAAACCGGCTCTTTCGGAATTCCATTTCCTAGACAGGCCCTGGGCCCCTTGTTTCTTATTTATGACCTCATATTGGAACTCAGCGACCCCGAGAACCATCTGGTACAAACTTTGAAATTGCCACTTATCGAAATGTGAAAGGTTCGTTTTAAATGGAGCCCGCCCGCCGGCGGCACGTGGAAAGTCGAAAAATGCAACTTATTTTCTTGTAGGAGAGTATGTTCGAAAAATGGCATACAGAGGTATTCGCGTTCGCTGAGCACGAATCTGATGTTACATTCGTGATAGGATCGTAACCGATACATATTTCCTAACCGCCTCAATTTATGCTGAAAGAACCGGCTCTTTCCAAATTCTATTGCCGGAGAAGGCGCTGAGACGCCTTGTATCTTATTTATGACATCAGATTCGAACTCAGCGACCCCAAAAACACTCTGGTACAAATTTTTTAATTGCCACCGATTGAAACGTGAAAGTTTCGTTTTGAACAGGGCCCGCCCGCCGGCGGCACGTGAAACTTCGAAAAATGCAACTTTTTTATTTGAAGGAGAAGATGCTTGAAAAATGGCATCCGAAGGTATTCAGGTCGCTGCGTACGAATCTGGTGTTACATTTGACATAGGATCGTAACCGATACAGATTTCCTAACCGCCTCAAATTCATGTGGATAAAACCGGCTCTTACGAAATTCCAATAACTAGACAGGTCCTAAGGACACTTGTACTTATTTATGACATCAGATTCGATATTAGCGACCCCGAAAAGCCCCTGGTACAAAATTTGGAATTGCCACCTATCGAAACGAGAACATTAATTTTTGAACGCGGTCCTCCCGCGCCGGCGGCACATTGAAGGTCGAAAATTGCAACTTTTTTACTTAAAAGAGAGTATGGCATACGGGAGTATTCGGGTTCGCTGAGCACGAATCTGAAGTTAATTTCCTGATAGGATCGTAACCGATACAGGTTTCCGAACCGCCTCAACTTTATGCTGAAAAAAATCAGCTTTCGAAATTCCATTGCCTGAACAAGTTCTGAGGTACCTTGTATCTTCTTTATGACATCAGATTCGAACTCAGCGACCCTGAAAACACTTTGGTACAAATTTTTTAATTGCCACCTATCGAAATGTGAAAGTTTCATTTTGAACGGGGCCCGCCCGCCGGCGGCACATTGAGGGTCGAAAAATGCAACTTCTTTACTTGAAGGAGAGGATGCTCGAAAAATGGCATCCGGGGGTATTTGGGTTCGCCGAGCACGAATCTGTTGTTACATTTGAGATAGGATCGTAACCGATACAGATTTCCTAACCTCAAATAAAACAGGCTCTTACGAAATTCCAATGACTAGACAGGTCCTGGGGACCCTTGTATCTTATTTATGACATCAGATTCGATATTAACGACCCCGAGAAGCCCCTGGTACAAAATTTGGAATTGCCACCTATCGAAACGAGAACATTAATTTGTGAACGGGGTCCGCCCGCCAGCGGCACATTGAAGGTCGAAAAATACAACTTTTTTACTAAAAAAGAGAGTATGTTCGAAAAATGGCATACGGAGGTATTCGGGTTCCCTGAGCATGAATCTGTAGTTAATTTCCTGACAGGATCGTAACCGATACAGCTTTCCGAACCGCCTCAAATTTATGCTGAAAAAACCGGCTGTTTCCAAATTCCATTGCCCGGACATCCCCTGGGGCACCTTGTGTCTTATTTACAACATCAGATTAGAACTCAGCGACCCCGGGAACCCCCTGGTACAAACTTTGGAATTGCCACCTATCGAAACGTGAAAGTTTCGTTTTGAACGGGGCTCGCCCGCCGGTGGCACGTGAAAGAACGAAAAATGCAACTTTTTTACTTGAAGGAGGGAATGCTCGAAAAATGACATCCGGGGGTATTCGGGTTCGCTGAGCACAAATCTGATGTTACATTCGAGATAGGATGGTAACCGATACAGATTTCCTAACCGCTTCAAATCAATGACGATAAAACCGGCTCTTTCCAAATTCTATTACCCGGACAAGCCCTGAGGCGCCTTGTATCTTATTTATGACATCAGATTCGAACTCAGCGACCCCGAAAACACTCTGGTACAAATTCTTTAATTGTCACCTATCGAAACGTGAAAGTTTCGATTTGAACGGGGCCCGCCCGCCGGCTGCACATTGAAGGTCGAAAAATGCAAATCTTTTACTTGAAAAAGAGGATCTTCGAAAAATGGCATACGGGGGTATTCGGGTTCGTTGAGCACGAATCTGATGTTACATTAGAGATAGGATCGTAACCGATACAGATTTCCTAAGCGCCTCAAATTTATGTTGATAAAACCAGCTCTTTCGAATTGCTTATCGACTGAATCAAATCATTTTGAATATGATTTGATGTACCCCCTGGTGGAAATATTTCTCTAAAAAATACTCTGAAAAAAGTCTGTATACCACAGAATAAGACTTTCCGAAAGTCTTATTTTCTCTGAAAAACTCTAAAAAAGTTTTAATAAGTCTGAGCAACTCTGAACATCTCTGAAAAAGTCAAATATTCTCTGAGATTTCGGACTTTTTGACAGAGTTTATAAGAGTTAATAAGACTTATTCAGAGTTTTTTAATTGAAAAAAAAACGGAAAAAAAGAGTTTTCAGAGTTTTTAAGAGTTTAAAAGACTTATTAAGTAATAATTAATAATCAATGGTTGAAAAATATTGGAGTGAAAAAATGCGATTCGTACAATATGGAAATATTTTTAAAAATTACAAATTTTTTTATTTATTTTTAATCAAACTTTAAAATTTTTCTTGAATTGATGGTCTAAAACGAGTGACTTCTAGTGTCGAGATCACAAGACTTAACATAAAAAATACATTTTTTTTTATGACGTCTTAAAATCCAAATAAAATATAATTTATAATTATAATAATATTATTACCTAATCATCGTCGTGACAATAAATATTAACAACATATTTGTTTTCTTTTCTTTTTTTTTTTTAGCTCTAATAAAACTTTCAGTTTTTCTTTTTTTGCTTGTCAGAAGTTAAGACTTTTAACAGAGTGAAGAATTTATTTTTAATAATAAAAAATGTTAATGTCACTGACTTCGATTCGCAAGAAGGTAGCAGATATACAACTATTTTTCGCTTACATACAGGGTGAGTTTTAAATGCGTAGTTATATTTTAACCCTCAATATATTTCGTCGTGTACAATTGATTGGCACTGTCAAAAAATTTTTTTTGAACAAAAAAAAAATTTAATTTCTATAATTTTTTCGTCCTCCAGCCACTGACATTTTGATAGTCACTGGATAACTTTGTAAACGCCGTTCACAGAAATGACGTAACTGAAGGCAGTGTTGCTACTGCCAGAGTTCGTCATCACAATTATCCTATAATTGCAAATTTTTAATTTTTAAAAAAATTATTACCCTTTTGTCACGGGCATTTTGTGAGACGATATTAGACTTATTTAATCTCAGTGCAGACGCCGCACCAAAACAAATGTAATAGTTTATAAAACATTAAGCTCTTTTTAAGAGAGCATGATATCTGTACACACTGGCCGAAAATAAGAAATAAACTTCAAGGCGGCCAAGGCGCGATTGATTAGTCCTTTGTGGTGGAAAGCGACACTTGTCACTTGTAGCTTGCTCTTAAAATAAAAGGTGTTAAAAGTATGTTTATCTTCTATTTTTGCTTGTAAAATTAGGTAATCCTGACACTTTTTTTATAAATAAACAGAACTCGTCCCGTAAGCACCAAATATTAAAAACATGCAATACTTTTTCTGTGTATTTTAAATTATTATTATTGTCTCTAATTCATAGTTTGTTTAATATGGTTCATTTCTAAAAATGAATCAAAGTTGAAAATAATCATTTTAAAAAGACGCATTTACTTTAAAAGAACGAAAAAGCAGATTTGTTAACTTACATAATACAACAGTTACTACATGTATATATCATATGGGCTTGAAGTTTGGATAGCATTCCATATTCCATAGCCGTTTTGCTTGTCTAGCATTTTCATCTACTTGAAATTATGCCTTTAACATATCCAGCATTAAAATAATAAAATTAGTCGCTATGGTTAATCACTAATTTTCACAAAATAAACCACCAAAGTAACAAATTATAAATAATAAATTTCGGTAACATAGTAACTCGAAACTTCGATTCACAAATTTAATCACAAAAAACTATAAATAACGGTATTAAACACATTTTTTTAAATTCTAATGCAGACAGGTACGCGAACGTCGCGAACTATCGACATCACTGGTTTTTACATGGGGTGTAGTGTTGCCAGATGTGTGAGATTTTCACATAGGTTATAAACATTATAAATAAATCATGATGCTTTTCAAAAAATTTCTATTGACCTAACTGACCGTTAATTCAGGTAACTAAGCATTGAAAAAACGGGTCTTACCATCGCAACAGAAACAACAGAAAGCAGCAAAAGACTATTATTTATTTGGGCTTGCACATCTAGCGCTGTTTACGCGAGGTTCCGATTTATAAAGATCTACGTACACGGTATAAAATTTAATTCAGTTTACTCTTTTTTTAATGGAAGAACTGACCGAGGTCGGGGCTGACGACCTAAATTTAACTTTTTTTATCAACTTTTGTTAATATTGGTGTAAAATGGTAGAAATTTTTAAATAACAGTTTTATTACTTAAAAAATGTGCATTTACACAAGGAAAATAATGGTATAAATACCATGAAAATGGATGTCTGGCAACACTGATTAGGTACGTAGTTAGATATGCGACACTAATATCCCAGTTCACATTATGGCATGGTTGATTATTCATGATGTAATGACCTATCCCGAATAAAGTGTTGTTTTCTCAAGAAAAAAAATGATTTTTTTTATAAAAAATGACGTATACTATCCTCCTAATCGTCCAGAGTATTATGGAGGAATAAAATGCCAACTGTTGGGTATGACCAATGTAAAAAGTGATAAAAGTGTGAAAATACTGCAAATTATTTTCTATCACCTGATATTGTGTTGCACCTTCAGTGTTTTACTATTAGAGGCCAATTGAAATAGTAGAGAGCTGATTTACTCTTTGAACACCTACACATTTCAAATTATTGTAATAGCAGAGGGTAAGTACCTACTTCTTAAAAATAATAATACTTTTATAAATTTTGAAAAAATGAGATGGGAACATTAAATTCCTCTCGAGATTCCCTAAAAAGTTTACTGTTCATCGGAAAATTTAGTTTTAATTGTATATTCCATATGAAACGCTTAAAAAGAAATGTTGATTGGTGCAAGAAAAAGTCAAAGTTGTACATTTCTCACATTGAAAGGTATTTCAAAATGTTTAAAAATTATTTCAAGCGGAGCAATTAATCGTTTAAATAGCTAATTATCCAATGTTATTATAAATTTGGGAATGAACCTAATGCTAGGGCTCGGTTTTTCAATCGTGGCGTGGGTTAGCTAAACTCATACTTTTAGAAATCGAATTTTTTCAATTTTACATTTGTTTTGGAAGTGGTTATAGCAACAAATATTTTATGCTAAAGTAACTTTTAGTTGAAGTGGTTTGTATTAGAATCTCATCGATTTTGGTGAAAATATAATGCTAGGTAACCTTCAACGTTAACTTACGATTGTAAAATCGCTCCTGGGTGAGAGAATTGCATAAGATATGCGGCAACGTTGCTTCAGTCCATTACATAATTTTTGCTAAGATATAGAATGTTTCCAGTAACCAGCAGTTCCAAAACAGTTTCATCATATTTTTTTTGAAAGTCGATAACTCAATTACACCTGGGATTTAAAAAAAAAATTTGGTACCTAATTCACAGAATAAGTTATATAAAAATATTTGCAATTATTTACGTTGAAAGATCAATATCTTTTCTAAATATAACGTGCACATTTGTCTATATAAATTTAAGATTTGTACAGAAAATTTGGGTTAGAATGAAGTTTAAGTAAACAGTGTAATGATAGAAAAAAAAGATCATTCTATAGATCTATAATTTTTTTTCTACAAAAAGTCTATAAACTATTTGTAACTTTAAAACTTGAAAATTTGAACGTGAAAAGTGTAACTATGTAGTTAAGGTATATACCAAAAAAATTATATATATTGTTTTTAAAAATGTTATTATATTAAGTTTTATGGTCTTGACATTTTCTTCAGGTCATTCTTTTGAGACCACAAACTCAAAGAAAAACTGTTTTATTAGAGCTAAAAAAAAAAAGGGAAAAAAAAACAAATATGTTGTTAATATTTATTGTCACGACGATGATTAGGTAATAATATTATTATAATTATAAATTATATTTTATTTGGATTTTAAGACGTCATAAAAAAAAATGTATTTTTTATGCTAAGTCTTGTGGTCTCGACACTACAAGTCACTCGTTTTAGACCATCAATTCAAGAAAAATTTTAAAGTTTGATTAAAAATAAATAAAAAAATTTGTAATTTTTAAAAATATTTCCATATTGTACGAATCGCATTTTTTCACTCCAATATTTTTCAACCATTGATTAACTATTACTAAATAAGTCTTTTAAACTCTTAAAAAACTCTGATAAACTCTTTTTTCCGCTTTTTTTTTTTCAATTAAAAAACTCTGAATAAGTCTTATTAACTCTTATAAACTCTGTCCAAAAAAGTCCGAAATCTCAGAGAATATTTGACTTTTTCAGAGATGTTCAGACTTATTAAAACTTTTTTTAGAGTTTTTCAGAGAAAATAAGACTTTCGGAAAGTCTTATTCTGTGGTATACACACTTTTTCAGAGTTTTTTTTAGAGAAATATTTCCACCAGGGCCGCGAAATATCGTGGAGTGTTCCAGATGGTTACTTAAAATTGTATCGTATTTTGCTAATAAATCAACTAAATTGATAAAATTGCCCCTATTAGCAACACTTCGAGATTCAGTATGACCTCTAAAACTAAGTTCATTTTCGCCGAGAAAACAAACAATATCAATAAGTCCTTTTAACACTTTCTTTCAACTGCTGATCTAATGAATGCTCAATTCGTGATTTTCCAAATGTTTATTCTTTTAGCACCGCTCCCAAATGAGATTCACACTTACCATGCCTTTTTGTCACTTTGTGAATGTTGTTTAAATATGAAAAGCCATTTTTATTCCAAACATCTTTTTCATTTGTGAACAGTACACATGGCCAACAAAACAATTTACACAAATTTTCACAACCCCTTAACTACTGATCAGCACTGTACACTTCAATATTAAAGTACCTATAGCATGATTTAACTTTCGTTTTTCAGAATTTTAAATCAGGTGTTGGTTTCCCATTTCTAATAATATCCAGTTTATCTTGAAACGAATATGTTGAAAATCCCCTTTTCAACAAATTGCACACCACACAAACGCAAATAATATTTTCCACAGTGCTAGAACCAGCTTCCAAATTTAATAAGTAATTCTAAATCTGCGTACACGCGCACTAATATTCAACGTTTTAAAAATCACTTGTCGCCGCACCACAGGTTTAGAAACACCAAAAAAGTTTTTACAAATATAGCACAAAAGCTGAGAATACTAGGAAGATTAATATTAAGTATAATATTAAAATCGATATTAAAATCGAGATTAAAATCTATAAAATAAAACGTATTACGATGCTATACAGCTCAGATATCAAGATTATGAAGTGGGATGGGATGCATTTCAATAAGTTACCTACTTACCAGAGACAGTTGTCTCTGCTTACATATATCGAAGTTGCGCGAGTTCGTGTTGGCTCGATTAATCGAGTGCGTCATCGTTACGGTTTTAGCGTGCAACATTATCTCAGCTGCATAAAAGCAGGGCCGTATCTATTGAAATTGGGTAAAAGTAAATTTTAATGATTAATATATGTGATAAATAATAATTAGGTTCTATTTATGTGTTTTTTTAAATAATCCCAGGGGAAGCACTGCTTCCCTTGCTTCCATGGACCGACCGCCACTGCTTTAGCTACAATTTACGAATAACACACAAATTATTTTGTAGTTGTTTTATACCTCATCCTGGGATGTGGGCAACCAATGTTACAAATATGTGTATGTTGTGTTGTGCTATTTATGCTTTTAGCTGCATGTGTGCTTTTGTTCGCAGTACATCAAAATGGCGATTGTCACCGTAAGTCAAAATTCTGTGGTAGAGTTGTTATTTAAAAGAGTGCTTGTTTATATTCTTCGTTCGGTTTATGTTACAATATTTTTTCATTAGTATTGCAGTAATAATCATATATTAATGAATTATTCGATGTTAATATACGGTAAATATGTCACCCTGCTAGGCCTTTGTGTAATTTGAATGCTGAGGAGAACATTTTAATTTTGGTAGAGGCGACAATCTAATTTTAAGTAATCGGATTGTATGGAGCACCCTGCGGGGAAATCAACTGTACCCGTTTTCATGTACAAAGAGTTCATTCACGTTCTACAAGATTTTCTTTTTGTGTTGACGAAGGATGTGGTAACTGGCAACATTGAACAGTGACTGTGAAATGTGATGTTTGGACTTGGTCATACAACCTCGTTCCAGCAGTTCCAACATGTTCGCGTCATTCAACCTCGTTCCAGCAGTTCCAAAATGTCCGCAATTTTTTGTTAAGAACGGTCAGTAATTATTTTCTAATATTTAAAGTTTTTTTATGCACTATACGATTTATTATATAATTATCCTCAAAAAATAACTCCCAAGTTTGTAAACACCCTGTATATAACCATTCACTTGGTATGTTTAAAGACAATATAGCCTCACTCATTGCTCCAATTACATAAATGGTTAATTTAATAATAGAATGTGGGCAGTTTCCTGACAAATTAAAAATAGCAAAGATTATTCCATTGCTAAAATCTGGGAATATAAATTACGCCTCAAATTACAGACCAGTTGCGTTAATTCTCATTTTAGCAAAAATTGTGGAGAATATTATTCTAATTAGAATGACAAATTACCTTGTGTCAAATGATTATTTTTCCCCAAAGCAGTATGGGTTCAGGCAAAATCGAAGCACGTCAGATGCCATACTTCAGCTAGTAAATTTCATGTGATGGTTTTCAAGAAAACAAACATACCCTAGCCATATTCGCTGACTTAAGTAAGGCATTCGATTGTGTATCACATGACATATTACTAACTGAACTGACCTACTACATTTTTAGAAGAACTGCACTAGAATTGATGCGCTCTAATTTTTCAAATAGATACCAGTCCGTTTTATTCAACGATAAATTAAGTTCAAGTTTAGAAATTAAACATGGAGTTCCACAGAGAAGTGAGGAGCAGACTTGCAAAACGCATTTTGTCCAAAATTTTCATTTTCTAGCTGGTGCTGGCTTCTTATAGTTAAGCTCTAAGATTCTGTAATGTCTTAGACGTTTACAACTTATTTTGTCTCAGTGTAAATAAATAGGGAAAATCACCTAGATAAACACGATGCATTTTGTTTGGTCATAAGGGTTATTATTGCAACAGGTTGGCTAGGTAAACGTGTGTTTAATATTATAACAGTGCTTTTTTTGAAAAAATGGAGAATTTAGAAAATGAACATGTTGGTGACAGTATGGAACAAAATCTCATGTATTGCGAATTCGTCAAAATTTTTTTAAAAAATCCTAATAAAATTACCCAAGACAACATGCTTGGAAATGTAATGGAGGTTGAATAGCCAAAATGCAAACGAAGTCACAAAGTTGATAGGAAATCTTACGAATTTTCTGTAAAATATTTTGTAAGTGGCAATGAAAACTGTATTTTGTTAAAATATAGTTAATTATTTCTATTTTTTAAGGTATTTATTGAGTGTGGTAAACATCAAGTTTGTCAAAAACTATTAAGAGCCTATATAGTGTATCTCAAAGGAGAATAAATTTAATCTGCAATAAAATTATAACAGGATCTCGAATTACTGAAAAAAGGTGTGGTGATAAATGCTCTTCGAAATATACTGCAAAGTTTAATGCTGTTAAAAACTTTATATGCCAACTAAAAGGAAAAGAAAGCCATTACGGGCGAAGTAAGTCGAGACGAACTTGTCTTCTGAATATGCAATTTTTAATTTTTGGGAGCTTTATAATGAAAAAGCAACTAATGAATTAAAAGTAAATTATAAATACTTTAGCAGAATTTTTAATAATAATTTCAACACAGGTTTCGGTACCCCTGCTACAGATGTTTGTGGATATTGTGTACGAACTGGTACACAAATTAATAACACTGAGTATCCAAATATTAGAAATCATTTTAAGACACAATTAAAAGTGCATAAATTTAGTGCTGCCCAATTCCATAAACTAATGAATGAAAAACCACCCAATTTAATCTCTTTTTGTTTTGATCTTCAGCAGGTGCAAGTTCTTCCAAAAGTGCCAAGACAGGATGCGTTTTATGCACAATAGTTCTCATTTTATTTTTTCTGCGCAACAGCCACCAATTGTAAAGACCCAGTTTTTTATTCTTGGATGGAACAGCAAGCTGGAAGTGGAGCCACGGAAATATCCTCGGCTCTTTTACATTTTTTAAAAAACACCAAATATAAAGCATCCTTGGCTATTCGCTGATGGATGTGGGGGACAAAATAAAAACAGTCATATTGTCCACATGATAATGTTATGGCTACATAAATTTGCCCCCGACACCATTCAGAAAATAGAACTCATATTTCCAGTGAGAGGACATTCATATCTCCCTGCAGATATAATTTTTGGTAAGGTGGAACAGATTTTAAGACGCCAGAGTATTATAAACACCCCTGAAAAATATTGGGAGCTATATTCCAAAGTTGGAAAAAAATCGAAAGCTTGGTTATTGATTGGTCTTTATTGGGCATTAAAAAAGGCTTCCATTTTTTTAAAAAAAGTAGTAGGAATCAGTTCAAGCAAGAAATTTACATAAAAAGGGGAAGACTTCCAAATACGATTTTAGTAAAAACAGAACTTTTGTATAGATCCAATGACACATCAAAAAAATATGAGACCCTATTAAAATCCCATAAACGGCTTAATCAAGTTGAAATTCCAGAGTTACCCCTAGGACATAAAATTAAAAAGAAAAAATAGATAGTTTAAAAAAATTACTTGTTTCGTTATCGGGAGAAGAATGGCACAGTGATCCTGAGTTAAAATGGATAGTTCCAATTTTGAACGAAGGTGATAAAGAGGATGAACATGGCGAGGAAGAGGATGAAACCTGTGATGCGCCGAACAAGATGATAATGATTTTGCTTAAAAATAATATGTTACTATCTAGCCGAGGCTTAATGTTAATTTTTTCATTACTTGTTTTTTGCCTATACCTTAGTAAAGTTAAGATACAATTTGTTTAAATAATATTTCAAAGTTTGACATTATTATATAGTTTTGGTATATTATACCAATATTTTTATTAAGAGTAACATAAAAACAATTTGTTTAAATAATAAAACATATTTAAAATAAATACAACTTTTTGTGTTATTTTACTGGTATCAAGACATTCATAATGCATTTTGTCCACAAAAGACTTGCAAACTGCATTATCTCCATGCTTTTTTTTGCGATTTACTATCTATTTTTCGTCTTTCTAGTATCAAAATGTGTATTTTAATAACTTAAATATACTACATTTATTTCATATTAAATGATTTTTCCTGGCAGTTATAATTTTTCTGTAATAGTTTTTCGGTCTCCCTGATAATTTGTAAAAATGGACAAAATGCATCTTGCAAGTCTGCTCCTCAAGTGTCCTTGGGCCATGACTTTTTGCTGATGATACTACATTGGCTCTAAATATAAAGAAAAATGTAAATCTAAATACTATCAGTGAGGAAATTGAGATTGCTTCAGACTGGTACAATGCAAACTACTTATGTCTAAACAGAAATAAGACACAATCACTAGAATTCGAACTAAAGTTAAAAACATCTGCAGTAGTAAAATTTTTAGGTCTTAACATCGACAGAAATTTAAACTGCCAAAATCATATTACCCTGTCTAAAAATTTGTCATCTATTATATATGCAATAAAGAATATTAAGTACAAAGTCAATATGGAAGCAGCTCTAATTAGTTATCACGCTTAATTCCACAGCACCATGACTTATGGCATAATAAACTGGTGAATTTTCATAGTTCAAAAAGGAGCTATTAGAACATTACCTGGTATTGCACATCATGATAGTTGTAACCATGGTTAACAAATTTCAAAATATTAACCCTTCCATCAGTAATTGTAATTATATATTCCAATGTAGTTCATGTTAGAAGTACTCTTGGTAAATTCATCACAAATATGGAATATCATGATCGCTTGACTCGTTCTAGATCAAATTTAGTCATACCATATCACAGATTAACTAATACAAACAAAACATATACTACTATAAAGTTATTCAATAAATTACCAAGAACTGTGAGAGAGACACCCTAATGAAATATAATACGATAAAAAAAGAAAATAATTGAAAAAGCCTATTATGATATGATTTTTCTTTTTGCTTAACTTTTAAACTATTTTTTCTTTTTTAAATATGTACGTAAATGTAAACTTTTAAATTTTACTTAAAAAATATGTATGTATGTATGTATATAAGTAAAAATGTTATGTAATATGTCTTTATTTATATTGTGTACTATTGAGGGTGTATCTAAGTACTACGGTGTATTTAAGACTAATAAATGATATTATTATTATTTCGAGACACGCCCTTTCGTCACAATATAATTATGCAGTTACTTAACTAATTTGAAGGGCATATCTTGGAGTGCAAATCAGCTAAAATTCAAAAAATTTTTTTGGAGTGGAATCACATGAGACCCAATGTATTCTTGTTAAGTACATCATCTGCTACTTGAAATAGCAAATGACTATATTTTTCGTTGCTACCGATTTTTTTTATTGATAAATAAATAACGATTTTCCCAGAAAACTACTTTTTATTATCCCCAACGATCTAGAAAACAATTTAAGATATTTCAGTAATTTTTGCACAGTACAGTGGTGCTCACAGCATAATTTAGTTTGAAAATTGCACATTTTCTTTTTAAAAACACCAAATTCACCGCTTCATATTTTTTGTAGTAAAATATTCAGTACGAGGCAAACTTCTTTATTTTTAGTCTTTCTGACACGATACGAACGAAATTGTGTCAAAATTTTGAAAGTTAAAAAAAACGATTCATAGGTAACGATATTTAAAAAATTAAAATCACATTCTTCTGATTTAATCATTTTGCTACCATGTCTAGTCTATTTTCTACTGTATGTTTAACCGTTAACAGTCCTTGTATTTTTTTAAAATTTGGACAACTTGTTTATCATAACGCGCTACAATTTTTTCACAAATAAGGCTCATTATTTTTAAAGTTAATACAAGCATACTACCACTAATAAAGAGCTGCGACTGAAAACAAATTGCTAGATACTAGTATATTAAACAGGTACACAAGCCAAAAGTGTAAGGCGCGAGACGCTTGCCGATAGCATAGTCTTGGAACAATTACATAGAGCATGAACCATTGCGCTGCTTCGGAAAAAATTCAAATTATGAAAACCAGCGTCCGTATCGCATTTTTTTCGTATTTCAAAAACTTTTTTAATGTTTTGTATACATTTCATCTGCAGCATGTATATGAAAATTGTCACTTAGTGATATTTTCAATACATGAAATTGTAATTTCTTGTAACTTTTTTTTTTAAATAACATTATTTTTCTTTCAATAAAAAGGACATTATAATAGACGCTTATATTTCTCTTACGAAAAAAAAAAAGTTGATAACATAATTAATTCCCGAGATACTGAGTGATATATGTCAAAAAACACATTCGCAAGAAGGGCGTATCTGATCTATTATCATGATGAAGAGCGTATTTCAAATTAACATTAAAATAGTAATTACAAAATTAAAAATGATTTTAAAAGCTTATGTTGTTTCTTACATCCCATTCATAATAAATTGTAAAAGTAATCAATTTTTTTTGTTTAGTGAGAAAATAATACCACCGTTTTTATTAAAATCACTGTAACAAAAAGTGATATGCCTTTTCGCTTTAACAAATAATACAACAAAAACAAACAGTAACATATTAACTGTGAGTCATATTGATTGGCCCAAGTACATCAATAAATCAGTCACAGTGTTACACCATCCTTTCTCTTTATAACAGCTTCAATACGTTTTGGCATTGTTTTTACTAACGGGTCTTCATAAATGATCGTACACCACGTGACCAATTAGTTATCTTTAACAGCCTCGTCTAGTCATCTCGTCAGCAAAAGATGGTTGAAAATTCATTCTTAGACACATAACGTATGTGCACAAATCCTCACTGGGCACTGCCGTAATATGAACGACACAAAGGCACAAGTTAGAAGGTACCAATTTATCACATGGTTTACGATTATTTATGAAGGCTCTGTAATTCAAAATCATCGTGTGTATGAGGACCACATTTGCATCAATCTACCTTTCAATTTTGGAACACTTCTAGCCGGCCACGCTCTCAATTTCTTTTTCATAAAATACCAGTGTCTCAATTGGGGATAAATCAGGTAATAAAGGTAATTCATATCAATCTTTTATTTTTGTGGTTTCAATAGCCTCACATATGAAGAACGTTTGTAAATTGCAAGTGGGCCAAATGATATAATTCTGGCCTCGTAGTTGAACATAGATGAATTTAAAGCCAACAAGATAGTTTTCAACATGATGGATATTCGTCTCATTTTTCCAGATTAGTTAGCACATATTTAAAGATGGAACAATTTTGAAATCGATGGATAGGTCGGGAGGTCCAATTTTATGGCCAGCGCGACTTCCTGACCCTCACTGGACTATTTCTATTATGGCTTTGAAAATCCAAATTGTATCATGTTCCATCTAGAAGAAACTTGGAAGAGAGATGCTATTACGGATACATCCAGGGAGGTGAATGTAGTGCTATACAGAGCATGTGAAGTGTTCGTTGTTGCCAGGAACAAAATAGGGGTCATTTTGAGCAACTACTTAAATAATGTTCTTTTTGAATAAATTATAAATTGACATGAAATTTAATGTTACTACCGAAAAGTAGGCCTTAAATATAAGGTATCACATGCCTACATTGAAGAGCAATATAATTATTATATAGTATATTATTATATAATTGTTTAATCAATTTTTAGAGAATGAAATATTCTTTATTTTTTTAGGCTGGTTAAAGTTGTTAAATTGTATGAAACTTGGCCAAAGTTCTATTATTTTTCAACAAAATATATTTATACATCTGATTTACAACTAAAAACCATCTCTTTAATAAAATGCTAAACATATTGCAGGGTTAGAATAACAAGGTTGAGAAAATCTGCAGAATAAAATTCCGCTTGATTGTGCAAGTTTCCCATTTTTTTTATTATTACTTTATGTAAAGAAAACCAATACTTTTCTCAAATAATCAATATCACATTGAAAATGATTTTGTTCAGTTCTGCATAAAATCTAATCAAAATGAAAAAGATTGTATTTTGTACAGAAATAAAGTGAATACATATATAAATGTGAAGCAAAAAATCGACAATAATTGATTCATCAAAAATTTTAAACTTGGAAATGATATAATTCAAAATTGGGGTTTTGCCACACCACAGAGAACCCTGTTATTTTAACATCACAATATGCTAAATATTAGAGGAAAATTTATTATAATTATAAATAATTATCTTACAGTAGCATCCATATACAATAAAAAAAATTAAAATATTTTAAAACATTAATGTAAAAAATCATTCGACGAAAAAGGATATATGAATGAAATTAATTTAAAAACATTCTTCTGAAAAATAATACACTATAAGTACAAATTTAAATGTCTACGATATATGTAATATTTATGCAATAACAACTCCACAGTTGAAAACTAAAAATATCGTACCTTATTTTAATATTTTTGGTGGACATGAACTATACTCTTTTTTTGTGCACTACAGTAGTAAAATTAAAGTCTCCATCGCTCACACTATTTATAATATTCTTAGTGAAAATGATGCCACTATTAACAGCCTTCTTTACTAAAAGCTCAAAAATGGAAGCCCAATTGTTGTTAAAGCTGTCATATGTGTGAATTATTATTTAAACACACATTTTTTAAAACAAAGTAATATTAAATATAGTTTGAAATTAAATAAAAGTTATTGAATAAATGCAAATTTGATTAAATTGATTTTATATTATTAGATTTAACAAGTATCTACATTATTTAAAAATAATAAAAAAACAAATAGAAACTACTTCATCAAATTTAAAGTGTTTTTTCCACTCTATATTTCTTCCTAAAATCAAGTGTTTTGAGTAAGAACAGTATTTACAGTAGATGTAGAACACTTAATTTCAGGCCACATTTACTTCGAGAAAGGCAAAAACAAAACTATTTAGATGAATTATGATAATCGCTCATTAAAATTACATACTTCAATACGAGGTGGTATTTTTTTTTGCTACAATATTTTCTACTTTCATTATTATATTGTAAATAAATATATAAATATTAATACTTTTAATCATTAAAATTAGTTTCGAAATTTCAAACTCTTTATGGCTCTCATTTTATAAAAATGATTAATTTAGTAAAGAAGGCGGTATATCAAAGTTTATTGGTAGCTGATTTACCAAAATTAGTAAATTGATCTACTATTTGATACAAATACGAAAGTACTTAAGTAGATATTTTTTAACTGTGATGGAAACAAAAATAAAAATTATTTACATTATAAAAATTTTGTCCTACATACATACTTAAACATATAAATATATTGCACTATATTCCTGTTCACAAAAATAAATATAAAAATTAATGTAAAAATAGGATAACATAAAAAAATATATAAATTATCATTAACTATTAATATTTTAAACATTACGTAAATATTATTGACTGATATATAAATTAATTAAAAACATTCATTTGAGACATTATCACAATTTCACAAATTAATATATTCATGAACATACAACTTGTCAGATCCCATTAAACTGATTTAAAAACTACATGATTTTAAACATAATTTAAACCTCAAATTGTTACACATTGTTCATGAAAAATTTATGAATTGCATGCTATATAATTTTTCTGATTTGTACTTTCATGTGGAGATTCACCTTGTCAATTAATAATAACTTTGTCAAATAAACTTAAATAATTGTTAGCCAAACAGTAACAAATTAAACTTTTGCGTTGTATCAATTGGTCCTACTGTTATTAGATTTTAATCAGATGTTGCATATGCAGTGCTATGAATATATTAATTATTCATTTTATTTGACAAATGTATGCAAACTGGAATAGATTTAGTGAGAAAGCGCTGGAGACCAAAGATGCTGTAAAATGAGGTGGGCGGTTATAATAGTTCGTATTGACGGAGATGCATACGCTGAATGATATCACGGCAGTCATTAAACACTCTCTTGATATTATCCGTATCAACAGCACAAGTGAAGTGAGGATAACAGAAGTGCTTGCCTTCACCTGAAGCAGTACTTATACGCTGAAACAAAATATTTTGATATTAATAATCACATATATATTTAATTATTTATTAAACACCACAGGTAATACAATTCCCTGTATCCCTGAAAGTACTTCAATATACCTTATGCGGGAGAGGGCTACACATTTGGAAACAATGGACACACCCAATGTTCGAGTATGCTAGGATTAATTTTTGGTTTAGAAAAAATCTTAGCTCCTCAACCGGGGATCATATCTGGGACTCCAGGGTGAGAGGCAAGTGTTCTTACCACTCGACCACAATTACACCTATATATTTAATTACTTATACTTAATCATAAACTTAAATAACCATACTGTAAATTTGGAATTATGATTGTAATCAATAATAATAAATAATAATAATAATATCATCTTTATAGAAAAAGTGACTACAAATGTTAGAAATTGTAATACATACAGTATTCTGGGCGAAGTTTAGCAATGGCTACTCTTACACTTAACCCAAAACACTATAGGAACATAGATAAAATAAAAGCAAAATTATAAATATTATACTGTGCATCCGCGTGTGCATTCAAAATAAATGAAATGTACAATTTTGTTTCATTAAAATATATATAATAATATATAATACAATATTAAGTAAATTTAACTTCAATGAGAACAATACCTATAATTCAGAGAAAACTTTCTTTATTTCTCTCTCGAAAGAACTTAATGGTAGATTAATAAATTTATGTAATATAGAATTATATAGCTTAATCTTAATAGTAAAACATTTTTGAAACATAGCCGAAGAATGACAAGAAATATGAAAATGATCCAGATACGTTAGTATGATATTATGAAGATCTTTAGGTATAAAGCAAAAGGAATTATAGAATTTATAATTTTATAAACAATGTTACAAAAATTATATTTCCCTCGATTTTCCATTGCCATCCATGTTAATTCTATAATTTTTTGTGAAACATGATCATATTTATGTAACAAAAAAATGAATCATCAAGAATACTTTTGTACCTTTTGTATCGGACGTTGATCAGCCCAATCAAGAAAGGGGTCGTATACAGTCACCATAATTGAAAGGAGACAAAATTAATGAATCAGATAAAAGTTTTTTAATTGATTGTTAAACTATTAACATTTTGAGGATGCCAAATGACTTTTGTAATAACGAATTAACATGTAAACTAAATTTCATGTCAGAATCAAAGATAATACCCACATTTTTAAGAGAATTAACAACAATCAAATTTGTGTTATTTATGTTAATAGAAATATTGTTTCCTAAAGCAGATTTAGAGTGTCTGCGACCAAAAATAATTAACTTACATTTATTCAGGGTCGATAAAAATCATGATTTAAAAAAAAAAAATCAAAAATCACGATTTAAAAAAAAAATCAAAAAATTATGATTTTTTTGATTTTTATTTTTTTTTTTTTTACATAAACATCCTAATAACTGACATTAACAATGTATTTAGTACTTATATTAAATATTTTTTTTTAACATAGCAGTGGAAGGAAAAAGATCCTATTTGGCAATATTTTATTGAAAAATCAAGTAAGCTTGATGGAAAAAGTGGTAGTAGAGCTACATGTAAAAAGTGTAATGTAGAAATGCAAGGACTGAAAGTCCACTGGAAAAAATGTGCTTCGCGTAATGTAGAAAGTGTAGAAACAAATAATGAAGGTCCCTCTACTTCAGGAATAGTGTCCAATGTAAGTATAGTGCTATTTTATTTATAATTATAACTTCTTAGTAAGACAAAATATTAAAAGAACCTTTTCTTTTAATTTACTTATTTAACGTCGGTCTATTTCTACGACCTGGAATGGGTTGGAACCTTTGATGCGAAGATAACACTGACATAGTTTTCCACGAAACACCAAAACACTATACACTGCACTCGACGCGCGTTTCGCCAACCAAGTTGGCATCATCTGGAGATGATTAAAACTGTTTTTAATCATCTCCAGATGATGTCATAGTGTTTTGGTGTTCCGTGGAAAACTACGTCAGTGTTAGATTCAAATTTAGCGTTAAAATAATCTAGTGCATTTTCTAGATTTCTAGTAACTTTCTCTGTGCAAATGTGACTCTCATTCACTCCTAGTTTTAAGAACAAAGTATAGTATCTATGCCTGTCTGTGTGTAGCTGGATTTAAACAACATAACAATCGTGTTTTTTATTACAGATACAATTGAACACGTTACAACAAGATGCAGAGGAAGATAGTGCCCCACAGCCGCTCTTCTACGCCATTAAGTAAAAAAAGAAAAGTAGTGCCTGACTCTAGTTCTGGATCTTTATCACATTTTGTTGTACTAATAAAGAAGAAATAGATAAACAAATTGCTAGAGCTCTTTATGCGACAAACAGCAGTTTCATGTGTATTGAATAACCTGAAGTAAAAAGGGCAATAACGCTTTTACGAAATGGATATGTACCATCATCTCGACATGATGTGTCCAACAGACTGCTCGATGAAGTGTATAACGAGGAAAAAAGTAAATGTTTTAAAGATTTATCAGGAAGTTCAGTTTGTCATTGGATGGATGGTCCAACATACACAATGAACCAATAATATATGCAACTGTAACTACGGAAAATGGGTCTTCCTTTTTAGTAGACACGATAGACACATCTGGAAATCCACATACATCTGTATATTTAACAGAACTTGCAACAAACTTAATTAAACTCTAAACACTGACTATACCTGTATAGTAAGCAGTTTTGTGACGGATAATGCTGCCAATAAGAATGCTATGAGAAACCAAATTGAAGAGTCAACAGAACTGGGTGTTATTACTTACGGTTGTGCTCCACACATTTTAAACTTATGTAAGGATTTGGAAATTAGTGAAATTAAGGAACACGTTACGTTCGTTGTGAAATACTTCCGAAACAATCGTTTTGCCTCTGCCACATACGCAAAAGGAGGAAAAAAACTTACTTTACCTTCTGACGTAAGATTGAACTCATTTGCTGACTGCTTAGAGGGTTTCGATAAATCATGGCCCACACTTTTTAAAATTAGCGAGGAACATAAAAATGAAATTGACAGCATAGTAAGACAGAAAATATCAAACAAACATTTATTTAACAAGAACTGCTGAAGATTGCTTATAACTACTAAAACCTATATCTGTTACACCGTTTTGAAATTTTATTTTAGATTCATTTTTCACTGTGCAAATTTCAAAAAGGTGCATTTGTACAAAATCGATATTTTTTATGAAATTTGAAATCTATCATTATATTTTCCACCTGATTCTAAAAAAAAAAAATGTTTCGCAAATATTTTACAAATCATTTAAAAAAGGACCTTGGAGGCTCACAATTTTTCCAACTTTTTTTCGCAAATTTCAATTGCAATTTTTTTTTCTGCAAAACTTCTTCATTTAGTCTCGATAGTTATGCCTTAAAGTATCACTTGGGTCCCATACTCCAATACTAAGATGTGACAGCCTAAATTTCACCAGCCGCCACTGCATTATTTAATTACAATTTAGGTAAATCTGTGTATCATCCACATATGCCTGTACTTTACAATGAAACTTTATACTTATTTAAATTGGCATCTCTTTCTTTCTTCATAATTTTAATAGGATAAGTCAACTATAGTGCTCTACGTTTTGTAATCCTAACTGTTCTAATTGGTGCATGAGTGTTAAATAAGGATGTTATTAAATTTGAAAACAATATCATCGATTCTTAATATTTCATAAAATGCAAATATTCAAGGAGTACTCTAAATTACATTTTCTTACTATATGCTAGTACAAAATGAAGACTAAAATTGACATTTTAATAATAAACAAAAATAAAAAAAAATTAAAAAAAAATTTTTATTTATTAAAATGATTTTCCGGAGGAGTTTTTGAATGAGCATCTTCTCCACGGATCCATTTATTGTTACTAAATTATGCCATTGGTAAGCTTTGAATTTTATGGTTAAAATAACAAGTCTGCCATGAATATTATAACAAAGAAACAAAAGACATATTCTGTCAGTTATCTAAATTGTTATCTATTTGTACTAAATTTTCTTAAAAGTTACTTGTTAATATAATCTAATAAATGGGTTATACCAATGAAGCAAAGAGGGACATATTAAGAATTTACTACATAAATAATAGAAATTTCGGTTCCTTTGAAAAACCAAGGAAAAAATACGGTAACAGAGTTAGTGAAGAAGATACTAATCAAGTATTAGAAGAGGTTTGTTTCTTTAATTTGTTTTTCTACTTATAACTGTATTGTAATCAAAAAAATTTTAAACAGATTGATAACGATTCTAGAAAATCCATAAATGAAATAGCCTTTGAATTGCATTTGCCGCAGACTAAAGTTTGGAAAATATTAAATAGAAGGAATTACAAGCCATACAAAATTCCTGTTTTCCACCGATTACTACCTGGGGATTTACAATGGCGACTAAGTTGGTGTCACTGGCTCAGGGAACAAGTGAATTTAAGAGAAAATTTGAACAATGTAGTTTGGAGTGACGAATATAAATTTACTAATTGTGGCATGTTCAATCATAATAATGAACATTTCTGGTTGAGAAAATCCACGCCAGAATAGACAAATTAGAAATCAAGTGTGCTTCGGTCTAAATGTGTGGGCTGGTATTTTAGATAACAACATAATCGGCCCTTTCATTTATGCGGAGAACTTAAATGGAGCTGCCTACCTCAAATTCTTACAAACCGAATTTACAAATTATATGGAAAATTTACCTCTGGCTCGATTACCGTTTATGTGGTTTCAACAAGATGGAGCACCTCCCACAATCTAAGGGCAGTGACAGATTTTCATCATGCAGAATTCCCTCAACAATGGATTGGAAATCGTGGAGTAGTTGAATGGCCTGCAAGGTCACCAGATCTCTCACCGCTCGATTTTTTTTATGGGGGACTTTAAAAAATAAGGTTTATAAGGAAGCTATAGAAACAGTAGAAGAACTAAGGGTGAGCATCCTGAATGCGTTTGCATCATTAAGGCGGCGCGACATTAATTGTGCAGTTCACAATATTAATCGGCGTATTAACTTATGCATTGAATTTTTGAACATTTCCTATAATTAATTTCTTAGTTACTGATTTTAATTTGTTATATTTTTGTGAATTATGGTTGTTAAATACACATTTTGTACTAGCATATTAGTAGTAGAGCTAGTAATTTAGAGCAATCATTGAATATTTGCAAAAGTTCTTAAACTTACTCTTATTCCATTACACATACATTTTATTAAAAATAAATAATAAATAACTCAGGTCCGTATTTTGAAAAATTTTATAGAAAATAGATTTTGAAAGACAAAGTGTTAGAAAATCAAAAAATTTCATATGCCATTGTTTTGGAGGTGAAAATTTGTTATATAGATAAAAAAACCAGGTCCGTATTTAAAGTTGATGATGGTTCTGAAGCAATGAAACGTCGTACAGAAAATTGGTGATCACCTTCAGATAAAGGAGAAAAAAGTGCTGTAAGTGCCCTTATTTTTTCCATTTGTCTCTTCATAACCGAATTATCAAAGAAAAACAAGCCAACGTTTCCATAAAAACTTCATTATTCATATGACTATTAACCACTTCTTTAGATCCTGGTTTTATGTCATCTTTTTGTTGCATAGTAGGAACCATCTTTACTTTAAATGGGTTATACATAACCAATAATATATTAAATTAATTAAATTGTACTTATTATAATTTTTACACAAATATATAAAATAGAATCACCAGGACAATGAAAACACAACTACTCAACTCTGAGACACATTAATTGATGCATAAAGCCCTTTGAGGTTAGGTTTCTCAACAATAATATTGTTCATTTCATAAAGAGGGTAATTACCTTTTAGTTATTTTTCTGATAAAGTAAATTACGTCCACACAATAAAAAAGTGAAGATGGTGACACATATGGGCCAACATCATTTTTTACGGCAGCCAATAATAAAAAACCAATGACGGCGACGCGCAGTCAGATTTTAATAATACACAATACACTGTATTTCTAGTAAATCATTGATTTAGTTTATTCTCTTAAGCATTCTTTAACATTCTTGAACTTGTTAATAGGCTTTAAATAAGTTAACAGTATTTTGCAAATATATTCGAAATATAATCTAAATCGTGCAACTAGTACTTCAGAGTGGCATTCGTATTAATAAGTTTTAAAGCAAAATCGATTAAAGTATGGATTCAAGGCTACTAATCTGCAAGAAAGGAAGCTACTAAGAGAGCTGGATTGACTGGAGAGCAAATCCAACACTACAGACTGCGACCAAATAAATTCTAAAATTAATTTAAAAAAGAAAATTTTAAATATCACTCACTTTAATATTTACAGTATCCAAAACATTTCAACGAATTGTTAATATTTTTACAAGCCTTTAAGTTGTACTTTTGCGATATTATCACTATACATTACGGGTTATAACATGTATTATAATTAAGCTAACCTAAATAAAAACGATGATGTAATTATTTTTATTAAATCAGAGATTAATGCTAATATTGTCAATTTTAAACTCATCAAATCAGGTGTTACACTGAGCAGAGTTTATTTACATTTAAATAGAGAAGAAGAAAATATATATATATATATATATATATATATATATATATATATATATATATATATATATATATATATATATATATATATTTTTAAATAATATAAGCTATGGAATCACTTGTGGTCATATAGGCTACCCAGTGCGTACCCAAGTAAGGGCTATGGGGCCGCCCTAGCGCCCCAAGCTAAACACCGTGAAAATCGATGAATAATAACTATAGAAAATTTTATCGACACAGCAAAAGAATGCTGTGTCGTTATAATTTATATGAATCAAATCAGCACTGCGTTAGTCAAATTCATGTTTGTTGAAATGACGTCCAGATTTAAATAAACTTTACTCATTGACAGGTGAAAAAGTAAAAACGTAACCTAAAACCGCTAACAGCTAAAAGTCAGAATAATTTAACGATTTCGTCAGTCTTTAAATTTGAACTATGTTTTTGTATAATTTGGCAAAATGCAGATTGCTTGTAGATATTAACAATTACATTTAAATTAATTAACATTACAAATAAAAAAAAAACTGTCTGATGGCGTTTTAGAATTTTGTATGTATTTCTAAGAATCATTATTACACATTGAAACATACCTTTTGTCTTGACGGTTAACTATCGTTAGTTCTGAAAATATGTTTTTCATATACAAAAATCAATAAAGTGTAACTGTAACAATCAAACTCAAAAATAAACAAATCCAAATTTCACAGTTGACATGCAGAAACAGGAAACCATGAAATATGTGACAACGACGCTAGTCAAATGCATTCGATCAGATTGATTGATATTATTATTGCTTGTTACTGAGACGTATGAAATCAGGCCTTCTCTTTCTTTTTCGTTAAGGCAGTTAAGTTTTCATATAATGCATCAACAACGTTAGTCTGAGACATTAACAGTCACATATAATGGACTTCCTTGCACTGTCTCTCTCATTTTATTATTTTGTAACAAAGAACTTTTAAACAGCGTATGCTGTAGACTAGTGATAAATTTGTGACATAACGGCATTCTTTCATGATTTCGATTATAAATCGTTTCTCTCTTGGATGGTTAGTGACCTGCTATATTAATATTACAACTTGGTGGGAATGTCAATTAAAACAGAAAAACTACTTGATTAATTTGAGTTTCGCTATGTTTATTAACATCTTCAGGACTAATTAAATTGAATTTTTTGTACATAAATTAAATAACAAACAAAAACTGGTACAAGACACAAGTTGAAGTAAATACAACATAAAACATTTAAATTAACTTAAGTTTTAACGATACACAAAAAATTTGCAATAAATAAAAAATTTAATATGTTTAATTTAAATACACTTTCATTATGATTTGTGCCCTCTCCACCCCAAAAGGACGGCACACCACAGCCACAATCAACTAATGTTCTATATTTCTTGAAAGATCTAGAGGATTATTTTTTACAAAATTTAAGTAAACAAGTGGAATTATTTATAGAGGACATTAGCATAAATACTATAATAATAAAGCCAAAAACAATGTTAACTTATATTTACAATCCATACTCTAATTCATGTCTCGATTACATTTTTCTTTAGGAATAAATTAAAGACAAACCTGATAAAACATATTTCATATATTTTAAATTCTGACGTGACTGATCATTTTCCAGTTATGATAAACCTCTACTGTTGTAGCATACAAAATACTACTTGTATTGTAACTTCACTAAATATCATAAATTGGAAGATTACTCACATTACGTCGACATGTTTTGTTGGATGCTTAAAAATAAAACACGTGTTGGGAGTTTGTTTACGAAGTATAATTTAATATATATTTTTTTTTGTATACTATTGCTAAACCCAAAATATAAATTCTAACTGAATTAACATACACAGTAACAGGTCTATTCTGTAAAATGTCGTTGCATAACGTATCGTACAATACTGACTGTCGTTTTACTATTTTCTAACGATAGTTCGATCGATCTTGTAAAAATTCGAATTCAGTAATTAGTGTCGTTGAGATGACTGTCGTTACTCTATCGGATAATGATAACAGTTTTTTTTATAAAATAGGTAGTACACAAGTAGCTATGTTCTTAGGATTATTTTTGTATTTAACCTTTCAAATTTCTATTATACTTGTTAATACTTGATTTTAATTGATGTACAAATTGATGACTTGTGTTGTGACTGATTCCCTTCTCAAAACTGAGAGGAAAATTTCATTGGTATTATATTGCTTTTTGTATCTATGTCAAATATGACAGTTTGTAATCTTCCTATATCTTTGTTTGGAAAGAAATAAGTATAAACAACGAAAATATTGTGTACCAACAACAAAAAGATTAACATTTTTAAATAATTTCAAGATCAACATATTAATGTGAAGCGACATAGTATACTATGGAGGTGTGTAATTTTATTTTTTTTTATCGATCATTAACTAAAATATTCAGTGGGGTATGCATATTATATAATAGTTTTTCATAGTATATTTTTTCTGGCAATACATAATGGAGCCTTATTTAAACAGAGCCCCTCAGGCTAATTTTTTCATCAAAACATAAGTTTATAATTCTTTATTGTTATATTTTTTCATGCATTTCGTCTTCGAAAATAAATGTTTTTGTTAAATATACAGGGTGTTTCACTTAACATTTCCACAGTGATATCTCGAAAACTAAATAATATATTTATATTCTGTATTAGATTTCTATTGTTAATGTCTTCTTCAGGATGTACAATTTACTATTATAACATTATCACCAGAGATGGCGATGAAGTTTAAAAATATTTTTCGATCAAGGAAGCTTTGAAATATATGTCAATCGATTAAGAACTAAATTTTAAGCAAAATTGACCTTTTTCGAAAGTCAGATCTGCAGTAGTTTTTGAGATATTTTAATTTAATTGTCTAACTTTTTAGTGTTGTATTTTTTTTTAATTGCTGTAACTTTGTAATGTGTAATGTGTAACTTTTTTAATATTGATTTTCGGATGTAGGTTCTTGGTAACTTTTCGCCTTCCGATTTTACCGGAAATTACTTTAAATTATGAAATTTAAATGGAAATACAACAAATAAGGTACTTTTTGAACAATACATCTTGACAACAATATTTAATAGATTAACAGTTCCTTGTTACATGTCCTTAATAATGTGTGTCTATTAATTATACCAGAGCAAGCGTAGATTTTATTGTATAAATCTGCCATATCTTCTATTGGCTCTTGATATACTTGAGATTTTAAATATCTCCACAAGAAAAAGTCCAGAGGAGCCAAGTCCGGAGAACGCGCGGGCCATCCAACCGGTCCTGAGGTGCCAATCCAGCGTTATACATATAATTTAGGTTAGGTTAGGTCTGTCGTAAGTGGGTCTCAGTAGACCCTCCACTGCGGCCATCAGCAGGCCTATTGCGGCTCACCCCTAATTATATTTCACCCAATAAGTTCAGTTTCTTTAATGAAACTGATAACTTTATTGGATGAGAATGTGTCCAGATCCTCTGGCAGCAGTTGCCCTTTGCCAAATATTGAGAATCGGATCCTCTCCACAGCGGGACAGGTGCATAAGATGTGGTCTGCCTTCTCATCATCCTCCAGGCATAGACGGCACTCGGCGTTTTCCGCTAGGCCGAGTTTATGCAGATGATAGTTTAGTCGGCAGTGCCCGGTATATAGGACTGTTAGAGTTTTCAGGTTTACCCTGTTTAACTCTAAAAGTTCCTTAGCTCTTGATTTCAAAGGGTATTTTATAAACGCCTTCGAATGAACTAATCCTGGTAGTTCTTGCCAATACTGAAGAGTTTTCCTTTCAGCCTAGGTTGAGATAGCCATCTTCGCAGTACTTGAGGATATGCCAAGTATTGGTTCTGGTCCGATGAATCGTGATCCCGCTCCTTCTCTGGTTAAGGAGTCCGCTATTTCGTTACCTTCCATACCAGAGTGGCCGGGTATCCAGACTAGAGTCACTTTGTTGTTTTTGCTCAAGTGATTTAGAGCTTTCTGACAATTCCATACCGTTTGGAGTTACACAGGTAGGAGCCAAGAGCTTTTATAGCTGCTTGGCTATCTGAGAAAATTTTTATTGATCTGCGTGTAAGATGCATATATTCCAGCCTTCGTACACACAGTTTAATGGCATGAACCTCAGCCTGAAAAACAGTTGCATGCGTACCTAGACTTGAGAATATCCTCACCCTTGGTCTGTAGCTATGTACTCCGACTCCTGCCCCGTCGGGAGTTTTGGAGCCGTCTGTAAACCAGCAACTGTCTGCCCTCAGTAGGTAGGCTTTATTACGATCCCACTCATCTCTTTCCGGAGAAAGGATGTTGAAGGTCAGCTCATAGTTGGTCATGGTAGGCATAGTATCCGAGGGCATTCCCAGGATGCTGGGATTCTCTATGTCATCCAGCAACCTGTTCCGCTCCATGATACTAGTCTGCTGCATATTAATGGCCGCTTGTTGCAGTCTGTAGGTTGCCCACCTGGCCTCTCTTTCCAGATATATATGAAGAGGGGGTAAATCCAGGAGGATTTCCATTGCAGCTGACGGTGTGGTGCTAATTGCTCCCGTTACGGTCATGCATGCTAATCTCTGCAGTCCAGAGAGTTTGGATTTGGCCGTCTGTTATGATCCTCTCGGCCACCAAACAATGGATCCGTATGTTATCATTGGTCTGATGATCGTGATATAGATCCAGTAAATTTGTTGGGGATCCATGCCCCAGGATTTGCCACTAATACGACGGCATGTCCATAAGGACAGCTTTGCTTTGTGGATTACCTTTTCCAGATGGGAGTTCCAATTAAGTGATTTATCCAGAGTGATTCCTAGATATTTCACCTCCTCCGCAAATGGAATATGTTCACCCATTAAGGTGGGAGGTCTTAAGTCTTCCAGCTTCCTTTTCTGGGTGAATGGTACTATCACTGTTTTTTGAGGGTTTACAGACATCTGTTTCCTGTCATACCAGTTACTCACTGCATCCAGTGTCTCTTGAAGGGTATTTGATATTACTCCTTCAGAGTTTCCTCTGACTAGTATGACTACATCATCTGCATATGCTAGAACCTCAACCTCCCACAGTGTGAGAATAGCCAGTAGGTCGTCCACAAGAAGTGACCACAAAAGGGGGAGAGAACCCAACACTGCGGGCACCCTCTCGTGGCTCTAAACCTAACTGTTTCTCTCTGTAGAGACGTTGGTATGGTTCTGTTTGATAGCATAGTCTATAGTAGGCTCAATTCCTCTGGTAGCCACTGCTGCATATAAGGAGTCAGGCAGTGCATTATTAAATGCTCCCTCAATGCCGAGAAAGGCTCCCACCGTAATTTCCTTCATTTGAAGGGATTGGATGATCTTCTCGACTAGGTTCTTGAGTGCTAGTTCTGTTGATTTTCCTGTCTGATAGGCGTACTGATGGATATTGAGGGGGTGATGATTCAGGATGTTCCCCCTGATATATCCGTCCAGCACCTTCTCCAGGCCTTTCAACAGAAAAGATGTCAGGCTAATTGGTCTAAGCGATTTAGAGCTTGGTTCTTTCCTACCCATTTTTGGTATATATACTACCCTAACCGCCGACCAACTGGATGGGATATAGTTCCATACCAGACTAGCTCTGAATAGTTTAATGAGGAATGGGAGCAATATTTCCAGTCCATTTTGTAGTAGAGCTGAAAAAACTCCGTCCTCTCCTGGCGATTTGAATGGTTGGAATGATCTGATGGCCCACTCAATTGCCGGTATTGTAATCACCTTTTTAGCCGTCAGCCAATCATTTTTATCAGGTCGTTTTAATCGGCCTTCTGATGGTGATGGCTGTTGGTCATCCGCATTCAAGCACCCTGGGAAGTGGTTTTGTGCTAGGAGCTGTAAGGTTTCCTTTCCAGAGTCCATATATCGCCTTAACGAACCGAATTCCCTCGCCGGCTCTCTGGAAAGAATCTTGTGGATTCTAGTACTGTGAGGTAGGTCAGTTATACTCTCACAGAACTTTCTCCAAGATCCCCTTTTTGCTTTCCTTATTTCTTTGTTATAGTCCGTTAGAGCGGATCTATATTGGTCCTAGTCGATCGAAGCTTCAGCTCGATTAAAGAGGCGTCGAACTTCTTTTCTCATTTTATCCAAATTTTTGTTCCACCAAGACGTGCCTCTATTGTTCTTTTTTGTCTTCAGTGGACAGTTTTTGTTATATGCTGAGACAGTTGCGTTGCGGATCTGTTCCGCCGCAATTTCAGTCTCATCACGATTCCTGATTGTGGTGATAGCGGATTGAAGGTGAGACTGGAGGGAATGTTTGTACCCTTCCCAGTTCGTGCACCATAGGTCTTGGACCAACTTCTATATTGAATAGAATGTTATGATCTGAACATGAGGGTTCAGAAGATACTTTCCAATCGGATATTTTGTTGCTCAAGTAGTTTGAGCTGATTGTGATATCTAATACCTCCTTCCTATTTCTGGTGACAAAGGTTGGTTCGGAACCAATGTTATTCACAGTTAGTCCTTCACCTAATAAATATTCAAAAAGTGACTCACCTCTTTGGTTAATGTTCGTGCTTCCCCACGCTGTATGGTGCGAATTCGTGTCACATCCAATAACCAGGTGGATATTGTTCCTTTTGCTGTAGGCGATTAAATCCCGCACTGCAGCTGAAGGAGGTTGGTCTGCAACTCTATCACCCGGGAAGTAGGCTGAGCAGACGATTATTTCCGTCTTGCTTCCTCCCTCCAAGATCGATACCTAGACGGCTAAAACGTCCTCGGTGCAGTAACCTGTAAGTACAAAATGGTTAATGTTATTTCTGATCAAGATACATGCTCTGGGTCTTTCATCAGAGCTGATTTCTATTACCTTGCCAGAAGTATTTACCAGGCCGCTTACTCGGCCTGTGTTACTTGTCCATGGTTCCTGGAGGAGAGCGATGTCGATTTGCTCTTCTTTAAATCTTTTGCCGAGGACGTATGTGGCCGCCCTGGCTTTTTGTAGATTCGCCTGTAGACACCTAATATAAGATGTCATTGGGTAGTTGATTTGAGGATAAGGATTAAGGATAAGGGTACTAGTTGTGGCAGTGTTGAGAAACGGAGGTTTGTGGGTTTAAAAGGAAGTTAAGGGGGGTGGGATTTTTTTCTCCTCCTCCCGGAAGGTGAACGTTTCTCACTCTTCCTGGAGGTGGTTTTGTCCGGGTTAGGTTTCCCCGCCGTTTCCTTCTTCAAAGGTGGTTTAATTCCACTCTTCTTCAGATGGGATTTATTCAGGAGGGGTTTTCCTTTCCCAGAGATTCCTTGTCGGGGCTGTTCGCTCCTCTTGGGAAGCGATTGTAGTTCGCTTTTCCTTGAGGGCGTTCTTGCCACCGTTTTCTTATCAAATCCGCAGAAAGGCCTGAAATTCAGTCACTCCAGTGTAATCATGGACGCTTCATCTACTGAGAATGTCCATGTTTGACCAGGGCCCGAATCCTCCCGGTGTAGTACGGTCCACTCCCGGGTGTTCAGACCGTGGTTCATTTTTCTCAGCCTGTTCAGCACTACCTCAGAAGACAGTCGGTTACCGGCGTCATCCGGGATATATGTCGAACAGACGAGGTTTGGGAAGGTCCTGTCCCTGCACGAATTTAAGACGCGTTCCTTCCCATGGATGGAGGCGTTCTGTGACGCTTTCCATCCACGAGGCGCTCGTCCCATCCGCACAGGTGATGAGAAGCCACCCAGACCGTTCTGTGCAGCCTAGGAACCTCACCTGAGAATTTTCGTCTGGGATTGCCTCTACAGCTTGCATAATTGCCTGCTGTAGAGCTCCCATCTGTGTACGCGTTAGGGTCGCCATTGGGTAGTTGGAATGGATTATTTCCACTCTGACCCCCTCCACAGCTTCCCTAAAAAGCAATTTTACAGCTTGCTCAGAGGTTTGTTGCCCTGGGATTGCCTCTACAGCTTGCATAATTGCCTGCTGTAGAGCTCCCATCTGTGTACGCGTTAGGGTCGCCATTGGGTAGTTGGAATGGATTATTCCTACTCTGACCCCCTCCACAGCTTCTCTAAAAAGCAGTTTTACAGCTTGCTCAGAGGTTTGTTGCCCTCGTTCTGGCTGCTGTTCGGTTGGCCGTTGTTCCAACACTTTACTTAAGGCGATTTCGTATGGTATTCCGCTCTTAAGTAAACGACCAAGGCGTCTTCTTGCAGCACCCCCAGTCGTTTCCTTTTAAGGTGGAGTCCACCCAATACCTTGTCCTCTGAAGTTCTCAATTGTCCGGCCCTTAGAGACAGGGACTTTAACAGCTCCCGCTCCTGGTCCGATGAAATCGAGATTTCTGATGGAGTAGGATTGATCCCAATCTCCATATGTTCTCCAGTTTCCTGGAGATCGAGAGCTTGCCTTCTCTCGTTAAGGGTGTCAGTAGTATTAGTACCTTCCACAGCCTGACATCCCACTGTGGGTACTGAGTAGTTGTTGGCTGACGGTCGGGTGGAGCCTACTCTCCTACTCTCTTCCCCGACTGGAACTGGGGTATCCCTCCCCTGCTCTGTAATCTTTCCCATGTTCGTGTCCGTTTCCATATTGGTCCTGGCTATGGTCCTGGGCCCGTGCCACTGAGCACCAGGGAACTTTTTTTGTTGAAGAGGTTGTTTCCCTCTGTGTAAGCCTGTTGGTCCACGGGTGTTGTTTTATTTCACACCTACCCGGTGGCACCAGTGTCACTTAGGGCATTCCCCTATCCGCCACCTGGGGACGCGCCCGGTTGGGGTACAGGTATCCCCGCAATATAATTTACAGCAATATTAGAGTTGTGGGGTGGTGCGCCATCTTGTTGAAAACATATTTCAGCTCTATTGTGGGGGGGGGCATTTTGTAAAAGTCTTAGTAACTAATTTTCTAAAAATCTTAAATAACGCACACCGGTTAAATTTTCATGATATAGAAACGGGCCTATAATATAACCATTTAAAAAACCACACCATATATTTACGCTGAACACAGCCTGGTTTCTTGTTCGAATCATCCATCTTGAGTTGTTTTCTGACCAATATCTATAGTTATGTTTTATAATTGTGCCGTTACTGTGAAATTTACTTTCGTCACTCCAACGTACATTTTTAAGGAAATTACAATTTTCTTCATAACGAACAGAAAGGTTAAGCGACGGTCATAGTCCCCAGGCAGTAAATGATGTAATAAGTGTGGTTTATATGGAAAGTACTTATTTTCTTTTAAGATTATGTGGTACGACGATAGTGATAAGTTGGTGGAGGCTCTTATTTGTCGCAATGATGAGTGGGAATCATTGTTAGCAGTTTGTAAAACTAGAGCCATATTCTTCTGTGATCTTGCTGATCGTATTTTTTCACATTTTAGTTTTTTGAAATTACCATATTCTATCAAATTGTTACACAAATTGGAAAATGTCTTGCGATCGGGTTGTGGTCTGATTGGAAATTGTAAATATATATGTTTGGCTGCTGTTGAATTTTTATTGCTTTTTCCATAAACTAATAACATATTAACTTTATCAACATTGGTATGGGCCATATTTTGGACAAATTTTATAAACATAATCTTAAAATGACACACACAAACGAAAATTAAACTTCTGACTGTTAAAAAAAAACAATTACAACTTTTCCATTGTTAACAAGAGTAAAAAGTCAGAACTTAACTTAAGTGGTTAGCAATCCCATTTTCCGTGCATTAAAAAGTTAGACAATAAAATTAAAATATCTCAAAAACTACTGCAGATCTGACTTTTCCAAATAAAGACAATTTTGCTTAAAATTTAGTTCTTAATCGATTGGCATATGTTTCAAAGCTTCTTTGATCGAAAAATATTTCTAAACTGCTTTCTGGTGATAATGTTATAATAGTAAACTGTACTTCCTGAGGAAGGCATTAACAATAGAAATTTAATACCGGTTACAGAATAAAAATATTTTTTAGTTTATGAGATATCGGCTGTGGGAATGTTAACTGAAACATCTTGTATATATTTTAAGTCACTACTGCTGCTAGCAGGTAATATTGTTCCTTTCTTAATTTCATCTAACTTATATCTATTCTGTTTTCTGTAACTTAGCAGGATATAGAAAATGTAAACCATTTTTTTAAAGTTACATGGCGCCCTATTTTACCGTTTTCGCAAAGAATATTATACATTTCATTTCCTTACCTACGATAAAAAGCCGCCGTACGCAAGTGAGGGATTTCTTTACCCCTAAATTTTTTTATAAATGAATTAAGTTTGTCTTTTTAACACCTAGTAATAAGGGACTCTGTACTGTGATAATGTGATTCAAGATGATGTTAAATAATAACAAGAACAATTGAAAAAATAAATACCAAACCTTTTGAGATTTAATCTATACGGAAACCTGATCGAACATTTAAAATAAAAACGATGTTGAACTGCAACTGAAAACTTCTAAAAAATAGTGTCAAACATCATAAAATACGTAACGAAACAAAAAATAACTACCTATAAAGATTATAAAAACAATTAATCGATGGGTAACTAATGGTATAAGAAATAACGCCATAAAAATAAAATGAGAAAAACAAACTGTTAGTTGACTAACAGATAACGGATTACAGAAATAATTTGAACTAATACAAAAATGCAATTAATGCAAATATTACTATAATAAGACTAATTGAAGATAATAAAATATAATGTAATATGTAAAACGGCTAATGTGGCCAACTGTTAATAGACTAATTGAACAAGCAAGATGGATGTAAAAGTGTGAGTATATTGCATTTGGCTGGTGGTTCATAGACTGAGCCTCTCCCTATGTTCCCTGGGTGTGTCTTATTCCATATTATTTCATCCTAGTTCAATGCCATCGCTCGTATTCTTTTTCTAACTGGCCACACTTGGTGCTAGACATATGATATGTACAGAGTGATCCACCATAAATTCACCCCCCTCTAACTTCCGTCATTTATGAACGGATTTAAAAATTTCAAAAACCAAATTATAGGTAGTTTTTTCAAAGATATTAATATATACTTTTATTAGAAAAATACATCTCCGAAATTAGAAGTGATACGAATATAAACTTTTTGTTTTTTAATGGAACACACTAAATTTTGTTTAAAAATCAGAATCACTGGTTTTTCTGATTTCAAAAATATCTACTTTTACATATTTGTCTTCATTAGTTTTGATGATATTGTCTAAATAATCATTTTATTTTATTACATAAAATCATCCGCAGAACAATTGCACTTAAGTAGACTTTGATATTTATTGAGACAATTACCTATTGCAGATATGTCATATCATTATTATTTGATGATTAATCAATGGAAAATGAACCGATTTTTAATGTTTTATAGTTTTTTTTTCATACCAATGCTAATTAGTTAATGCACACTTGATAAGCGGATTGTTACAAATAAAAAAAAAAAAAACAGAATTAGATAAAAAGAAAAAATGTTTAATAAATAACCAATTAAATCAACAGATAAACATAAACAGATATCCAGATCGTCCGTTTCTTACAAAAACATATTCAAAAACGTGTGGAATATGATAGCAAATTGAGGATCTCTGGCGAATTGAAAAAATTAAGAAATATTAATGAGGACCGAGCAGTACAAGTCTTATTATATTTTCAAGAAGATCGCAAGATATCCATCTCTAATTTTATATAAATATTGCATAAGATACGAGACGTTGAAGTTGAAAATAAAAGTTGTAAATAAAAGAATGCAAAGGACTGTTTTTCCTGCTTTTATTTAGAGCAAGCACATGGCGCACGTCATGCATGAGTCATGTTGTTAGAAAATCTAGCTAGACTTTTTAATGTTGTGGTTGTGTACAGTCTAGTAGGGGAAAGAAGACCCGCGGAAAGAATTTGATTACTGCATTCCATTCACAATTAACAGTAAATGAAATAAATAAATTAATGCATGGAAAGTTTTGCGACCGTTTGCATCCGCACCTACTCATTGGTAGATATTATATTCCTACTTTATGGTTTCGCAGAAAGCTGACTGAGTTATCAGCTATGGACAATATTCTTCCTTGCCGGACGGGTCTTCTTTCGCACGCTGGACAGTATTATGTTTAGTTAATATTTGCAATCTACGACATAAATGACAAAGTACAAAATAAATATATCAAGTTTTATGTAAATTCTAAACTAAACAGGTGTCGATGGCACCTGCCTGTCTGTAGTTTCATATTTCAACAACATATGAAATAAAAGAATTGCATATTAGTTGATTATCCGAATATCCGGTTATCCAAAAACCGTTATTCGGAAAAATGATTGAAAGACAGGCTTGTTAACTTTTTTTACCAGTAATGACATGCTTCAAAAAAATCCATTTGGATTTTCCAATGGATTATACAAAACTGATGCCTTATATGAACTCTCAAAAAATACAACTAATAACCATGGTTATAACAAATACATAGCTGTTCCTGGATCTCACAAAGGCATTTGACACAGTACCACATGACTATCTTTTGTGCGTTCTTAACATTTATGGAATTCAGGGACCGCACAAATGTAAAATAACAGAGCATGAAGGATGTTACTGCGGGATGAAATATAACAAGTAGAAAGGATCATGGGTGAGGCCCGCAAAAAGATGGAGTTCTTGGACATAGACGGCTATAGATAAGTTGTAAGGATTGGCACAACTTAGGCAAAACAACACATTTATTTATTTTACATTCCTTGGGTAGGGAATTCCACAAAGGTAGCTATAGTTACCTCCGTGGCAATATTATCTGTCGCCTTGTAAGCATAGGGTCTTACAATTACAGCCATAAATGTGCGACTGGCTTCTTGGCAGTGGTTTCCTTTGTGTTGTTTTGCCTAAGTTGTGTCCATGCTAACAAATTATCTATAGCCGTGTTGATAAAGACTAGTGAGTCAGAAACACGTGTCCACTGTTTCCATCTTTTTGCGGGCCTCACCCATGATCCTTCTTGTTACATTTCATCCTGCAGTAATATCCTTCATGCTCTGTTATTTTACATTCCTTTGGTAGGGAATTTCACGCAGGTAGCTATAGTTGCCTCTGTGGCAATATTGTCCGTCGCCCTATAAGCATGGGGCAAGTTGTGCCCATCCTTACAACTCATCTATAGCCGTGTTGATAAAGACTAGTGAGTCAGAAACACGTGATAAACCAAAATAAACAACTACCCCTCTATAATAAGCCTCAAAAACAATTTTACTAACATCTTGAAAAAACTATTGAAAGACAGTCTTATTAACTTTTTTACCAGTAATGACATGCTTCAAAAAATCAGTTTGGATTTTCCAATGAATTATACAAAATTGATGCCTTATATGAACTCACAAAAAAATATAACTAATAACCATGGTTATAACAAATGCATAGCTGTGCCTGGATCACACAAAAGGCATTTGACACGGAGCCACAAGACTATCTTTTGAACATTGTTAACATTTATGGAATTCAGGGACAGGTGTTGAATGTCTTTGGGGGTATCTCACTAAGGAAACAAACAGTAAAGATTGGAGACACGTATAGTGAATCACTGAACATAAAAACAGAAGTGCCACAAGGTGTTGTATTTAGCTAGTTATATATTTAATTTCATATACTCATCTGGAAACTGGATGTTTTCTGTCTGTAATAACTGCAATAAGTGTAAGAGACTACAATGGCTAAAGAGAAATGACACAAATAATAATGACGTGTGGTGCGGTGAGAAAGTTAAAGTAACGATACAACGTCAACCAATACAAGATCACAGGCGCCCACCTTTAATCGCTACGATAGATCATTACAACAGCATGCATTATACTGCGGACTGAAAGCCACAAATTTCCGAATTGGAATAAGGGTTTTAATGTCCTTTTTGATTTATAATTTCATATTTAATTTCAGAAGCTGTAAGATCAGTGCATACATAATGATATTTATTTTTTACATCCATCGCATTCCCAAAATTATTAACGCTGGTATCAAGGATTTGATTATTAAATTTTATTAAATTCATTTTTAATGTTGTTAAATCCAGACTTTAAAAAAGATACAAGCATTACTCCATCCATATGCCAGACCCTGTATAACTTTATAAATAATCGTCAAAACAAGGGTTATCTAGCAAAAAATCTAAACTGGCAGTTAGTTCAAGTATTCATCAAACAGACAGAAATTGATAATTTTATCATATTCACATACCAGAAACTCGTCTCTTATAAAGTACTTGGCTCTAAAAACTTCAGGTGGTTCATTGGCGTCATTTGCGACTTCTACTGGAGGCTGATATCTAGCAAACTCTGAAAAGTAATCTTCTAACTTGCTTTTACCTGAAAAAAAAAAGAGATAGGCCATTTCTTCTAAAACTGGTTAATCATTAAATTGTTATTTATAAATTAAAAAATTTCAACAACTTCGACAAACATTTTTTAAATCTTGGGTTAAACCTTACTTTTATTATTGTTATTAGCTTCTTTCAGTGGTGGCTAGTGAGTAGATTATAGGTTATGCCATATCTAACAATTGGTGCAAATTTTAAGAGATAAGTACCAATATTAAATGAAATTTTGCAAAAAAGACCTGCCGACCCTGGTTATTTTGTAGACCATTTGTAAAATATTAGCAAAACATTTTTTTTCATGATCATGAGGCAAATTTATCGTCAGATTTCAGATATCTTTATAAAAAAAAAGTTTTTTGCAATAGACATTTTGATATTCTTTATGCCGGCGTGTACCCATTAATCCATATTGTTTTGTACTGTAATGTATTTAAACCCGCGTTATTACTTCCTTCTCTGTTCCTATATATTCTCCTGGGTCTGGAATCCCACGCAGGTTGCTATAGTTGCTCGCGTGTGCGATACTTGGTCGACGCTCTCATACAGAGCCATCCAAGTGAAAGCCACAAAGGTGCGACTGACTTCCTGTCAGTGGATTGTTACATCTTGTTACCACGCCGTCAAATGTAACCGGGGAACCCCCGTGGTACCGTGATTTTAGTTTCGCCCTGTATTAGGATTACTCTTAATACAAGAGGAAACCAAATCAGGTATTTATGGAAAAGCCTTCACTTTACCTGTTCAATAAGAACTATTCTTATTGACAAGGAAAGCGAAGAAATCTCCTGTGCCTGCGGCTAGCTGATTTTGTTGGGAGGCAAGGGCCATGCGTTTCTTGTTTCCTTGAGACCTTGGTTCACTATTATTCACTTCAAATAATTCTATCACCGAGTAGTAGGCGAGGATGAATAAGTAATATAAAAAAATATATGTTTATATTAAGGGCGCCATCTGCAGTTTTACCAGTGATTACTTTTTCATCCCCCCCAACTCAGAATCTACAGAATTTCTGTCTAAGGTAGAGACAGAATAAAAAATTAATTAATAAAATTAAATATTTATTAAATCAACAGCAACACAAAATGGTAATCTAGAATACCGACAAATATAAATACAAGAATTTATTACGAGTGGGTGAAACTCGTTCACCGAACACAATCGAAAATAAAATAACTTGCCACACTCCAGCGAAGGCTGACCTGAGATGGAAGTGGTGGCGTGAGTCCTGAAGTTAACGTTTTCTCGTCTGGTATGGACACCTAGTTTCTTAATACATAGTCTACCGATGAAATGAAACGTTACTCAAAATTGTGGAGCATATATCACGTTACAGTTACAGATGAATTCTGGTCATCCAAATAAAGCATCCATGGAACTAATCCTCTGGATCCAAGAATCGTGACTTTAATTTGCCAATGTGCAAATATTAATGTCCAAATGAAATTGGAAGAGTGTGAAATATAAATTCACAAAAGAAATTCCTGATGAATTTACCATTAACGATGAATATTAGAGTTCCTAAATAATATTAGCTGAATTTTATTTTAACGATGAATAATATAGAATTTTATTCAATGATGAATAAATTTAACGATGAATAAATTTTAGGAATTTTATTCAAAATTTTAGCGATGAGTTATATTATAGTTAACGATGGATATATGATAAGCCGGCTTCAGACTATGTATTTAAGAAAGGAATAAATAGAAACATATTATTAGAACATGTGTCACATCTTCACAAAAAAAAATTAGAAAAATTAATTATTAACTTTTCCTTAAAAATATACATCTTGAAGAGAACTTGCAAGAAAAATAAATCATTTAAAACTATTAGTATTACCTGATGGTTGTTCACAACACTAGTAAATTAAGATAACATTTCAAAAGTTGATTGATGTTATCGATTGTCTGCCAAGAGGTGTTGCCGGTGCAAAGTTGATTATTAAAATGGCTTATCTTCCTGTCTCTATCAAGGAGGTAAACTAGTTTGATATAAAAAATCAAACTTTATAAAATAAGATATGAAAGTAACTAAAATAAATTCATAATATATCACAAATAATATTTAATGATTAAAATCTACTATAAGAATAGTCTAATAGTACCACATAACACATGAATTACACAATGATATTTAAATTAATTATTCCCCCTAGAGTAGATCGTCGCGCCATCTATGAGCGTTATGATAAGTTGTCTCCCTACTGGTAGGCTATGAGACAGAAAACTTTAGCAATAGTAGCTGAAGGTCAAATCAACCAAAGGCAGTCGCAACCCTTCTGAAAGGAAAACTATAAACAGCTGTTCCCCACTTTGTTGGGATTTAATTAATATCGACGTAAATATTGAATATTTATCTAATAAAGTAATAAATGATTGCATATTTTATGTGACACATATTTCTAATCATATTTTCTTTCAGTGTGAAAGCGTTAACTTCGGGGACTGTTATTACAACAAAAGTACTTAAATAATAAACAATATTGGATAACGTAAATATGTACAAGATACTATTAACTTAGATGGTAAACATAATAATTCCTTAATAAATATGAGATCGACCAAAAGGTTAAACAGAAATTCTTCACCTACTAAAAATACTCTATTATAAACAATTGGGAACCAGATAGATATTTGGAGGTTAGTGTTTATTTATCATTATATTCCGGACAGTGAAGTTTTTGAATGGAACATCACCTCTTCCCTTGAGAAAAGAAAAATCTTCAGATTTTTCGTTAATGTTCAAACCAAAAATAAATAAATCAAGGTAAGTAAACTAGCTCATAACAATAACATTAATGAAATGGGAGAAACAAAAGAATTGTTCCCCAGACTACATGAGAATTATAATTCAATAATCAAGTACAATCTTTATTAGTTTCAGTCCTAATTATTATTAGAAAAACACGTATTGAGTTTTAGATATTAACCGTAAAATCCAACATTGATTGTTATTAAAAAAATATTACTCGGCAATAGTTATCTTATGGTATTATAACCAAAAAAATATATAATAAGACAATTGATAAATGTCTATTAGTGATATTAAAACTAATAATAAAATTTTCTTTAGGTTTTGGTTTCACCTCATCTCGGAGAAGAATGCAGCAAAGTACACCTTAACCCGGATGCATTATAGTTGCATCGAACTGAAATTAGTTAAGTTACTATGAACAGAACTACGATATGCTCAAAGGCACCTATGATTTAACTTGAATTGACTAAGAATTAAAGTTCAAATCTTTTATGCAACATTTTAGTAGTCGCTACTGAAATTGGAGACGTGCGATGGACAGTCACCACGATACATCTACAAGGATGCCAAAAATTGCACAATGAACGCTTCCGCAGTGTCACTGCCAATCGAAAAATTTGTGAGCTTGAAGCACTCACAGCTTAAAGTCGGTAAATCAAACAAATTAATGTCTAAACTAATTAACAATGGGTTTAACTAAATTTGATAATAAAAAAAATATTAATTTGTGATAACGAGACCAGCCCAGGGCACTACGCAAGGTACTGTCTAATAAATAACCGTTGCTTTTATTAGTGTACAATTAAAAAAAGTCGAGGAACAACATCCAAAAAAGTTTTCTTTATGTAAGCATAGCGCACAAGAGTAAGTCATCACTCAGCAAAAAAATATTTTAGTGTGCTGTTTTTACACTTGTTGATTTAATAAAAGAAGTAAGAAGAAGGTGTGTACTCATTAAAATCGAAGACATACAAAAAAAATTCAATCTAATTGAATTAAAAGCATAGGGTGTCACTAGTGAACCCACAAAATTTTAAACAAATTTTCATCAAAAATAACAACTCGGGGACTTAAATAGTAAGACTAGGAATCGAAAATCCGTTATTTACTACCGTTAACTAATAAAACGTGTGTTTCACCTTTTATTTCATATCAAAAATCAAAAAAACTTAAAGTTCAGCGAATAACTTTAATGATTATTTTTGTTCAAAAGTTTATGCTATGTCTTCACATTTTGACAGGTACCTAGACAGGAAGGAAGAAAGAAGAAGAAAGAATAAAAGAACGATGTTAGTGTTTATATGGAATTGGGGAATCTCCAGTCGAAAACTCGTAAAATTCTCTACTGAAACCCGTATTCCTACAAGTGGGCCCACCCTATACAACCCTGGATTCAAAAAGGAAAGTAAGAATAGTTGAATCCAGCCAAAAATGGTTTCTGTAGAAATTAATCTTACTGAACCGGAAAAATGATACACCCTGTACATTAAACTAAATGGGGCTTTTTGTAACAGTGGGGACTGACGTTAAGCAATAGGAGGCAAACAAATATGCACTGTGCAGGATGATGCAAATTTCCACCCAAATTTCAGGTATTCCTAAAATTAACTTAAACTATTTTAATTTTTACCGGGAGCAAGGTAGCGAGCCTTCTCCTATGATAAAACCGTATTCAGAAAGATCTTCTGAAATTAACTCTAAACTTAAATAAGGGTTGCCTATTCAACCGGCGTTAAACACAACAGTTGAGGCCATTTATTGTCACTTATGACATTTATTCCTAGAATAAACTAAACCTGAGATTAACCTACTATATACAGAGTCACTTATTGTTATTATTGATTTGGCCTTTTAATTTGTTACATAACAAATACCAAACAATAAATATCACAGCAAAACAAATCTCACTAAGAGATGCGGTTGAGAACATTATCCGTAGATAAAAATTTCTCGAATAACAAAATTCTTTTAAACATGTCAATTTAAAACAAAATTTTGAAATTACTAAAACTGTCACAATTGTAGAATTGTGCATCTTTCTACTTGAAAGTATGTTGGAAGATTATACTATGAATCTTCCTAACTGAGAACTTATGTTCTTCCAAAAACTATTGTTTATCTTAAACAATTTATACTTTACCGACAGGTAAAGATAACTATATTGGGCCTATTTGGCCCCAAAAATATTTGAGCTTTACTCAAAAGAAAAAAATCTTACTCGCAGTAAGATTACTCAAAAAACCGATATGAAATTTTTTTCACATCTTAAAACTTGGTCGGATGAACATCCCTGTGTTCATCTTTACACCAAAAAAATCTAATTTTGGCGTCCCAAAATTACTAAAGAAACTTTCTTTACTAAACTGCAACACTGCAAAACTGCAAAAATAAGCTCTGGGCAAAAATGAATATGGGTTTACTAAAGGGTAAAAATATTTGTATTTATTCAGAGGTGATTTGTTTATAGAAAATTTTCAATTTTCTGTGACTTTTTAGTTTTCTAGCTGGGATAAATCCGACTGAGAACCAAAATATGGTTTCAGTTGTGAGACATGATAACGGCCAGCGAATGTACCATCCATATGATTTAACTCATAGGACTTATTTGATATTATTTTACAAATCGTGCACAATACATATTTGTTACCTAATTTAGCTGCGTAATCAGCTACTTTATCACTCTTATGGTGATTCAAACGCCATACTTTTTCACCAAGCTTAAACTTATGATCCCTCTTACGCAAGTTATATCTTGATGATGCTTGCTTATACGCTTTATTAAGTGCCTCCCGGACTAACTTATACACATCAGGTAATTTATCTAACTCGTCTGCAAAAGACTTACGATTTTCATCAAGGTTAGGTAACACTAAATCTTTATTATCGTCATAATAATCACCTCTAGCAGGTAATTTACGTCCAAAAACTAAGAAAGCAGGCGTGAAACCTGTGGCTTCATGAAGAGAGGTATTTAATGCCATTTGTATTTCGGGGATCTGTTGATCCCATTTTTTATGAGATTTAGTTATGCAACAGCGGATTGCAGTACCTATAGTACGATTGCATCTCTCGACTGGATTGCTTTGTGGGTGATAATAAAGGTTATAAAAGACCTGAGGTATTTTAAACTTTGTTTTAAAAGCTTCAAACTCCTTACCTGTATGAGCTGGAGCATTATCTAATAAAAGAACCCTTGGGGGTTCCGTAGGTCAAAAAAATTGACTCTAAAAATGTCACAATTGACTGTGCAGTAGCCCTGCGTACTGGCTTCATTATCACAAACTTCGTAAAGTAATCGACGGCAACCAAAAAGAAAGCGATTACCTTTTGAACTTGACGGGAAAGGACCTTTTGTGTCATAACACAAATACTCAAATGGAAAATTGGCCTCTTTCTCGGCTCCCATTAACCCAAAACGTTGAGTACTAGGTGATTTTTCTCTTTGACAAATTTGACATTTCCTAACATACTTTAGGACATCTTGGCGCATCTTAGGCCAGTAAAACGTTTCGGCAATTTTATTAAGTGTTTTATAATAACCTAAATGTGCACTTGTGGCTAGATCATGGTTGTCATGGATTATTGAGTTTCTTTGTTCTAAAGGAACGACTAATTTCCACTCAGAAATGTTGGTTTTCAAAGCCAATTTTTTTCCAGTGTGTTTAAAAATATGGTTATCTCTGATTATCCATTGTGGATATCTCTTTGGTGACTGAACAATCTTATTTTTCAGATTTATATACCACGGTTCAGGATTATCCAAAGAGATGCCTAGAAGATTGATATCTGCTTCCGGTTCTGCTACAGAAAGTGCGTCTGGGACGACATGTGGACGGTTGTCCGATATTTTATTAACTAACAAAGGAAAAGTTTCCTTCGTTTTATTTTCCTTCATAAATTTACCTACAATTAATTTCCAATTTTTCCAATCTACCAAATCTGTACTAACAGAAAACTTTTGTCTTGAGAAAAATTGCCTAGTCTCTACTTTACTAGAATTTCTGAACCGTCTGTTCAGAAAGTTTTGGCCTTGCCTAAATCGCATCTGCTGTCGGCCTTGCGTAGCAGCTGCGTCTATACGTTTTTTGAATGCTTACATACCGGGCACGTACCCACGGTAAAACCTGTCTTTCCACATTGGTAACAGAACTTAGTTCTCGGTTTTCTACAAAATCTAAATTGGTGGTTTAATTTCTGGCAATTCCAACAAACTATTTTAGGGAGTGGTTCAACAGGGTTGGAGACTGTATTTACCTTTTGACGAATATTATTAGACTTAAAAGTTTTACTGTGACTTATTTTTACATTAGACTTTTCTTTTCTAGGAGATGACGTACTCGCCTGTGGATATGTGGACAAATCTCCTTCAAGAAGACAACTATTAGCTGAAGTAGAGGCGGCATAGGAGTTATTTTTTATCTGCCTGGCCTCGTCTAACATGACACATCGTGAAATTAAGTCTTCTGTACTTGAAATTTCTATTAAAGCTAGGGGATCAATATATCTGGCTAAAATATTTTTACGGATTATTTTAAGTTGATCTCGTTCTGCCAAGGGAACTGGCAACCTTCTAAATAACCCTTTCATTATAGCAATATATATATGTATTGACTCCGAATTAGCCTGTCTACGTTGTTTTATTTCGTCTAATAATTTTTCGTCATACTCAAGGGGTAAAAACGCATTCTCCATCTGTTTAACCAGATCTTTCCATGTATTAACAGAGGTTTTGATCGCTCTGTACCAAACTAACGCTTGACCATCGAATAAATCGATAGCTGACTCAAAAATATGTTTTTCAGAGACATTTCTTGCAATAGAAAGCTCCTGAACTCGTTCTAAGAATGCTTTAACACTAGTTTTGCCATTGAAATTAATTCCCCATTTATAAACTGGTATAGATTTTGCACTATATGACCCCTCACTCTCACTTATTTTATTACTCAGTATTGGTTTAATTTTAGAATGCAAAATTGCCTCGATTTCTAGAATCGTGGCTAGAGACTCGTTTTTAAATTCTAAAAATTCTAACTTTTCCTCTTCAGGCTCTGAAGGAGCTTCAAAACGATTTACTCTATTATACAAAGATTTCAAACGGGTAGAAATAAGTAAATAGGAGGTGTCCTCCTTTGTCGCGGAGAAATCGTGGACTAGAAATTTTAATTCTATCAATGAGATAGAGATGGCCGTTTTCTCATTATTTCTTTCCTTGTCTGAAAAATTTAATATTTCTGTGTTGTTGGTTATGCAACGTTCGAGAATTAGCCGCCTGCTATCAAGCGTTTTCTTAAGTGCATTTACATTTCTAATCCTAAGCTCATAATTTATGCGTCCATCTTGACTCAATAAAACTTAAAAAAAAATTCCTTAACTGAATAAATTACAAAAAAAACTTACTTATAGGATACCTATTATAATAAAATATAAAGTGAGTGCCACACAAAGCAAAACCTGCTGTTTTAATTTACTATTGATAAGATTCCTTATCTGTAAGCTCAAAAAAAAACAAAAAAACTAGTAACTCACAATAAATTTCAACCTGTTAATTTCTTGGAACTCATGCTATTTATAATCAACAAAAACATTAATAAAACTTGTTTATTAAATATCCACACTTGAGTTTTTATTGAATTGTGATTCTTTGTAGCTTTTATGTTTATATCTGTTTGTTTTATATATTGTATTTTTAGCTGGATTGTGATTTATATTTTTAAGAATGTATGTTCTTTCTCTACCTTAAATTGTTAATTGAATTACTTGAAGTTTTCTTACTTTAAAATTCGTGACTGTTGAAATTCCCCCTTCGTGGGAAAATTTGACACCTCGGAGACAAATTTCCAAACATTAAGTATGCCAAAAAAAATTAATGAAAACTAAAATTTTTCAACAGATCACAAATGTCTAAAAAATTTACTCAAAACGCTCAAAAATAAAAATTAGATACAAAATGTTACCCAAGCTCAAAAAAACAAGATTAACCCATTAAACCACGTTGTGCGCCATATGTTACATCTGACCACGTTGGTAGCCAAATGTTACATCTTGTTACCACGCCGTCAAATGTAACCGGGGAACCCCCGTGGTACCGTGATTTTAGTTTCGCCCTGTATTAGGATTACTCTTAATACAAGCGGAAACCAAATCAGGTATTTATGGAAAAGCCTTCACTTTACCTGTCAATAAGAACTATTCTTATTGACAAGGAAAGCGAAGAAATCTCCTGTGCCTGCGGCTAGCTGATTTTGTTGGGAGGCAAGGGCCGTGCGTTTCTTGTTTCCTTGAGACCTTGGTTCACTATTATTCACTTCAAATAATTCTATCAACGAGTAGTAGGTGAGGATGAATAAGTAATATAAAAAAATATATGTTTATATTAAGGGCGCCATCTGCAGTTTTACCAGTGATTACTTTTTCATCCCCCCAACTCAGAATCTACAGAATTTCTGTCTAAGGTAGAGACAGAATAAAAAATTAATTAATAAAATTAAATATTTATTAAATCAACAGCAACACAAAATGGTAATCTAGAATACCGACAAATATAAATACAAGAATTTATTACGAGTGGGTGAAACTCGTTCACCGAACACAATCGAAAATAAAATAACTTGCCACACTCCAGCGAAGGCTGACCTGAGATGGAAGTGGTGGCGTGAGTCCTGAAGTTAACGTTTTCTCGTCTGGTATGGACACCTAGTTTCTTAATACATAGTCTACCGATGAAATGAAACGTTACTCAAAATTGTGGAGCATATATCACGTTACAGTTACAGATGAATTCTGGTCATCCAAATAAAGCATCCATGGAACTAATCCTCTGGATCCAAGAATCGTGACTTTAATTTGCCAATGTGCAAATATTAATGTCCAAATGAAATTGGAAGAGTGTGAAATATAAATTCACAAAAGAAATTCCTGATGAATTTACCATTAACGATGAATATTAGAGTTCCTAAATAATATTAGCTGAATTTTATTTTAACGATGAATAATATAGAATTTTATTCAATGATGAATAAATTTAACGATGAATAAATTTTAGGAATTTTATTCAAAATTTTAGCGATGAGTTATATTATAGTTAACGATGGATATATGATAAGCCGGCTTCAGACTATGTATTTAAGAAAGGAATAAATAGAAACATATTATTAGAACATGTGTCACATCTTCACAAAAAAAATTAGAAAAATTAATTATTAACTTTTCCTTAAAAATATACATCTTGAAGAGAACTTGCAAGAAAAATAAATCATTTAAAACTATTAGTATTACCTGATGGTTGTTCACAACACTAGTAAATTAAGATAACATTTCAAAAGTTGATTGATGTTATCGATTGTCTGCCAAGAGGTGTTGCCGGTGCAAAGTTGATTATTAAAATGGCTTATCTTCCTGTCTCTATCAAGGAGGTAAACTAGTTTGATATAAAAAATCAAACTTTATAAAATAAGATATGAAAGTAACTAAAATAAATTCATAATATATCACAAATAATATTTAATGATTAAAATCTACTATAAGAATAGTCTAATAGTACCACATAACACATGAATTACACAATGATATTTAAATTAATTATTCCCCTAGAGTAGATCGTCGCGCCATCTATGAGCGGTATGATAAGTTGTCTCCCTACTGGTAGGCTATGAGACAGAAAACTTTAGCAATAGTAGCTGAAGGTCAAACCAACCAAAGGCAGTCGCAACCCTTCTGAAAGGAAAACTATAAACAGCTGTTCCCCACTTTGTTGGGATTTAATTAATATCGACGTAAATATTGAATATTTATCTAATAAAGTAATAAATGATTGCATATTTTATGTGACACATATTTCTAATCATATTTTCTTTCAGTGTGAAAGCGTTAACTTCGGGGACTGTTATTACAACAAAAGTACTTAAATAATAAACAATATTGGATAACGTAAATATGTACAAGATACTATTAACTTAGATGGTAAACATAATAATTCCTTAATAAATATGAGATCGACCAAAGGTTAAACAGAAATTCTTCACCTACTAAAAATACTCTATTATAAACAATTGGGAACCAGATAGATATTTGGAGGTTAGTGTTTATTTATCATTATATTCCGGACAGTGACGTTTTTGAACGGAACAGGTTTTCTTTTAGCGTCTTTTTTTGAGTTGTCTCCATCATTTTAATTCAGCTACACCATGCTGATGAAGACCAATTAGTCAGAAACACGTGTCCACGGTTTGCATTCTTCTTCCATTTTCAATTTTTGCATTCTTCCACCTTGCATTCTTTATGCGGGCGTGTACCCATTAATCCAATATTCTTTATGCGGGCGTGTACCCATTAATCCATATTGGATTAATGGGTACACGCCCGCATAAAGAATGCAGGGTGGAAGAATGCAAAAACTGAAAATGGAAGAATGCAAACCGTGGACACGTGTTTCTGACTAATTGGTCTTCATCAGCATGGTGTAGCTGAGTTAAAATGATGAAGCATAGAATATAGTCAGAACAAGAATTTTTACATAATATGAAACTGATAAATCAGTAAACAACAACACTGTTAGTTAAATATACAAACAAGAATTTAAAAATTTAAAAGGTGCAGAATTACAAATAGATAAAACAAAATAAATATATAGATATATATATATATATATATATATATATATATATATATATATATATATATATATATATATATATATATATATATATATATATATATATATATATATATATATATATATATTTATTTTGTTTTATCTATTTGTAATTCTGCACCTTTTAAATTTTTAAATTCTTGTTTGTATATTTAACTAACAGTGTTGTTGTTTCCTGATTTATCAGTTTCATATTATGTAAAAATTCTTGTTCTGACTATATTCTATGCTTACCTTGTAAGTATTATGAAAATAATTATATTATTATTATTATTATTTTGGTTTCCCAACGCTGGACAGTCCCCCCCTTGGCCTCCGACGCCTCACGGGAGTCGCGCCAGCACATTAACCACAGCCACTTCCCACATCCCGCAGGGTTAGTGACTGTAGATTCCGGAATCGTGTTCCCTAAGCAGACGGAGAGAACCCAGAATGACCACCTTCTGCATTTGGCCTGCCAGCCACTCGGCTGATTTTTAGCAGGCTGGTATGGTCTTCAGTTCCGAAAGCAGCGTCGACTTTATCCCTCCGAGTACACCGATTATTAGGACGACCATTTTGATCGAGTAACCTGGGTACAGCACTTGGAGCTCGTACCGGAGAACGCGGTATTTGATCCGTTTCTCCTCCTCCTTCAAGGTGACGTTTTTCTCCGCAGGTGTCGAGAACTCGATGACATACATCACCTTGAGTTGATGGTCGAGGAGGACTATGTCAGGCTTGTTGGCCTGGATTAGCCTGACCGTCCATTTCTCGTTCTTGATCACGGAGTCAATATCTCCGGGGACGTAAGGCAGCACTGGTGTGTGGTCTACCCCGTACGAGTGCCTTAGATGGTAGCATAGCACTCGTAACGCCGCGTTATGTCTGTGAATATATGCCGAAATCGCATATATGGGGCATGCAGAAAGTAAGTGCATGAGCGATTCCGGCGCCTGATGGCAGGTCCTGCAGTTGATATCAGGAACCTCTACACGCCACACGCGCCTACGGTAGACCAAGGTGTTGATAACACCATCTTGGCAGGCAGGGATTCATTATGATCCCTCGGTCTCTGACTTAAGCCCGGCTGACCTTAGAAAGGCGAATGTCAGCCTGGTCGATACACCAGTGTTTCTATGTTCTTATGGAAGACACCATGCTGGGGTTTATCGACGTGCTGCCTAAACAGATTTTCCTGTTCGGCAGCTCTAATTCGGGCTTTAGGCGATTTAGCTGAAGTTTAATAACTGACTCTACATCAGCACCTCGCCAGCCACTTCGCGTGGTGTCGAATGCGAGACCGAGTTCATCTGCTGCTCTTTTTGCTGCCTTGAACAATCCTGCTCCCACTCCTACAATTTCGTGATGTTTTACAAACCGCAAGAGGGGATCTGAGCTCCTGACAATGTTACATGCCATACTCAATACTACTCTGCCATGCGTACACTCCAGGCTCAAGAGTCCTCGGCCCCCCTGTTGACGTGGGAAGTACATACGAGAAACGGACGATCTAGGATGAATACTTCTGTGAATATTCATCATCTTGCGGGTGCCTCTGTTTAATTGGCGCAGCTCATCTACCGTCCACTTTACTACTCCGAAGGAGTACACTAGAACCGGAATGGCAGAATTGCAGAAACTTCTAGAAATAAACATCTGCATGATTCATCACATGGCGACAGGAAGTGCACGGTAGCACAAGACTAACAATAAACAAACCCACTAGGGTGCAAAAAGACAGCAAGTGCATAATTGACCATTTAACAGGGATATTATAGATTTTTACCCCCGCCATATTACAAACTCACATTACAGATCATTATGCCACACTTTTTTTTCTTCACACTGAAATAACGAGTTCTAATACTAACAATGTCAATTATATATACAGGGTGTCTCACCAGGAACTGCATCGATCAATATAGGGAAAAGTACGCACCAGAAAATTTTGAAAATTTAGGGAGCTACTAACGGCAGTGTGGTCAATCCAACTAAAATAATTACAAGCATCTGGCAGTTCCGGTTATACCGGAAGTCGATACCAACTTGCTTATTTTAGATGGAACACCCTATATATTTTAGGGGTTTCGAAAAGAGCATAAAATTCTGAGTCAAAAACATACCCTATGCCTAAACCTAGCCGTTTCAGTGATATTTGACATTTAAAAAAAAATGTTGTCAGATGTAAGGGTTTACAATAATCTATATAACTTTCTTCATTTAAGAGATACTCATTTGCTTTTTGGCATGCAGAAAGACCATAAGGTGAGCTACTCTCTACAGTTTAATGAAATTCAATAATAGTATACCAAGTGTTCCATTTTTGACGTTACATTTTGTAAATTTCAAACCGCAAAAACTTGCTTAAGTGAAATGTAACACCCTGTATTTTTTTACATCAAGTTATGTATAATTAAATTCCTTTTTTTTCTAATACAAGCATTGTGGGGGTTTAAATTACAACTTTTTGGAAATATTTGCGATTACCTTAGAAATTCAAAAATTTTTAGTAAAAATTTTATCAAATTAGCCATGATTAGAAACAATCAGTAATGTCACTGCGTTTAAATTACATCCACGAAGACTTTTTGAATTTGTTTATTATTAATGGGGAATGTGATAAAGTAATATCAAGAACTTGTAATACATTTGCTACTTGATATCCACAAAAACGGAAACCGTCACCAAACACTGTAAAACGCATACTGGATAATTTTTAAAACTATAGCTCTGTCAAGGCAAGAATTCAAAAGCGGAAGCCTATTGTTGATGACGAAAACGTAGAAAAGGCAATTCTGGGATATTTTCATACATTTCCAATGATGTCATTAAGACAAGTTGCTCTGGAATCGGGACTATGCAAGGATTCAGTTCACAGAATCTTAATTAAACATAAATTTCACTCGTTTTCGTTTCAAATGGTTCAACGAAGTGACTCGAATCCTCATGTGTTCAGGAGGCGAAATTTTCTTTGTTTTTGTTTTTTTTTAGGTGAAATATCTAAATATTTTACAAAATTTGAATAACTATTTAGAAAATTTATCTCTCGCCGAACACAGAAACATTTTTTATCAGCACGAGGGTGCTCCCCCACATAACGTGTATTTGATAAATGATTTTTTACAAGAAACTTTTTTACAATCAATGGATCGCCAATAATGGACCTTTCCTATGGCCTCCTCGCTCGCCCGATTTATTAATTTTAGATTATTTTATTTGGGGAACTATTAAAAATAAAGTTTATGAGAGCCTATTAACAACTATTGAAGATTGTATGCAGAGAGTAAGAAATGCATTTCAAAACTTAGCACAGGATTCAATTAGAAGAGCTACCCATGAAGAACTAATCCGAAGGTGCAAAAAAATGTGTGTAGATTCGAGGGCGGAATTTTGAACAATTATTAAATTAAAATGGAATCATGTTTGTAGTTCATTTATTTTAGTTTATGTAAAATGTCTTCAATCCAATTAATAAACATGTTACAGTGTTTTTCGTTTTTGTGGATATCTAGTAACAAATGTACTACAAGTTCTTGATATTACTTTATCACATTTTCCATAAATAATAAACAAATCCAAAAAGTCTTCATGGGTGTAATTTAAACGCGGTGGCGTTTTTTGACATAAGAGTATGACAGTACTGATTGTTTCTAATCATGGCTAATTTGATAAAATATTTACTAAAAATTCTTGAATTTCTAAGAAAATCGCAAATATTTCAAAAAGTTGTAACTTAAACCCCCACAATGTTTATATCAGAAAAAAAATAATTTAATTATACATAACTTGACGCAAAAAATACAGGGTGTTCCATTTGACTTAAGCAAGTTTTCGCGGTTTGAAGTTTACAAAATGTAACGTCTAAAATGGAACACTTGGTATACTACTGTTGAATTTCTTTAAACTGTAAAGCGTAGCTCACCTTATGGTCTTTCTGCATGCCAAAAAGCAAATGAGTATCTTTTACATGAAGAAAGTTATAAAGATTATTGTAAACCCTTACACCTGTCAACATTTTTTTTAAATGTCAAACATCATATTATATTATACTATGCTCTGGTAGAATTCCAATTAAGATATGCTGCTTGGAGAGCCGCGTTCAATGTAGAGCTTAAAAATTTAGAACTAATGCAAAAATGGATTATTAAAATTGTATTTATTTGAACTCATTAATTATAACATTATTTGATACAGTTGCTCTAATTAATAATGTGAAAATAAAAAAAAAGAACCCACCTTAGCTTACGAACAATATAAAACCAATGATTACATTGCGTGATAAAGCACTGACAAAATTTAACAAGTCAAAAAATATAATTCATTACAATTATTATAAAAATATTAAAAATCAGACTAACACAACAACACACAATAAAGAAAGGAGATATTTGGAAAACTGTACTAATAATAACTGGTAAGATGTTGTGGAAAAAGTTAAATCAGTTAAACATTTACAACAAACCTAAAGATAATGAACTACCTGAAAATTTAAACAAACCAAATCAAATAAATATTCATTTTTGCAACATGCAATAATGATCTACAATTTTATACCAGTAATTTAAAATCCAACTTTACATCTTTATTTAAATTTGAAATGGTTTCTGAAATTGTAGTTTATAAATATTTGCTTGAAATAAAGAAGCACGCTACTGGAGCGGATCAAATAAATATTGATATACTACTGATGTGTAACAAAACCATACGTTCTACCTTATTTAAGTCTGCATGCGGACTTATTAAAATAAGACCTAACCTCAGAATACTGAATAGATTAATTTATTTATTTATAACGCCTCTGCATTAGGCCACCCATCCTACAACCCTGCGTTTACAGTTGTCGCCAGAGAGAGCAATTTACAGCAACCCAAAAACTGTTTTTTAATACTTTTTATTTTGCAAAAGAAAGGTTCTTTCTCTCTGATAATTCAGTGGTCAACTTAGTTAGGGAATGTCTAAAGCTGCTATAGAACCCTATGGTTAAAGGAGAACAAAATAATATAATTGCTTATTTTAATATTATTGCTGCCTCTGTGCCAGGTCTAGTAGGTAACTTGTATTTGCTTCAGTAACCGCTTTCGGAAAAATGTTAATAGTAGTAGTAGTTTTTAGAGGTTTAAATAGACAACACCCTTTTCCATCTGAGTTTTATTAATGGCTAACCCCAGCCCTGAGAATCATAAAAGTTTCATTGCAGCTGTGTTGTCCATTTATACTACCTTTCTTAACAGATATAATTAACTTTTGCCTGCTGCATAACGTTTTTCCAGATTTGCGGAAAATTTCAAAAGTAGTACAGCTACCTAAAAAACTTGACCCAATCAATCTTAATGACTTACACCCAATAAGTATTTTACCAGTGTTGTCGAAGGTTTTGGAAAAAATGATGAATTTTCAGATACGTATACATTTAAATAATTACAACATTCTATTCTACCAATCAAGTTTCCGTAGTGGTCATAGTTGTGCAACAACGTTACTAAATATCACAGACGACATTTTAAGAGAAACTGATCAAGGTAAATCAACTGTTCTTATACTTTTAGATTATTCCAAAGCCTTCGACACTTCATCAAATATTGTTTGAAATGTTGCGCTACATTGTCTTTTCAGATAATGGGGTTGAATTAATAAACAGTTACCTAACAAATAGGTCCCAGTTTGTTGACACTTCAAACGGGGTTTCCGATTTATGCAATATATCATGTAGTGTCCCACAATTCTCAATATTGGGTCTGCTGTTATTGAGTATTTATATCTGTAATATAGCTAATTTGGAACATGTAAAAATTCATTATTATGCAGGTGACACACAAGTACATTTCTCCTTTATACATTCCGATTAAAGTAATGCTAATGATATAATAAACAATGAACTCAGCAAATTTTTTATTGAATCTGAAAAACGTAATTTTAAAATAAACCCTAATAAATCATCAGCACTATTGTTTGGCAAAAATCGTCTTTAAGCGGAACAGAATATTAATATTAAAATAAATAGTGTAGTTTGAATTTGAGATTTAAAGTACAAATATCTCCACCTCCTCATAAAAGTGCTTTATTTTGTAGATCTTTTACATACGACATATTTCAGTTATATAATAAATTGCCCACTTCTTTTAAAACACTTTCACATGGTACATTTAAACTGAAACTAAAACAATATCTCTTGAGTTTTTAAGTTGTCTTGCTTATTAATTTTCTTGTAATATGTGTATACATAGACGCTGGTTGTTTTTTTTTAATTTTCTATTGTATAATAGTTATTTCAATATGGACTATGCGTATAATTAACTAGTCATTTATGCAGAAGTTCAGCAGGCTTATATGAGCCATGTTGTTTCTAGCCTCTCTTGTGATTTATATACTATAATTTGTTTCATTGTATTTGATTTGGAAATCACAAATTATTATTATTATTATTATTACTATTATTTAAAAAAAATATATCACATCCCACGAATTTATTATTTTCTTAAGCAAAGTTGATGGATGTCAAACAACTATACAGAGTTTTAAATGCGTAGTTATATTTTAACCCTCAATATATTTCGTCGTGTACAATCGATTGGCAGTCAAAAAAATTTTTTGAACAAAAAAAAATTTAATATCTGATAATTTTTTAGTCCTCCAGCCACTGACATTTTGATAGTCACTGGATAACTTTGTATACGCCGTTCACAGAAATGATGTAACTGAAGGCAGTGTTGCCACTGCCAGAGTTCGTCATCACAATTATCCTCTCATGAATTGCAAATTTTGAATTTTTTTAAAAATTATTACCCTTTTGTCACGGACATTTTGTGAGACGATATTAGACTTATTTAATATCAGTGTAAACGCCGCACCAAAACAAATGTAATAGTTTATAAAACATTGAGCTCTTTTTAAGAAAACATGATATCTGTACACACTGGCCGAAAATAAGAAATTAAACTTCAACTTGATTAGTCCTTTGTGGAAAGCGACACTTGTCACTTGTAGCTTGCTCTTAAAATAAAAGGTGTTAAAAGTATCTGTTTATCTATTTTTCCTTGTAAAATTAGGTAATCCTGACACTTTTTTTATAAATAAACACAACTCGTCGGGTAAGCACCAAATATTAAAAATGTGCAATACTTTTTCTGTGTATTTTAAATTATTATTATCGTCTCTAATTTATAGTTTAAGTTTAATATGGTTCATTTCTAAAAATGAATCAAAGTTGAAAATAATCATTTTAAAAAGAAGCATTTACTTTAAAAGAACGAAAAAGCATATGTTTACTTGCCTAATACAATACATGAATATATCAATCATATGGGCTTGGACGTTTGGATAGCATTCCATAGCCGTTTTGCTTGTCTAGCATTTTCATCTACTTGAAAATATGCCTTTAACATATCCAGCATTAAAATAATAAAATTAGTCGCTATGGTTAATCATTGCGGTTTGCTATGGGAGCGATACGGGTCTATAGAATCCCGTAGTCGTACGCGTCATCTAGCTATACGGGTTACATAAGTCCCGTACCTGTTTAATAAAAAAGTAACCTCTATCAGTCAATGACAAAATTAGTTCCAGAAATCTATACACAAACATTTGTTTGTTATTGGGCTTTGATAGCCCGGAATACATTTAACCCGTATCGCCAGGACAGGAACAATAAAAAGATTAATTATTTACACATAAATATATTAGTAAAATATCTTTATTATTATAAATAATACTTATTACAGAAAATAAATCAAGAGTAGGTAGTATTTAGAGAACATACAAATTTATGAAAATAACGTGCTTATATAATATAATTAATCTTTTTTTTTTTTATTTTCGTGGCTTACATTGAAACAGGCTAAACAATATGCGGGTTTTGCGGGTTTTTATTTACGAAGCCAGCCTGTTCGTTAAAAACAACCCCGATACTTTTCAACTTCATAACAGTGTACACAATTATGATACGAGATCTGCAAATGATGTATATATAAGAAACTTCAGACTTTCTCTTTACAAAAAAAGTGCACATTATGCCTGCAGTGCAGTGTTCAATAAGTTGCCAGATCACATAAAAAATTTTAACAGCTTAACCAAATTTAAAAAGGAAATTCGCTCCTTCCTATTTACTCAGTGCTTTTATTCCTTAAAAGAATTTTTAGATTTTAATATGTAATTTGTTTTATGGTTTATATAATTCCTGTAATGTTGTACTGTACTGTACTTGTGACGTTTCATATCCTATTCTGTAAGGCTTACACGAATAAAGTTATTATTATTATTATTAATACTAAAGAAATCAGTCAACCAGGCGATACGGGAAAAACCCCGTACCACCAGATTAAATGATTTAGATCTAAATGAGCGGTACGGGGCACATTGAACCCGTATTGTTTTATAAGACAAATTGCTTGTATGTACTGTATCAAACGGAAAGCTATGAGTATTTTTTTTAATGTTAATATATAAGAAAAATATCTTGCTCGCCATATGAGCTAAATGTGTCTAGCCAGTTGCCGCCAGCAACCATAGTGCGATACGGGGCACATATGTCCCGTATCGCAGCGAACGTGTTAAACACATTTTTATAAATGCTAATGCAGACAGGTACGTGAACTATCAATAACACTGATTTTTACATGGGGTGTAGTGTTGCCAGATGTGTGAGATTTTCACATAGGTTATAAATTTCATTATAAATAAATCATGTTTTCAAAAAATTTCTATTGACCTAACTGACGGTTAATTTAGCTAACTGAGCATTGAAAAACGGGTCTTACCATCGCAACAGAAACAACAGAAAACAACAAAGGACTATTATTTATTTGGGCTTGCACAACTAGCGCTGTTTACGCGAGATTCCGATTTATAAAGATCTACGTACACGGTATAAAATTTAATTCAGTTTACTCTTTTTTAACGGAAGAACTGACCGAGGTCGGGGCTGGCGACCTAAATTTAACTTTTTTATCAACTTTTGCTAATATTGGTGTAAAATAGTAGAAATTTTTAAATAATAGTTTTATTACTTAAAAAAAGTGCAGGTACACAAGGGAAAATAAAGGTATAAATACCATGAAAATGGTATGTCTGGCAACACTGATTAAGTGCGTGGTTAGATGTGTGAAGATCATAGGTTACATATGTGACGCTAATATCGCAGTTCACATTATGGCGTGGTTGAATTTTTATCATGTAATGGCCTATCCCGAATAAAGTGCTGTTTTCTCAAGAAAAAAATTGATCTTTTTTATAAAAAATGACGTATATTATCTTCCTAACCGTCCAGAGTATTATGGAGGAAAAAAATGCAAACTGTTAGGTATTACCAGTGTAAAAAGTGACAGAAGTGTGTAAAAATACTGCAAACTATTTTCCATCACCTGATTGTTATTGTGTTGCACCTTCAGTGTTTTACTATTAGAGGCCAATTAAAATAGAGAGCTGATTTATTCCTTGAACACCTACACATTTCAAATTATTGTAATAGCAGGGGTAAGTACCTACTTCTTAAAAATAATAATACTTTTATAAACTTTGAAAAAATGAGATGGGAACATTAAATTCCTCTCGAGATTCCCTAAAAAGTTTACTGTTCATCGGAAAATTTAGTTTTAGTTGTACATTCCATATGAAACGCTTAAAAAGAAATGTTGATTGGTGCAAGAAAAAGTCAAAATTGTACATTTCTCACATTGAAAGGTATTTCAAAATGTTTAAAAATTATTTCAAGTGGAGCAATTAATCGTTTAAGTAGCTAATTATTTCATCCAATGTTATTATAAATTCGGGAAAGAATTTAATGCTAGGGCTCGGTTTTTCAATCGTGGTGGGTTAGCTAAACTCACACTTTTAGAATTCGAATTTTTTCAATTTTACATTTGTTTTGGAAGTGGTTATAGCAACAAATATTTTATGCTAAAGTAACTTTTAGTTGAAGTGGTTTGTATTAGAATCTCATCGATTTTTGTGAAAATACAATGCTAGGTAACTTTCAACTTATGTTAATTCACAATTGTAAAATCGCGCCTAGGTGAGAGAATTGCATAAGATATGCGGCAACATTGCTTCAGTCCATTACATCATTTTTGCTAAGATATAGAATGTTTCCATTAACCAGCAATTCCAAAATAGTTTCATCATATTTTTTTGAAAGTCGATAACTCAGTTACACGTGGGAATTAAAAAAAATGTGTCAGAGGGTTTCTACAGATGTCAAGAATCGGTGGTTTAAATATAACTATACACTTAAGACTCACCCTGTATGTATTACTCATATGCATATATTATAAAACACATTATTAGTCAAATTATGAAAAAATCAATCAGTTTTAACACTCGATATTCGTTATATGCATATAAAATTATAAAACCAGTTGGCTAAAAATGTTTCACATATGTAACACCCAAAAGTTTTAACATCCTACCACCTGATATTTTTATATCAGGTTGTTACTTCATGAATTCTTTTAAAAGTAAAATAAAAATATGGATCAAAACTTTAAAGGTATGGTTTCGCTTGAGCGTCTGGTGGTTACGGCTGACGGTAACGACTGGCGTCTGCGGCAGTGTATTTTTGTTTCACAAAGTCGACCGTCGGGTGTAATAGTTCGTCCAGTAAAGATGAATAAAAAAAGACAAGTCGCTGCTATACTCGTAATGGAGGACGAAGGAGAAGAATAGGAACGTTAATTATCAATTAAAAAGTCAAAAAATTTGTTATATATAAAACACGACTAACAGAAGGTTATCACAGTATTTTGATAAATAAACATTTACATTTGGATGGAAAAAAGTTTTGGATTTTTTTTTAATTAAATTCAGTAGTCTACGCAGTCTACTTGAACGTCCTCCCCGACTAGACTGCTACAGTCAGCAGTCGGGACGCAAACGCGCGCCGCACAGTGGTCAATTTGCTTTATTTAGTGGGACAAAAAGAAATATTCACAATTATTTAACTAAACTTGGTTGATTTGGGCCTAATAATTATTAAGTTGAAAATTGCAAAATGACAGTAATACAGCTTTTTCATTTATACAGGGTGTTATAAAAAATTTAACCACGCTGAAAAAATTTATATAAAATATTTATTTTTTAATGTTAATCTAAAAAAAATATGAATAAGTTTGTGTAAATTAAACATATCTACAAGTACATTCACAAATAAATAAAAATTAAAGCAAAAACGGGAATTAAATTATTTTAAAATGTTTAAATCTAGAACGTATTTAATTAGGGGTTTCTTATTAAACCCAACACCTCACTAGACAAAACGCTTGTTTTTTAGTTGGCAGTTTCCCTTTACTCAATATTACGGGGTCAGACGATATCAAAAACATGCGTAACAGATCTTCATTTGTTTTTATCATGGATATTTTTCGCGTGTTGTGTTCATGATAATGTCTGTACTCTTTACGTCTTGCTTCTTATACATCCTCAGGCAATTGTCCAATTAGCAAAAACAAGGAATCTATTACATCAGCACCATGAATTAAAACTGGGTAGAAGCTGGCATATAAAACCAAGGATAAAGTCTCACAAAACGTCTAGTGGTTTCTAATGCATAGTTTCTAAATGATTCAACATTTACATGATAACCACTTGACAATGTCTGAGCACAATTGAAAAATGATGGATCAGTTCTTTATTCACATCAGTAATTTCGTTAGATTTCACGCAACTGTCCAAAAAATCTGCGAGCGGTATTTCCGTCATTAGTGCTTCTGTAACCCTGTTTCACCACATCAACTAAAAGTCCTAATTCAGCTTTGAATCTATTAATTATGGTTTCCATTCTTAAGTTAAAAGCAGCCTGTTGGTGCCAGGGTTGTTACTTGGCCTTCTATGTTATCTACTTCTGCTCTGGCTATTTTTGCTGTTTCTTTGGTAAATTTAAAACGAATGGGTCTACAAAATCTAGTCGATGTGCTTCTTGGATTTTGCCAAATGACAACTTTCTCACTCTTGTGTTGTTGGTGTCATCTTCATTGGGCCAGTGATTCCTAAGCAAGCTAGTCTTTGGACTTTTGACAGCTTTAGAGACGTGGTCACTCTGTCCACGATCAGCCACCAGATCACAGATCCGTACTGGAACCTCAATCTGGTGACGCCATGTACAGCCAATGTAGGATTCGTGGGCTGAAATTTATTTGACTCACCCGTAATAGGCCCATGAGGGGTCTACATGGTGCGAGGTTGGGTGACCTATTTCCTTTTCTCTTCGGTAGGCCTCGACACATCAACCACGGAAGGCCTCTGGCGAGTAGCTCCAACCCCAAGCTGATAACCTGCACACTGCCAAGGTTACCAGCTCTTAGTAGAGCAACCACCTGGCGCTCTCTAAGAGTCGAATTGTGTCCTGGCCAACCATGAAAATTAGGTGCCACCCACCAGGACCTCATGTTTTGTCCAGATGCCGCCACGCCCCAATATTGAGCGGGCGATTCTGGATAGTCAACACTCTAAGTACTCTCGCAAAGTGCAGAAGCTGACATTCTCCTTGACCAAAGTTGTCTAGTCCTCCAGGAGCCAGTGCCTGGAAGTTTCATCCTCGGCGGATATCTGGAACCAGTCTGGTTCTACTCGAGCTGAGTTCCTGAAGTGGAGTTTCGGATTATATATACGTATTTCTATTCATTCTTTTCAAAATATTTAATATATGTGGTATACAAAAAATAGTCACGAGTTGCATCAGCTAATCAACTAAGTTGTTATTTACTATTTTACCATCACTACTAACCGCCAATAAAATCCTACCACTGGTTCTATTTTATTTTAAGCAGGGTTGGTCATGCGGAATACCCTGTGTTAGTCGGAATGTGGATTATTATTTCTTGAGTTTTAGCAGTTATATTCACATCACTGCAAATATTCCATTACAATGAATATAAACTTTTAGCTTCAAAACGCCCACAGAACTATTTTTGAAGCCACGACCACTACACTATGAGCAAACTAGAGAAAATTCTTTCGGCCTGCTGTCCCTAAATGAAATATAAATAAAATAAAAATAAAAATGGGTGAAATGTAAACAAGAAAGCAAATTATGCCATATTAATCTAAAATGTACAAAAATACTTGAAATTAATCTAAAATACGTATTAAATAATTTTTTATTATTTGATCAGTTAATGTTTAATAAAACAATAAACAAAAACAGAAGAAATGTCCCATTTTACCGAACTCGGTAGTGCAGAGACAAATGTAGGTGATTCACTGCCTACCGACTCCCGGGTACAAGTCCCAACTTCGACCCTGAAAAAGTAGAAGAGGGTGGTTGTGTGCTCTCGTTTTTTTATCAGTGTAATCCAAATATGAGCAGTTCCTTTGGATCTGTGGGTTGTCTAATTTAAGTGGTATTGTATGTTGTTATTATTCCTTCTGATGTTTTTAAAATCGTACATCATTTCCCCATTTTAACGCTTAAAGTAACAATAAGAAATAAAGAGAATACAAAATCAAATAATTTTGAACCTATAGCAAATACATGTTATATATTTTAAACTAATCACTATATTTAATAAAATTAAATAATCAACACTTACCTGCCAAAATTTTTTCGGCAAGGAGATCTTGCTTATTGAGAAATAGAATAACAGATATAGTCCGCAACCATCTATTATTCCATATTGACTTAAATAAATCTAGACTCTCTCTCAACCTGTTTTGTGTAGGGTCCTCACGCAAAACCATATTATATGAACTACATGCAGTGACAAAAATGATAGCCGTAACATCATTAAAACATTGGATCCATTTACGTCTTTCATCTCTTTGGCCACCAACATCAAACATGCTGAAAAATAATTTGATATAGAATAGAATCTCAACATTTTTAAAAACAACAATTTTTCTTTCAACAATCCATTTGTAACAGGAATTAACACAATTAATTATATATTTTTTTTTACATTTCGTTTATTCACATTAATAAACCAAAAAATTAGCATTTGTGTTTTAAATTTATTTACATATTTATAACTATAAATATTACTAAAATGGCCGTCAACAGAAATCATTTTCAACAGTTGATTAAAAATTAATCAAAATTAACCAAGGCAAAAAAAAAATAAACATGTTATTACTCTATTAATGTCTGATTCATTCCTTAACTTCACCTTCTCACTTCACTGAGTTGTGAGAGAATATTAACATTTTTTCGAATTGTTTTTAAGCTTGAAATTATAAAAGCAACTTTTTATATGTAACAAGGGGAGGAATTAAAAAGCATTTCGTATTTTTTCAATTTAAATATAATGGTTATAACATTAGTATACAAACAATTAATTTCTTCTTTCTTTATAATCCAGTCAGTAGAGATTTTTGCCCTACAAAAGGTGGGGTAGAAACAATTTTGATATATGTTTAGGTTGGGACCCTGATCAAAAATCCAAATTTTCGATCTTGGGGAGATAGGCGCGAGCCGCCATCTTGAATTAAAGGTGCAAATAATTGGTTTTTTTCAAAACAACTCTGCAACGGTTGATCCAACGACAAAAATGTCCAACTACAAAAAACAAGACAAAACCCCATTTTTTGGTTTTTTCTTTTTTATTTTTTTCTGGCTAATCATTACATAATTTTAATAATTTTGTAAACTCATTTCCACACCACCATGAGGTAGAGTAAATGGCGCGTTTTTTTTATTGTGGTATCCCCAGTAGGCCTTTTCCACAGATGTTCCAGTTTTGTGATTATATCATTACTTTTTCTTCTTTTTGACAGGGGCCGACTCAGATACAATTACATATGTATACATAGTTGTGAATGGAGTTTACTGTAAACTGTAAAGTATACAGGGTGTCTCACCAGGAACTGCATCGATCGATATAAAGAAAAGTACGCACCAGAAAATTTTGAAAATTTAGGGAGCTACTAACGGTAGTGTAGCCAATCTAACTAAAATAATTACAAGCATCTGGCACTTCCTGTTATATCGGAAGTCGATACCAACTTGCTTATTTTAAATGAAATACCCTATATATTTTAGGGTTTTCAAAAAGAGCATAAAATTCTGAGTCAAAAACATTTAGGATACCCTATGCCTAAACCCAACCGTTTCAGATATTTGAAATTTTAAAAAAATTTTGACAGGTGTAATGGTTTACCATAAGCTTTATAACGTTCTTCGTGTAAAAGACTCATTTGCTTTTTGGCATGTAGAAAGACCATAAGGTGAGCTACACTCTACAGTTTAAAGAAATTCAATAATAGTATACCAAGTGTTCCATTTTTGATGTTACATTTTATAAACTTCAAATCGCGAAAACTTGCTGAAGTAAAATCGTCAAGTTATGTATAATTAAATTATTTTTTTTCTGATATAAACATTGTGGGGGTTTAAGTTACAACTTTTTGAAATATTTGCGATTTTATTAGAAATTCAAGAATTTTTAGAAAAATTTGTATCAAATTAGCCATGATTAGAAAGAATCAGTAATGTCAGTCATTCTCTTATGTCAAAAAATGCCACCACGTTTAAATTACACCCACGAAGACTTTTTGAACTTGTTTATTATTTATGGAGAATGTGATAAAATGTAACGTCAAAAATGGAACACTTGATATACCATTATTGAATTTCCTTAAACTGTAGAGCATAGTTCACCTTATGGTCTTTCAGCATGCCATTAAGTAAACGAGTATCTCTTACACGAAGAAAGTTATAAAGGTTATTGTAACCATTACACCTGTCAAAATGTTTTTAAAATGTCAAAAATCTCTGAAATGGCTGGGTTTAGGCATAGGCTATTCTACATGTCTCAGAATTTTATGCTCTTTTCGAAAACCCTAAAATATATAAGGTGTTCCATTTATACTAAGCAAGTTGGTATCAACTTCCGGTATAACCGGAAGTGCCAGATTATTATAGTTGGATTGGCCACACTGCCGTTAGTTGCTCCCTAAATTTTCAAAATTTTCTGGTGCGTACTTTTCCCTATATCGATCGATGCAGTTCCTGGTGAGACACCTTGTATACAAATTGATGTGAAGTATTTTTCAAATAGATCAGTCGTTAAATTTCTAGTTTCTGTATACTTTTTGGTAGGATTTGTGTGTGGATCGGTAGATTGGTAGAATTCATTGAAAATCTATAGATCTACCGAAAAATCGGTAGGGTTAACAACACTAGTCACTGACCCTGTTTGTGTTAAACCATGCAGCGAGCGCGCGGTATGCTGTCGTGCCGCTCTCTCTGGAGAGAGGAGAAAGAGACGCCCTTTTCGACCATTACAGAAGAAACAAAGGAAGATGAGAGACTGTCTATACCTGCTCTAGGAAACATCTGCTTCAAAAAAAACATATAATGAAACTTGAAACATCCATATACTAATATTAATATTCTGTACTAATTTCCGGAACCGCGGCCTGGCGCTGGTAAGAAAATTTATATGTAACAAGAAAAATCACTGTAATTTGAAATAAATTTCGCTATACAATCTTATTGTGGTGTAGAAAAACGTTAAAAATAATATAGTGTAATTTGTTCTTACAAAATTTACAAACAAAAATGGAGTTTGACGATTTTTTGGAAAATGTTCATGTTTCCGCCACTGTCTCATTATATATTAGATGTACAAAAAAAAAAATAAATTATAGGTATACAAAAAATTTAAGGAATTTTGTTCTTTTCTACATTTTTGTCATTGGATCAGCTGTTGCGGAGTTATTAAAAAAAAAATTTTTTGCACCTTTCATTTAAGATGACGACTCGCCCCTCTCCCAGGAGTAAACCTGGATTTTTTCATAAGGGTTCTGATATAAACAACATATATCAAAATGGTTTCCACCCCACTTTTTGTAAGACAAAGGCCTTTTTTGTCACTATTGACTGAATTATTAGCAGAATAAACTATTTTCTTGGTAAATTTATTTTTAAAATTAAAGTTGCTAATGCAGCGATGCCACTTTATGGGTGCACACCAGTTTTGGTGAACTAATTGTCATTAATGACCTCTCGCCAAAACGATTGCTACAACATTAAAATACCTAAACTATCTATAAGATGGGCAAACTTTTAAATTCTGACAAGGGGAAGGTCAGACGTTCAAGTCTCCGATTCGAATGAAACTTCGAGAGCTTGCAGTCCTCAATACAAGTAACTATTTGTCCAAATAATAGGACGCACTACTCATGCGTTTTTTTGAAAAAAAAAAAAAAGCTTTTAAAAATTCAGAGTTCAGGTTATAAGGCATTGGAATAAACATGCAGCGAAGCACACATGGTTCAATGACCAAGGTGCTAGATTCAAGAACACTGGATCGATTCCCAACTATTTAAATTAGAGTTTACTTATGTAGGTATATATTTTTTAAAAATTTAAACATAAACATGCAATAAATAAATATAATCTGACTAGTCAATGGTGTTTGTTCGTACTGTTCTGGATTATATTTATTGTTCATGTTAAAATTTTTAGAAAATATATATACAAAAAAATCTAATTTAAATAGTCCTGAGGATGTGCCAAAATACACAAAACGTCGACTAATTGAAATTTGGTTTTCTCCTTTCTGCCGACTTCACAACTAATTTAAAACTATATAGGTACAAAGATTAATGTATTCAAATAATGTATTGCAAAGTATAAAGTAATAATAAATGTTATCCTTCCCTGTCGTTTACAAGTAATTTTTATTTATTCTTATTTATTTCTATGTCGGTATTTCTATACACATACAGTACAAAAAAAATTACACAATAGAAAAAAAAGTTGCTGGGAGATCCAGCGATTTACTGTTCCTGAGTCCAGCACATTGATCAGTGAGCATGTGGCTGACTGCAGGCTATTTATTCCAATATCTTATAAACTGATTATTGAATTTTCAGAAGATTTTTTTTTTCAAAAACACTATACTGTGCCCTATTATTTGGACAAATAACTATTTGTATTAAGAACTTCAACCAAATCAGAAACTTGAACGTCTGACCCTCCCCTTGTGAGAGACACAGCTAAAATTATTAATAACAGACCATTAATATTGTTTGTACTAATGACTGCCACAGAACAAATTAAATATATTTAATTAACGAATTAAATATATTTAAATAGTTTTGTATCAAATGTATAATACATTTCGCTACAGATTTCAATTTCTGCTGTTTTAGTATTTACAGGAAATGCATATGTATACACATCAGAAGTATTCTTCTTCTCAGAATCTTTGCAAGACTGCACAAATCAATTCACTGTAGGGCAAATCTACAAATCAGTTTGCACACAGTTCAGTTATATAACAAATTTATTCTACTTGCATCATAGTGGCCAGGCATAAATGTAATTCATGAGGTTACAAATTCAAAATGATAAATCACACAAAAAATTCAAGATAATTTTGATTTAGATGGATTGTGTTGGTTATTGTTACTATATTTCCCAATTTATATCAATATCAGAAAATAATACAAATGTTACAAAGATTTTATTATTTTTAACTTTCAACTTGAAGAGCTACATGTAGGGGTTTATTCTCAAAAAAAAAATAAATAAATAAAAATCCATATGCCAGAGCTGACACTAAAGAAGCCGCGACGTAATGAAAAATGGCGACATTTAGTCTATTAGTTTGCATTGAACATGTTACAAACCACATTATTTTAGTAGTTTACCAAGTGATTTTATGTAATTTTTAGTTGTTTTTTATATGTTATTATAGTTTTGAGGTGTTGTTTTTGTGAAATAATATCAAGTATTCATTGTTTTATTACCGGTACGTATACAATGCGAGAGTGTTATTTTTGTGTTGTTTTTAACTCTGCTTTAGAGGCTATATTAAGTTTGCAACATAAAAGGTGCTGCATCCCAAGTTGTAAATTGAATTATGACTTTTTCTGTACGCTATCTAGCCAAATTCGATGTAGATGACCCAGTTAAAATTTGTATTTCTGGATTGCATCAAATGTGATATCGAAAAGATTTATTTGTGATATTTGTAAAAGAAGCTTTCTTGGTACCCTATCAATCAAGTGATCAATTCAATTATTCACAATGTGGGATCTATCAATACCCAAAAATAATGACAATTTTTTTAATGTGCATTTTTAATGTGTATGCATTATTGAAATTGTTGGAATTAGATATTAACGATCTGTTGAAAAAAGAGTACCTTAAAATTGAAAATCAAAAAGATTTTCCTGGTGAATTTACGGTGAGAAGTATTTCTTATGTTAATTTTTATTTAGATTTTTTGAATACTTGCATATGTGGGAGGCACAGCAACTATTTTTTACATATATGTTTTGTTCAGAATCTTAAATAATTATGTGAAAACTCAGAAATATCATCATTCACTACATACTAGAACAAATATGCTTGTAGAAAACGAGATTGACAATAAAATGAAAATATGTGATGTGGCCAGCACATAACTTTTTTATACCAGTATAAATCATCCTGATTTAAAAAAATCATTCTATTTAATTCTTCACTTACCTCAGTTAAATTTTAATAGCGTACCTTGAAATGTTTTATTAAAATTTTTTAATAATTAATTAATAGCATTCAATACTGTCAATAATAATTCATGTCATATATTTTAATAATTTTTTGTTGTTCACATTGACATTTTTGTAACTAAATTAGACCTTTCAAACATCAAACTGTTAAATTTATCCTAGCCCAATTTTATGAGGCCAAATGTGTAAAATATTTCAGTTTACATCAGCTTAATTTAAGTACTTGGAAAATATATTTTATTCGCTTGATATAGTAGACATGATTTATAATCTTTCATCAAGAATATATTTTTTTGTAGTCAAATACAAAAAATTTGTGTCTCGTGGACCAATTTTGCTCATCACCGAATTTTTCATTGTCTTTGGCTTTTAGAACATGTGTACCAAATTTGAAAGCTTTATCTCAAAAACTGTGGCTGCTATCGCGAAAAAATCTGTCCGCATGTCTGTACATGCGGACAGATTTTTTTTCATAAAGTTATGTTTTTTTCATTATAATTCGTCGAGATTCGTCAAGAAATGCAATCAAAGTTTTTTAATTTTTTTCCCGATTGTACCTTTTTTCTTCTTTCATTCAGTATGTCTCTTCTGGTGGTACCACAATCACCAAAAATTTAATGTGTCACCACACACACACACGCACACGCACACGTAAACGCACACGCGCACGCGCGCACGCACGCACTCACCCAATTTTTGTTTCTATATTAGGTAAATGTAAAAATATGGAAGGTTTTCATTTGCTTAATAATAACTAATTCATTAGCTAAAGGCGCGCACACACACACATGGTTAAGTGTTGTGATATATTAAATTAGGGCGACGTCTACACCTTGTTGGTTTTGTCGAACAATGAAACATATTTTTGGTGTAGCAAGGTAAATCTACTCAAAATATTTCATCGACTAAGTAGAGAATCTTTGTTACCTTTGATAATGCGTTTTATATCTTTCGACTTTGGACGCCTTCTAGGCCTAAACCATTGAATATAAACATATACCCTCGCAGACTTTATTTTAACAAATTTGATTTCCTACAACTTTGTGTAGAATATTCTGATATCTATTTTCAGCGTTTTATTTTAAAGGTTACCGGGCCATTTTGCGGTGTTGCTATTTGTTACTTCGCGGCTTGTTTAGAATCGGCTATGCATAAACATTTGCGGGTGTAAGATAACACTGATGTAGTTTTCCACGAAACACCAAAACACTATATACTGCACTCGACGCGCGTTTCGCCAACTAAGTTGACATAATCTGGAGATGATTAAAACTAAACTTATGCTAACAATCTACTCTATTTATACCTAAACTATTGTCGGACCCACTAACCAATAAAGCGGGCTATTTGTGATAGGCCCTCTGTCACTATTCATACTATTTTTACACTTTATAATTTCCAAGCTTTCAAATGCATCCGGCTGTCTAGTATTTGTTACATTCCTAATTAATCTTAAATTGCTAATATCTATTTTATGGTTGTTCTCAAACGCATCTTGGGCAACACTAGACTTATCTGTTCTACCATATTTGAGATGGGCCATATGCTTATTGAATCTAGTTTGAATTGATCGTCTAGTCTGTCAGACATATTTTTGATTACAGTCCTTACAGTTCCAGAAAAGATACCAGTACTCTAAGATATATCCCTAAGGACTCTCACCATTGTGCTCAACACAAAATGGCGAGTTTTAATTTTCTAGACTATCGTCTATTAAGCTTGCCCCTCAATAAGGAGAGGTTTGAAAAAGAAAAGGCATTGATTAAGCATATAGCTGCAAGTAATGGATGTTCTGTAAGTTTTATCGATAAAATAATTAGGAAACGAAAGTTTAAAAAGAGTCAACTGAAATTCCTCGACCTTTCAAAATGAAAGAGAAAATCCGAAATTTGTATAGATTCCATTCGATCCTCGATTCACCGGTGGTATTGGTAAGATTTTTAAAAATGTAGGTATGACAATGGTTCATTCATCGAGAAACAAACTAACTACAACAACTTTTATGCTATCCAAAAGACAAAATTGAAACAAACTAAAAGTTGGGGAGATACGAAATTAGTTGTAAGGACTAATCAAAAATAGGGTAGATTGTTAGCATAAGCTTAGTTTTAAACATCTTCAGATGATGCCAACTTGGTTGGCGAAACTCGCGTCGAATGCAGTATATAGTGTTTTGGTGTTTCGTGAAAAACTACGTCAGTGTTTTCTTCACATCAAAGGTTCCAACCCAATCCAGGACTATTATTTTTATGGGTGGTAAAATAGCTAGAGCTGGCACTGGTTGCTAGGTTAACATACATATGTAATTTGTATTGTATATAAACAATGAACAAAAAAAATCATAAATTAATTGTAGACGATAAAAAAAACATTTGTTAGCAAATCACCGGATTATAATTGAAGTACTTTGGCCCTCAAATAACTTTGAACGTGCATTTGCATAATAATTTGCACCTCTTTGGGTGATCATAAGATTCATAAGTTATACCTTAATTGTCAAAATGGGTTAGTTTTTTAATTTCTAGTCTCAGGTTTCCTTTGCTTCGTTTCCTTGTAAAATTGCAACTCGATTTGTGTTTCATTGATTAGTAGAGTTGGCAAAAATGCGCCGCAGGACATAGGCGTACGCACCATAATAAGTGTAAGAAAAGAAATTAACTAGTAATAAAAGCAATAAACTGTTACAATTTATAACAATGTATGCACAACTTACACTCTTAACTAGCTTGGTTATCACAAACTGGAAAAGATGTGTAAAAACTTTGCAGCAACATGTATGTTTCTATGGTTGTCTCCGAGAGTAATGCTAGAAGTGGTGAAAAAATATGCTTATATTTTGAGAACGACAGTTTGACATCTATTGATGTAATACAAGCATACTTAAAATAGTCTTTGAACCCACTTAACAGATCTGCAGATGCACCATCAGTACCATCACAAAATTGTCTTAATTTGGTAAAACCGGTGTCTTACTTTAACACACGTGGAAACTTTTCTCCAACGGGCTCATTTTTTGTGTCATCTATAGAGTGCAGCAGTCGATTTACTTCGTCCACTATTTGCAGTGACTCCGCTAACGACAACGCACTGTTTTGTAAGTTTTGTATGGCGTCATGTAATCCTTTATAGTTCTTGTGAATAGTTTTTAAAGCTATTTCAACTGAAACATCTTCGAATTTTGTATGGCTTTCCTTAATAGCTGCAGCCTCATCTGGATTGAATTGTAGTATCGCAGCTTTTATTTGTTGTAAATATTCAACATAATAAAATGCTGCCTCCAACCATGTTCCCCAACGTGTAAGAATCGGCTGTGGTGGTTCGGGAATACCGGGACACTTGCTACGAAATGCGCGAGGACGTTTAGGAGATTTAACAAACACTTTTTTAGTACTTGCTATTAATGCATCTACCTTTGAAAAACCTTGTCGAATAGTTTCTGCCACGAGGTGTAAAGCATGCACTTTACACGTAACATATACTAACTTACAACCGTGTTCTTGAAGAGAATGGCCTACTAAACGCATAGTTGCGGCACCATCGGTCACAAACATCAACACTTGACTTTTTGACAGGTCAAATTTTTCTAACGTCTCCAGCACCACCCGCGTAATTGTTTGGCCAGTACATTCAGTTAGTCTTTTGCTAGCTAGTAACAGTGGAAATGTTGGTTTAAGAGAGTCCAGTACACTTACTATAACATTTACAATACAATTTTTTTTACAACCTTCGTCTCGTCAACACATAACCACAGCCGTGTATTTTTTAGTACACATTTGATCGTATTTACAATGTCTTTGCTTACAGTTGGTACATAGTTACGCGACTTGGTAATGTCACTTTGGGATTGTATTTATTCCAGAACTCCTGAAATGGTTGTTTATCGAGTATGTGCAGCGTAACATCACAGGCAATCAGCATTAAGAGTAAATCGAACATAAACTGTGTTGTCGAAGTTTTATGTTGCACAGAATTTACATGATGTTTACAATCATGTTTGTCTCGGCACATCAGGTCAGTCTCGCACACCTTACAAATTATTATTGCACCATTGTAGAATAAATCTGGGAATTCATGACACATTTATTCACTTTGTCAGCGTATAGCTGTTTTTTACCCTTGGGCAGGTTTGACATATTTTATTATTAAATTAATATCAAGAATAAAATACAAAAAATAAAATTATCAACAATACAACGCAGACAAATAAATTACGTTATTGGCACCTGGACGCATAACAGTAGACTAAAATAGTAAACAAGTCTCACTTACGTACTTGGGTATTTCTCTACCTGGCACCGCCCATGATTTGCGGATCGAAATGCCAACTCTATTCATTAATAATGATCTACTTATAGTGCTGACTGGCAGATTTAGCTGTAATATTTACTTTCCTTCAAAATTATGACAAACAAAAAACAAAAATTTGGTATACATTTGTAGATGATTTTCTTAGTAAAATTATTATTATTTTTTTAATTAACTGCAGAAAATATTTGAAAACATGAGATGTTTGTGTATCCTAACCAAATAGGGATTGTTTTTTACTGTCAAGATGAACATACAAAATGATAATAACAAATATTTAGGTTCGAGAGGCACAAATCTCAGAACAATTTTTTTTCTTATCTTTTGTAGCATGCTATGATGTAGGGTGCCGCAGTAACATGTCTCACACCAGTAACTGTCTGTAACTTTACATACAGCATGTTCGCCGATGGGGTTTAAGTGGCTAAAATATTCAACATTTCAAGAAAAAGTGATTGTACTTAAAATTTTTGCTTTGCTAAAAAATACAATTCACATTGAGAAACTTTATGTTTTTTATACAGGGTGCTCAAAAATTACAGAAAATTTGCTGAAGAGTAAACTATCTTTAATTTTGAAACAAAATGTCAAATAAAAAATTTGTTTTAAATTTTATATACAATCAAAATCTGAAATTTTGATTAAATATTATTTTTGTAAATTACGAGTTATAACGCATGTTTTTGAAACATACCTTCCTACAAAGTATCATTTCATTGTTAGGTATTTTATAAATTCAGAATTGTTTATCTGATACATAAAATTAGCCAAATAGAAAAGGTGGCATAAACTGACTAACGATATTTACTAGAAAATCTCTTCACAAACATTCCAATATTCAACTGAAATTTTGATATTTGACTGCCTGTAAAATTAAAACAACTTTTTTTATTTAACATTTTGTTCCAAAATTGATAACGCCTATTTAATCTTTAAGTGAATTTAAGTTTTTGTAATTTTTTAGCACCCTGTATAAGAAATATAAAGTTAATCGTATTTTTTAGGAAAGCAAAAACTTTTATGTATAATAACTTTTTCTCCAAAAGTTGAATATTTTTGCAATTTTACCTCTTTTAAACCCCATCCATGGGCATAATGTATATTAAAATGTTTCTTATTGGTAATTGTGCCACTATCACGTAATTAAACAGCAAACAGCCATTCACCGAAAGTAGCTAAGTAATATTATTTATTATTATGTATCGCAATGACATTGCCAATATCTCAATTTCTTTATAATTATTATTTAAAACGGCCATTTTATTATATAAATCATGATCAATTAAAAACTCAATTTGATCTTTACCTCGAAACACAAATCCATGCAGTTTAAAACTACTTTGACCTTCACTTAATACTGTTTTTTTTTTATATTACATTGCTCAATAGTTACAGTAAGAAGCCAAAGTTAAGGATAAAAAATACTATTTCTGTTAATCCATTTATATGAAAAAATAAAACTAACGATTTCTAAGTTCGTACGAGGTAAGTCCAAATCATTATAACAAAAATATTATTTCTGAAAACTGTTACACAAATTATTAGAATATGACACATTTTAAAAACAATAAGGATGTTCGTTTTAAGATAATCCAGTGGATACAAAGCTTCGACAAGTGACATTAGTGACAATGTATCATTCTTTTTTTATTATTTATATCAATGTTTATCACAAATTGCAACTAAAAACTAGCAAATGCTGATTATTATATGTGTGTAGCAATAGAGTAAATTGAAGCAAAAGGTAAACTGCAAATATATGTATGTTTGCTTACATTACATTAAATAATTTCCAATAGCTTTCTTCCGTTTATCTATCCACCAGCAGTGGCGGCTGGTGGATTTAGGTTGTACCATATCTCAGTATTGGAGCATGGTACCCAAGCAATATTTGAAGGCACGAATATCAGTACTGATTGAAGAAGTTTTGCAGAAAAAAATTTGAGAAAAAAGTTACAAAAATGCGCAGCCTCCCCAGATTCCTTCTAGACCATTAGTAAAATCTTTGTAAACTATTTTTTTCGTAATCAGAAGGAAAATTTATCACCCTGTTTTTTTTAGGTTTTCAAAAATTTTAATTTTTTGTAAAGTTATGACATTTTGAAATTTACATAATGAAGAACTTAAATTTCAAAGTGTCATACAAAAAAATCAAAATTTTCGAACACAAAAAAAAAGGAGTGATAAATTTTCCTGATTACGAAAAAAAAAAAAAAAAAGTGCAAAGATTTTATTAATGGTCTAGAAGGAACCTGAGGATGCTGCGCATTTTTTGTAACTTTTTTTTCTGCAAAACTTCTTCAATCAGTACTGATAGTCGTGTCTTAAAATACTGCTTCGGTTCCATGATCCAGTATTGAGATATTGTATAACCTAAATCCACCAGCCGCCACTGCCCACCAGGCACATTTTTCACAATTATAACATCTTATATGTTTTGTGTAAGTGCGCCAATAAATTTGTTCTCATATATGGCCAAGAAATTATGGAATCTAAAGAACTGTGAATATTGTATCAACTGCCTATAATCCCCTTCTCCATATTCTGTTTTATGGAAAATTACAACATTAAAACACTGAAATATTGTCGTCATGTGTTACTTTTTAGATGTATTTGGGAAAGTCCTAATACGTATTTCAGGAATGAGAAAAAGACACAAACACCTGTAGAAAAACGGCAGTTAAATCACTATCAGTAATGTCATTTGTCAGAGATTTTCGCATGTGTCTTAAACACATATCATAAATAAAAAGCCCTATTCTAAATCAAGTGATACACCCAATTTCAACATAAAAAGCATATGAGTTTTTTGGGGTAACAACGGAAATTACCTGCTGATCCTGTACTTTGAATGTTACTTTTGCAAATTCTAATTTTTCATTTTTTAGCTTAGTTAAACAAATATGGTAATCAATCAATATTCAATAAATCTGTAAAAAAAACTTATGATTTTAATGCACTTAATTTTGCGGTATTGAAATGATCGATTTGTGATTCAGTTACAAAAAATCTAATATTATTTCAAAAAAAGAAAAAACTGTCGAGCTAAAACTGCATCACTGATTTATTTTATTTGCTGATTTTGACTTTTGGAATTAGTGTGTGTAAACTTGTATGGAGATTATACCACTTCACTTACGCACATAATATGGCTTGGATAAAGCTTTTACTTAATAGAATCATCTAAAAAATCCTAATACATACATAAATTCTCCAGATGCATCACATACCCCAATCCTCAAAGTCCAGATCTGCACATTTGACCAGATCATGAGAAAACGTAAAAATTACAAAATATGCACCTTTAATATAATCAATTAACCAGAAAAGAGCAAATTAATAATTAGGCAATGAAACCTTTCCTGCCATTTAATTTCCGTAATTTTATTTTATTATGTTTAAATTTACATTTTTGGGTATTCACTTTTCCATTTTACCTTTTCACTTTCACTGTCTGGAAGCTAACAATAACTTACTGGAAGTTGACTTTATCAACTTGGAAGAGCGTTTCAAATATGCCACTTGTAAGTACACGGCACCGTAGAATATCTTGCTCGGTTGGCGTGTAGTCTGGCCGTCGGATTATATGAACTTGATCAAGGAAGTACTTCGCACAGTCTATTAATTGGTATTCATTACTTCTTTCAAAGGTTGCCTGGAAAAAGATTTTCATAGTTAGATTCTAAAAAATTATTATTTTAATGTCTTTAAAATTAAAACTGCTATTTTATTAACCTTTTTCATGCATAAAATAAATGGAATTAAATTTAATTAAACATTTTCCCGTTAAAATCGTCAACGAAAAACTGTATGTCCTTAATTAATATTTAGCAAATTGCCACAACCATCTAGGAGCAACTGTAAGAAATTGATTAATATTTTTGGTACCTAGTAATAATGTTAATACACTTCTTGTCAAAATTAACGCATATTTTAAGTGACCTTTTTTTTCTGAAATGCTTCTCCAATTTCAATGATCTTTTTTTTTTGGATTGTAGCTTCATTCTTCAGGAATCTTAGCATGAGGCTGGTTTGCCGCTGTGGTGCATTTTCGTTGGCGTATAGAATATTATAATAATAATAATATAATAATAATAATAATAATAATAATAATAAAAATCACGTCGGGGTCACCAGGGGTGCAAAGGACCGGCAACCTCCACGTTGGTGCACCCTGGACAGGCAGAGGCAACTCTGCCTGACTAATGCCGGCCGGGGGGTACCAGGGCTAACCACCCTGGTACCTCTTACAGCCTTCGGGTTCCATATAACCTAGAGAAGGGCCCCTCACAATCGACCTCGATCGGATAGGGGTCAAGGACAGATGGGAGGGGCCTTACCGGACGGTCCTAACGATGACGACAATGCTATTGCACATGGACGCTTTAAGTGGACGAGGGAACTTCGGGATGACTTGCTGACCTGCCGCGAGAGTAGCGAACCTGAGCGAAGGGGATACATGGCGCGAATGCATGCACTTTGGTGCGAAATGCATCCCGAGCATCGCGCCTTCTCTCAACAACATCTGAGAGATCAAGTATCCTTTCTGCTCAGGACGGGTTATGTAAGGGCACCCCGCCAGCTGGAAGAACTGCCAGCCGCAATCCCACCGCGGCAATTACCAGCTGATGGGGAACATCCTTTAGAGTTCACCGGTGTAGACTTAAGGACGAGGGTTAGCCTTAACACCAGGGCTAACCTAAAGCCACAAGACCTGGCTAGAATGGACGCGGTCATCGATGAGGAAATTCCGGAAGATGTAGACATCTGGCAAATCAACTGTGCCGTGTACAACGCCGCGAAGCAACTCGTCCCCCGTGAGAGGTCAACCAATCACGGGGTCGAGAAAGCCAAGCGGCGTGTACAAAAAATCGAAGGCAAGATACAGTCTGCCAGACAACACGCTTCTCGGATCCAGAGTGTGGTGGAATATAAGACGACTGGTAGAGTTTTTACTCCCAGGATCCGGCGCATAGCTGCCGGATTAAGACGTCAACACCATACTCTAAATCTGACAGTGATGCTTACCATCAAGCAGCACTGTCTAGATAGGATCCGAGCGCTCATGGCGATAAAGAAAACATTGAAGAGGCGGGTGAGGAGTATGGAACAAAACAATTTGTTCCGTACGAATCCTTCCCGCCTCTTTCAAGAGCCGCAGCGTGTTGTCGAGAATCCGCCGACTGTAGAAGATGTCGAAACCTTCTGGAAGGGAATCTACGAAACGCCGCGTCCATTCAATAGCGACACTCCATCAATTGCACACTTCGAGGCTCTGTGTCACAGACATCTTGAAGAGCCAGAAGAAGTGTGCCCGGCAATCAGTACGGAGGAAGTCAACAAGCACTTGTTGGTACCAAGAACTTCGCTGCCCCGGGCCCAGACGGCATTAACAACTGGTGGTGGAAGAAATTTCCTTCCACTCACCGCCGTCTGGCGCGAGTTTTCAACTCATGGCTGAACGAGGGGCAGCAGATTCCGGACTGGTTCGTCGAGGGACGTACTGTGCTAATCCCCAAAAAGGGGGATCTTTCCGACCCGAGGAATTATAGGCCGATCACCTGCCTTAACTCCTGCTACAAGATATTTACACGTATCTTGTATGCTAGGACGCTGAGGTCTGTTGATCCGGTCTTCCAGCAGATACACGAACAGCGTGGTGCCAAGAAGGGCATGGCAGGTTGCAAGGACAGCCTGCTGATAGACCGCTGTATTACACAGGATTCTGTGCAATACAAGCGGAATCTATCGATGGCCTGGATTGATTACCGCAAGGCATTTGATACAACATCGCATGAGCTGTTGTTGTACTTGCTCGAATGTCTTGCGGTACCAGCACCACTAGTGAGATGCATAGAACAGCTGCTACCGCTCTGGAAGACCCGCTTCACCATAACATCAGGTGCACAGCGGGTCACAACAGGGCAGGTGGCATTTAGGAGAGGAGTTTTCCAGGGTGACTCCCTGAGTCCTCTCCTCTTCTGCATCTCACTGCTGCCGTTGTCTGTTGGGCTCCGCCAAACCCGCGGATATCAATGTGGGCCACCCAGCGACCGGAGGCATAAGGTCACCCATCTATTTTATATGGATGACCTTAAACTTTATGCCTCCGGAGAGCGCGAACTACAAAACGCTCTTAGGGTGGTCGAAGAATATACGCGGGCAATTGGTATGGAGTTCGGGTTGGATAAATGTGCAGTCGTCCACCTCAAGAGAGGACGATGCGGGGAATTTCCTGAAGATGCGCAGCTCGCAGACGGAAGCATCCTAAGACATCTGGATGCCGGAGAGACCTATACATACCTGGGTGTGCAACAAAGGCACATCCAAGATGTAACACTAATAAAGGATTCTCTCCGCGGCAAGTACAGACACCGCCTCCGAAAGATTTGGTCTTCCGAACTTTCGGGGAAGAACAAGGTGTCTGCAACCAATATGCTTGCCGTTCCGATTCTGCTCTACTCCTTCGGAGTAGTAAAGTGGAGGGTAGATGAGCTGCGCCAATTAGATAGGGATACCCGCAAGATGATGAATATTCACAGAAGTATTCATCCTAGATCGTCCGTTCCTCGTGTGTACCTCCCACGTCAACGGGGGGGGCCGAGGACTCTTGAGCTTGGAGTGTACGCATGGCAGAGTAGTACTGAGTATGGCATGTAACATACTCAGGAGCTCAGATCCCCTCTTGCGGTTCGTAAAACATCACGAAACTGTAGGAGTGGGAGCAGGATTGTTCAAGGCAGCAAAAAGAGCCGCAGATGAACTCGGTCTCGCATTTGACATCAGGCGAGGAGGCCGGCGAGGTGCTGATGTTGAGTCAGTCACCGAACTTCAGCCAAATCGTCTGAAAGCCCGAATTAGAGCTGCCGAACAAGAAAAACTGTTTCGGCAGCACGTCGATAAACCCCAGCATGGTGTCTTCTATAAGAACATAGAAACACTGGGTTTATCGACCAGGCTGACCTTCGCCTTTCTAAGGTCAGCAGGGCTTAAGTCGGAGACCGAGGGATTCATTATGGCCTGTCAAGATGGTGTTATCAACACCTTGGTCTACCGTAGCCGCGTGTGGCGTGTAGAGGTTCCTGATATCAACTGCAGGACCTGCCATCAGGCGCCGGAATCACTCATGCACTTACTATCTGCATGCCCTATATATGCGATTTCGGCCTACATCCACCGGCATAACGCGGCGTTACGAGTGCTATACTACCATCTAAGGCACTCGTACGGAGTAGACCAGACACCAGTGCTGCCTTACGTCCCCGGAGATATTGAGTCCGTTGTCGAGAACGAGAAATGCCGGATTTACTGGAACTACTCGTTCCCGACTGTCAGGCTAATCCAAGCCAACAAGCCTGACATAGTCCTCCTCGACCATCAACTCAAGGTGATGTATGTCATCGAGTTCTCGGCACCTGCGGAGAAAAACATCACCTTGAAGGAGGAGGAGAAACGGACCAAATATCGCGATCTCCGGTACGAGCTCCATGTGCTGTACCCAGGCTACTCGGTCAAAATGGTCGTCCTTATTATCGGTGTACTCGGAGGGATAAAGCCTACGCTGATCTCGGAACTGAAGATCATACCGGCCTGCCAAAAACCAGCCGAGTGGCTGGCAGGTCAAATGCAGAAGGCGGTCATTCTGGGTTCTCTCCGTCTGCTTAGGGCACACGACTCTGGTATCTACATTCACTAACCCTGCGGGATGTGGGGAGTGGCTGTAGTTGATGCGCCGGCGCGACTCCCGTGAGGCGTCGGAGGCCACGGGAGGACTGACCGGCATCGGGAAACCGAAAAAAAAAAAAAAAAAAAAAAATTCAAAGTATCCTTTCTGCTCAGGACAGGTTACGTAAGGGCACCCGTCAGCTGAAAGAACTGCCAGCCGCAGTACCACCGCGGCAATTACCAGCTGATGGGGAACATCCTTTAGAGTTCACCGATGTACACTTAAGGACGAGGGTTAGCCTTAACACCAGGGCTAACCTAAAGCCATAAGACCTGGCTAGAATGGACGCGGTCATCGATGAGGAAATTCCGGAAGATGTAGACATCTGGCAAATCAACTGTGCCGTGTACAATGCCGCGAAGCAACTCGTCCCCCGTGAGAGGTCAACCAATCACGGGGTCGAGAAAGCCAAGCGGCGTGTACAAAAAATCGAAGGCAAGATACAGTCGGCCAGACAACACGCTTCTCGGATCCAGAGTGTGGTGGAATATAAGACGTCTGGTAGAGTTTTTACTCCCAGAATCCGGCGCATAGCAGCCGGATTAAGACGTCAACACCATACTCTAAATCTGACAGTGATGCTTACCATCAAGCAGCACTGTCTAGATAGGATCCGAGCGCTCATGGCGATAAAGAAAACATTGAAGAGGCGGGTGAGGAGTATGGAACAAAACAATTTGTTCCGTACGAATCCTTCTCGCCTCTTTCAAGAGCCACAGCGTGTTGTCGACAATCCGCCGACTGTAGAAGGTGTCGAAACCTTCTGGAAGGGAATCTACGAAACGACGCGTCCATTCAATAGCGACACTCCATCAATTGCACACTTCGAGGCTCTGTGCCACAGACATCGTCAAGAGCCAGAAGAAGTGTGCCCGGCAATCAGTACGGAGGAAGTTCAACAAGCACTTGTTGGTACCAAGAACTTCGCTGCCCCGGGCCCAGACGGCATTAACAACTGGTGGTGGAAGAAATTTCCTTCCACTCACCGCCGTCTGGCGCGAGTTTTCAACTTATGGTTGAACGAGGGGCAGCAGATTCCGGACTGGTTCGTCGAGGGACGTACTGTGCTTATCCCCAAAAAGGGGGATCTTTCCGACCCGAGGAATTATAGGCCGATCACTTGCCTCAACTCCTGCTACAAGATATTTACACGTATCTTGTATGCTAGGACACTGAGGTCTGTTGATCCGGTCTTCCAGCAGATACACGAACAGCGTGGTGCCAAGAAGGGCATGGCAGGTTGCAAGGACAGCCTGCTGATAGACCGCTGTATTACACAGGATTCTGTGCAATACAAGCGGAATCTATCGATGGCCTGGATTGATTACCGCAAGGCATTTGATACAACATCGCACGAGCTATTGTTGTACTTGCTCGAATGTCTTGCGGTACCAGCACCACTAGTGAGATGCATAGAACAGCTGCTGCCGCTCTGGAAGACCCGCTTCACCATAACATCAGGTGCGCAGCGGGTCACGACAGAGCAGGTGGCATTCAGGAGAGGAGTTTTCCAGGGTGACTCCCTGAGTCCTCTCCTCTTCTGCATCTCACTGCTGCCGTTGTCTGTTGGGCTCCGCCAAACCCGCGGATATCAATGTGGGCCACCCAGCGACCGGAGGCATAAGGTCACCCATCTATTTTATATGGATGACCTTAAACTTTATGCCTCCGGAGAGCGTGAACTACAAAACGCTCTTAGGGTGGTCGAAGAATATACGCGGGCAATTGGTATGGAGTTCGGGTTGGACAAATGTGCAGTCGTCCACCTCAAGAGAGGACGATGCGGGGAATTCTCTGAAGATGCGCAGCTCGCAGACGGAAGCATCCTAAGACATCTGGATGCCGGAGAGACCTATACATACCTGGGTGTGCAACAAAGGCACATCCAAGATGTAACACAAATAAAGGATTCTCTCCGCGGCAAGTACAGACACCGCCTCCGAAAGATTTGGTCTTCCGAACTTTCGGGGAAGAACAAGGTGTCTGCAACTAATATGCTTGCCGTTCCGATTCTGCTCTACTCCTTCGGAGTAGTAAAGTGGAGGGTAGATGAGCTGCGTCAATTAGACAGAGATACCCGCAAGATGATGAATATTCACAGAAGTATTCATCCTAGATCGTCCGTTCCTCGTGTGTACCTCCCACGTCAACGGGGGGGGCCGAGGACTCTTGAGCCTGGAGTGTACGCATGGTAGAGTAGTACTGAGTATGGCATGTAACATACTCAGGAGCTCAGATCCCCTCTTGCGGTTCGTAAAACGTCATGAAACTGTAGGAGTGGGAGCAGGATTGTTCAAGGCAGCAAAAAGAGCCGCAGATGAACTCGGTCTCGCATTTGACATCAGGCGAGGAGGCCGGCGAGGTGCTGATGTTGAGTCAGTCACCGAACTTCAGCCAAATCGTCTGAAAGCCCGAATTAGAGCTGCCGAACAGGAAAATCTGTTTCGGCAGCATGTCGATAAACCCCAGCATGGTGTCTTCTATAAGAACATAGAAACACTGGGTTTATCGACCAGGCTGACCTTCGCCTTTCTAAGGTCGGCCGGGCTTAAGTCAGAGACCGAGGGATTCATTATGGCCTGCCAGGATGGTGTTATCAACACCTTGGTCTACCGTAGCCGCGTGTGGCGTGTAGAGGTTCCTGATATCAACTGCAGGACCTGCCATCAGGCGCCGGAATCGCTCATGCACTTACTATCTGCATGCCCTATATATGCGATTTCGGCCTACATCCACCGACATAATGCGGCTTTACGAGTGCTATACTACCATCTAAGGCACTCGTACGGGGTAGACCAGACACCAGTGCTGCCTTACGTCCCCGGAGATATTGAGTCCGTTGTCGAGAACGAGAAATGCCGGATTTACTGGAACTACTCGTTCCCGACAGTCAGGCTAATCCAAGCCAACAAGCCTGACATAGTCCTCCTCGACCATCAACTCAAGGTGATGTATGTCATCGAGTTCTCGGCACCTGCGGAGAAAAACATCGCCTTGAAGGAGGAGGAGAAATGGACCAAATATCGCGATCTCCGGTACGAGCTCCAAGTGCTGTACCCAGGCTACTCGGTCAAAATGGTCGTCCTTATTATCGGTGTACTCGGAGGGATAAAGCCTACGCTGCTCTCGGGACTGAAGATCATACCGGCCTGCCAAAAATCAGCTGAGTGGCTGGCAGGCCAAATGCAGAAGGCGGTCATCCTTGGTTCTCTCCGTCTGCTTAGGGCACACGATTCCGGTGCCTACAGTCACTAACCCTGCGGGATGTGGGGAGTGGCTGAGGTTGATGTGCTGGCGTGACTCCCGTGAGGCGTCGGAGGCCACGGGAGGACTGTCCAGCGTCGGGCATCCGAAAAAAAAAAAAAAAAAAAAAAATAAAAAAAATATTTATTGTTGAACACAAAAGGACAAGATACATTTAGAAATGATATTTATAACCCTGCCCAGGTAAGTATAACTATAATACAAAATATTACAAAAACACTAGTAAATACAAAATAAAATATATAAAAAGCAAAACATTAAAAATTATGCAAACAGTAAAACATTAAAATTTGTTAATATCCAGAGTTAAGTTTCCATCAATAATAGCCACTTTTAGTTTGTTTTTCATAGTCTTGGTGCAACTTAGCCAATTGTCAGAAGAAAGGTTATTTAGCACATACGGAACCAGATAAGAAAACGACGACTCAAATGCGCTGGAGCTGTGTATAGGAAATGTTACGTTATTAAGTTGCCTGAGGTCTCTATCACGAGCAAACTCTCTTAATTCAATTTATTATATTTATATTGACGGTGTAATTTTATCAAGAAATTTAAAATGCCTTATTGGAGTGTCCTAGCACCTATACGGAAACCCAATAATAATCACAATTTAGTCTCATTCTTTGCCAACATTTTGTTGTGTAAATCATCTTTTTATCATCACGTCGAGCACATGCGAGTGAAGATATGTACTTTTGGTTCGTACATGTTATTGTTAATAATCTCCTGCGTACATTGTATGCTTTAGAAATAAAAGCCGTGGTAGGTAAAAATTTGTCATGATTTGACATGTGACAAACAATCTGTGTAAAAATTACATATTGTAAAGTGTTTTGGTTTGCGTGTGATTGTATTTTTTAAAATAATCCTGTTGTAAATGGTAAATCGCAATCTCAATGAATCCGAATACACTGTAATTGTAGCTCTTTATGAACAGGGTTATCAGCAAATACAAGTCAATCATTTCAAGTATTTTAAAACGCTGTGAAGAAACTGGTAGAAATACTAGAAGGGCAAGTCAAGGTTAACGTAGTGATATCCCAGACAAGACAGATGTATTCATCTTCAAGTATTATGGCAAAGGTTTACTACAAGCACACTCCGTCAAGGAGTTTGTGGAACGGTATAATTTCGAAATAAGCCAAAGTACCATTTCAAGAAGACTTTGTGAAAGTAGTCTTAAACCTAGAAAAGCAGCTTCTGGTCCATCACTTACAAGGGATCACAGAAGACAACAGTTGGAATTTGCATATGAACACCTCAATTGGCAAGTTGAAAACTGGGCCAAAGTATTTTTTTTTATGAATAAAGGTTTTGCCTTTTCTCTAACGATAGACCAAATTTAATTTTTAGAAAGCCAGGTGAAAGGTATTCACAATGCAACATTGTAGGGACTGGTAGTAGATCAGTTATAGTGTGGGGAGACATGCACGGATTTAGTGTTGCTAAATAATGGAAGACTGACGGCGCACAGGTACATCACTGATATTCTCGAACCGCACACTGTACCATTTGCGCCATTTATCGGTGATAATTTCATGCTTATACATGACAATGCATGGTCTCATATCGCTAGGATAGTTCAAAATTATCTTCAAGAAGTAGGTATTGAAAAATAAAATGGATTGGCCACCATGAAGTCCCGACCTTAATCCCACTGAGCATTTATGGGATTCTATGGGTAGAAGGATTCGAAGTCTTCCTCATCAGCCTAGAAACTTGAATGACCTTGCCGCAAAGCTTGAAGAGATTCAATCATTTGTAGCAAGATCTGTCATTTCTGATGTGAATAACTAAGGGGGAAATTTAATTTTTTAGATTTAATTCCTGCAAATATCCTTGTAAGTTACTATAACAATTTCTAATTGAGTTACAACTATTTTAACAAGTACCATATTTAAATTTCTTTAAGTAACTAAAGTAAGATTTGGTAACTTGTGAAAGTGACACTTTATTGATAATTAGGGCTTTTAAAAGCAGTGTTATGATGTTTGTGAAAACTAATTTAGTGTTAGTACAAACTAGTTCAATTTCACATTAAAGATTCCTAACCCTTTTCAGGTTTATGTATATTAATACTGAGTGAGTACTCGTAATACGAACATACAATATGGCTATGATGAATTTATCAGTAACAACATTCGCGATCTTCCTTTAGATATGGATGTGCCAATCAAGTATGCTAACTAAAATTGTAAAAGTAAATCATTGCGCTTTGACCCTACATAAGAAATGTTTATAAATGTAAAATACTTTCTCAGATATATTCTGAAGAACTTCAGCTAATGAAACTTGAAAAAAATTTATTAATTTCTTGAAAAATAAGCAAGTGTAACGTCAGTTCCGTCTAAACTGAAAGTGTGAAATATTGTTATATACTGAATTACTCTTAATTTGGTCCCCTTATAAGTACTTATGAGATGAGTGATTAAAAACAAAATTAGTTTTTTGAAAAATTTTTGTTTTTGGAATATACTTATCTGGTTTTGTTTCTATATTCGGATTCCCTAGGAAAAAATCTATAATTTTCGGAAAAATCTACAACTTCGGTAAATTTTGTCCTACCTCAAAAATAAAACCAGGATATCAAGTGAGCCACCTAAATTAATCACCCTATACAGGATGGTCCCTATAAAACTATACCCTCCTTTATTTCATTTGTTTATTTTACTGTTTAAATGAGAATTTTATATATTTCATACCAATGAATGTTATCAAACTTTTCAATACCTTTAAGCTATACAGGGGGTGACAAAAAGTACTTTTTTTTTAATAGAATATCTTGTATATTTTTGTATACTTAAATTATATTTATCATTTTGATTACAATGATATACTGCATTTATAGTTTTGATTTAAATATATATTTAAAAAACATATACATTATTTAAAAAAAAAAAACAACAAATAAATACTAATACAACATAACTAACTCTTAAGATATTCCTAAAATAGTTTTCTATTAATCTTCCATTGCTTGCAAACATTACACCATTTAATAAAAATTATGAAGAACTCTTTCAAAATCATAATATATATTATGTTCTTCAATGAGATTTTGTGGCTGTTATAAATTGTATCTATTCAGTTTATAAATTTTATCTCTCTCCAGTGAAAATAATCCAGCTGGTTCAAATCTGTAATTCTTGAACGCTACAGATTAGGTTTTCTTTTACCTAGCCAAATAGAGTACTGGTCATTTAGGAATGTAATTATTTCCCTGGTGTTGACCCTGGTTAATTTTAAATTTACTTAATAAGCAATTAGAAGAATATTAGTTGCCGAGAAATTACGGACTATACAGTACATGGCAACTGTATATGGTGAGCTACTCCAAACCATCAGAGAAACAGTCTTCATCCTGAATCAGTGCCATCCCATTTGGATATGTAAAAGATGACTTATTCCTCGGTCGCCAAAAAATCACGACTTGAACCCAATCGACATTTTCTTCGATAACAAATAGTGCAAAATATATATTATTAGTACTAAATTTGATAACAAAAATTATTATGTAAAATTAACATAATATCATGTTCATTTTACATTTGTTGTCTGCATCTCATCAGATTGTCACAGGAGTTGATTCAACAAGTAACGAGGCACACCTCATCCTATCCCTTTCCTTTATATTTATTGTAGATATGACACCTTGATGATTGTGCAAACATACTGCAAAGTATGCACATGCCATTGATATGCTATTGACGTCCACACTTCACACCCAGTACCGGAGTAGAAGTAAAGTTCATGAAGCATGGCTCACCACAAAATTGCTTCAGCTCATATTTAATTTAACAACAGAGTAACGTATATAACAAAAGTTTTGGCAAAAATGTACCGCTTTGTTTCATCCATTCTTTTTTTCGATACCTGCATCCCTTCACGCATTATAAGGATTTTTTGGTTTGGCAGTTTCTGCTTTACATATTCTATTTGATCTTTTAAAGAATTGTTTTCCAAACTTTCTTGTTTTTCGTCCAAAGGAGACTTTTGCACAGGATAATAGGCTGCCATAGTCGACTTCGGGTGTAGAGGTGTTTTTCATTTATTTTTTTCGATATCTACATCCCTTCACGAGTTATAGGGACTTTTTGGTGGTATCAATTTATGCTACATATTTACCATCTATTCGATATTTTAAAGAATTTTTCCAAAACTTTTTTGTTTTTCCCAAAGGACCTGAGACGTTTGCACAGGATAGTAGACTGCCAAAGTGGGCATAGGTTGTGAAGATATTTTTTCATTTATTTTTTCAATATCTACATCCCCTCACGAGTTACTTTTTGGTTTTGTCAGTTTATGTTTTACATACAGTCGAACTTCTCTAACTAGAACCTCCTAAATCCCCCCGAGACTGTTCGAATTAAGAGAAAATTTGAGTTAAAGAAAATACTTCTAAAACAAAGTATATATGAAGAGTGCAGAAACATATTCGAGAATTTCGAGATATAGAAGTTCGAGTTATTGAAGTTCGACTGTACTTAACTTCTATCTGACCTTTTAAAAAAGATTTTTCAAACTTTTTTTTGTTTTTGAGTTTTTTGGGGTATCGGTCTGCGGGTGGTAGATGTTACACATGAAATGACATTTTAATGGATGTGATATGGAACAATATGGATGAGGAATATACAGGGTGTCTCACCAGGAACTGCATCGATCGATATAGGGAAAAGTACGCACCAGAAAATTTTTAAAATTTAGGGAGCTTATAACGGCAGTGTGGCCAATCCAACTAAAATAATTAAAAGCAACTGGCACTTCCGGTTATACCGGAAGTCGATACCAACTTGCTTATTATAAATGGAACACCCTATATATTTTTAGGATTTTCGAAAAGAGCATAAAATTCTGAGTCAAAAACATGTTACTCTATGCCTAAACCCAGCTGTTTCAGAGATTTTTGATATTTTAAAAAAATTTTGACGTGTAATGGTTTACAATAACCTTTATAACTTTCTTCGTGTAAAAGATACTCATTTGCTTTTTGGCATGCAGAAAGACCATAAGGTGAGCTATGCTCTACAGTTTAAAGAAATTCAATAATAGTATACCAAGTGTTCCATTTTTGACGTTACATTTTGTAAACTTCAAACCGCGAAAACTTGCTTAAGTAAAATGGAAAACCCTGTATTTTTTGCATCAAGTTATGTATAATCAAATTATTTTTTTTCTGATATAAACATTGTGGGGGTTTAAGTTACAACTTGTTGAAATATTTGCGATTTTCTTAGAAATTCAAGAATTTTTAGTAAAAATTTTATCAAATTAGCCATGATTAGAAACAATCAGTACTGTCATTCTCTTATGTCAAAAAACGCCACCGCGTTTAAATTACACCCATGAAGACTTTGAATTTGTTTTTTATTTATGGAAAATGTGATAAAGTAATATCAAGAACTTGTAGTACATTTGTTACTAGATATCCACAAAAACGAAAAACACTGTAACATGTTTATTAATTGGATTGAAGACATTTTACATAAACTAAAATAAAATCAACTACAAACATGATTCCATTTTAATTTAATAATTGTTCAAAATTCCGCCCTCGAATCTACATAAATTTTTTTGCACCTTCGGATTAGTTCTTCATGGGTAGCTCTTCTAATTGAATCCTGTGATAAATTTTGAAATGCATTTCTTACTCTCTGCATACAATCTTCAATAGTTGTTAATAGGCTCTCATAAACTTTATTTTTAATAGTTCCCCAAATAAAATAATCTAAAATTGATAAATCGGGCGAGTGAGGAGGCCATAGGAAAGGTCCATTATTGGCGATCCATTGATCGCAAAAAGTTTCTTGTAAAAAATCATTTATCAAATACACGTTATGTGGGGGAGCACCGTCGTGTTGATAAAAAATGTTTCTATGTTCGGCGAGAGGTAAATTTTCTAAATAGTTATTATTCAAATTTTGTAAAATATTTAGATATTTCACCTAAAAAAAAAAAACAAAAACAAAGAAAATTTCGCTTCCTGAACATATGAGGATTCGAGTCACTCCAATAATGCGATTTGTGTCGATTAAAAAGTCCATTTTTGGTAAATTTAGCTTCATCTGACCATACAATATTTCCCAAATAAGAATCGTCGCCTACAGACCTTATTAAAATAAATTCACTAAAATTTTCTCTTAGAAAATCTGTTTCTTTTAATCGTGGAACCATTTGAAACGAAAATGGGTGAAATTTATGTTTAATTAAGATTCTGTGAAGTGAATCCTTGCATAGTCCCGATTCCAGAGCAACTTGTCTTAATGACATCATTGGAAATGCATGAAAATATCCCAGAATTGCTATTTCGTCTTCAACAATAGGCTTCCGCTTTTGAATTCTTGCCTTGACAGAGCCATAGTTTTTAAAATTATCCAATATGCGTTTTACAGTGTTTGGTGACGGTTTCCGTTTTTGTGGATATCGAGTAACAAACTACAACAAAAATAGCTGGAAGCTAGAATATAGCTGCTTCAAACTATAACAAAAATAGCTGGAAACTAGGATATAGCTGCGAGTAATGGATATTCTGTAAGTTTAATTGATAAAATAATTAGGAAACGAAAATTTAAGAGTCGCTTCGAAGTTCCTCGACCTTTCAAAATGAAAAAGAAAATTCGAAATTTGTATAGATTCCATTCGATCCTCGATTCACCCATGGTATTGGTAAGATTTTTAAAGATGTAAGTATGACAGTGGTTCATTCATCGGGAAACAAACTACAACTTTTAGGCAAGCCAAAAGACAAAATAGAAACAAACGAAAAGTCGGGGATTTACGAAATTAGCTGTAAGGACTGTAATCAAAAATATGTTGGACAGACTAGACGATCAATTCAAATTAGATTCAAAGTGCATATGGCCCATCTTAAATATGTTAAAACAGATAAGTCTAGTGTGGCCCAACATGCGTTTGAGAACAACCATAAAATATATATTAGCAATTTAAGATTAATTAGGAATGTAACAAATACTAGACAGCTGGATGCATTTGAAAGCTTGGAAATCATAAAGTGTAAAAATAGAATGAATAGTAACAGAGGGCCTATCCCAAATAACCCGCTTTATTAGTTAGCGAGTCAAAGTTCACCGAATTCTTGAATTTCTAAGAAAATCGCAAATATTTCAAAAAGTTGTAACTTAAACCCCCACAATGCTTATATCAGAAAAAAAAAGGTATTTAATTATACATAACTTGATGTAAAAAAATACAGGGTGTTCCATTTGACTTAATCAATATTATTTTAGTTGGATTGACCACACTACTATTAGTAATTTCCGAAATTTTAAAAATTTTCTGGTGCGTACTTTTCCCTATATCGATCGATGCAGTTCCTGGTGTGACACCCTGGATACATAATCTCATTAAACGGCTACCAAGACGAATACAAAGATGTAATTAGAGCGGGGGGGGGGGATACATGTTATTAAACATTTTTGCAAATTAGGTTTGTTTGTTTTTGTACAAATTTAAATAAAAATTGTTTATATTGTCGCTTTTTTGTTAATCCTGTATATCTCCTCTAATAACAGAGATAAAAAATGGAATGTTACGAAAATATGAGGCTAAAGTTAGCTATTAATTGTAACTTGCTATTGTTGCTGGTGCACACCACAGGGTCTTTCGAATTATTGGGCGACAGCCCAACATCATCGTAACACCCGGTATTTGTTCAAAAATGGATTTTTATTTAAAAAATCAGTTGACAGTAATATTTCCGAAGAGTCAACCTATCTTCAAAAAAAAAGATCATTCAAATCGAACAAATGATTCAGAAGAAAATTAACATCAAACTTAATGTCAATTTATGGTGATGAGATAATTCTTGTGTAGTAAAATAAATGTAAAGCTTATTTATTCACATAACAACATAAATACATAACATTTATTATAGATATAGCTTATTAGTTTGTATTGATTCTAAAAATGATGAATTTTCGGAAATACTATTTATCCCCACATTTATGGATACACTGAACATGAAGTTTTAAATTAATGGCTTTTATTGCAAGCTGCAAAAAACTTATATTTGGCGAGTTTTTGTATATATACATATATACATACTATATATATATATATATATATATATATATATATATATATATATATATATATATATATATATATACATATATATATATATATATATACATATATATACATATATATATATATATATATATATATATATATATATATATATATATATATATATATATATATATATATATATATATACATGTATATACATGTATATATATATATATATATATATATATATATATATATATATATATATATATATATAATTTTATTTTTGTGTAATATAATTACTGTTAAGTTGAACGTCATTGAAACAACAAAATCTGAATTTTATTGCAATCTGTAGTTCATTATTTTGGGAACACTCAACTATTATTAGATTTTCAAATTGTAAATGCAGCACTAAATAAAATGTTAGACATTTTTTTCACTGAATTCAATTTTTAAGAAAACCAATTAACACAACTACATAAACAAGACTTAAAAAACACCATATATTATGTTTTAAATTAATCACAAAACAACATGTATGCATATGGGCAGAGCTCGGATCCGAATATTAAATTGAGAATATTTTCGTGGAACAATTTGAAAATATTGCAATCATTTCTCTCTTGAAGTACTGTAGGGGATGATGGATAAACGATTTCCTGGAGTTAGAATTTGATGGCACAGAAGTTTGGTGCAATATTTGTGAGAAAATCTTGTCAGGTAATATTCGGATCCGGGATCTACTTATGAGACATAAATTTAGTTATCCACCGATCAGCTGTTGTAGGAAAATTATGGCGTCTACTGCTGGTGCTCTATTGACTAAGCAGTTGAAAAGATTTCCAGAAGCCTTGCATGAAAAATGAAATTTAACAATTTGTCACAAAGCTGGTTGTTAACACAAGAATAAATCATCATATTCCTGCCAAAAGTTACTAACTTTTTAAACCTAACTAACTGCACCAACAAACATAAATCAGTTATATCTTTGAATCCTAAAAGTCGTTAACCGTTAAATATATTTAAAATGGCTGATTGTGTAATACAAAAAAATCACTAACTTGTATTTATACAGAAATTATAGAACCAAAGATACTTATGTGAGTTAACGAGTTTTTGCGTACAATTTAAAGATGAACTATGAATAGTAGTAATATGCAAGAAGTCACTAACACAGTTGTGACTTTTTCCATGATATAGTTATGGCTCGTTTCTCAGTGATTATTAAGTAGTTAATAAGTAAACACACTAAGGATGACTTCATGTAGTAAAATAGCCGATCTGACTTAAAATAATTGGTGATATGAATAAAAAAGAAGTATTTGCTAGTACTTCAAGTTTTAGCATATTCTGCGTAGTATTTACTACTTCCAGTAGTTAGGTTAGGTTAAGTTTTCTATGAGTGGGTCCCCGCGGACTTCCAGTAGTACTTACAATTTTTCACAGTGAAGTGGATACTTCATTATATGAGGTATCTACTTCTTTTGTGTTGTATATTCCTCGAAATGTATAGCATTCACTTCAACCTTGTCCAAGTTCACTGCTTTCAAGTTGAGACAAATTTAAAGTTATTAGTAATGATTCAATCTGTGGGATTAATATATTTTATATTCTGTATTGTCTTCATTTTCTTGGAGTAATAAAGTACATAAGTTGTATAAGATGTCTTCGGATGAAGGGGTTACCCAAGACTAACTTCAAAATGAAGACTTAAAATAATTAGCATCTATTATTATGCTAGAAAATTGTAAAGTAATATTGGATAAAAGAATGGCATTTGATAAATTTTGACAAAAAGACAATTTAGATATTAAACAGTTTTGAGAAAAAATTAATAATATGAAAAGCAAAATAAAAATCAAGGATTTAAAAAAACAGAAAAAAAAAATACATTAAAGTGACAACAAAAATTGTATGATTTATGGAACCTCATCGTACTTCCTTCTTAAATTATACATTTTCCTGCTGCGTCTCTGGGTTATTTTCAAGATGCTACAATAATTGTAATACGTGAGTTGAAGCTATTATGATACAACTTTGCATATGTCGAACTTAAACATTGCAGTTTTTGTTAAAATTGACCAGTATCTATTAGCCAAAGTAGGTACCTCATCTTGTAGTAAATGCTGCAATAGTATTCCTAAGAATGCTATTCATTGTAGTAACTCCGGAAAGTAGTAGTATCTGCTTTGCAATTTAGTACCTTCTTAAGTGTTAGAGTAAATACTCCATAGAAAATGCAGAAACTTGAAGTATTAGCAAATACTTCCTTTTTATTCATATCGCCTGATGTATTGCTCAAGTCTTCAAGTGCTAATTGCTTTAATGTTAGTTTTGTAAGTAAAGTACCCATTATTTTGTATTCTTAGTATAGAGAAAAAAGAATGTCGTTATTTATATAGTGTTTCACCGAGGACTGACCAACTGGCGCAGGGTGATAGAGGATGTCAATACACATCGATTTGTGTTATGTAAAATTTTTTAGTTTAGGAGTTATTCAGGTTTTCGTATATTTTTAGCTAACTCCGGTTTTGCCCACAAATTTCGTCATTCTGGCTTAATAATTAGTTTCTTGAATGTTTAGTGACCTGTTTACAACTTAGTGGGAATAAATCAAAACAGAAAAACTACTTTTTTAATTTAGTCGCCGTGTCATTACATTTATTAGCATCCTCAGGACTAGTCAAATTGTGTTTTACTTGTTCATAATCGGTAATAAATTAAACAAACGAAAATGAGTACAAAATATAGGTTGAAGTAAATACAACATGAAATACATAAACGGTCTTTAATTTCTCAACGATATACAGCAAATGATTAACTGTTAATGTATTGGAAGTACTGTTTCTGATTCATTATATACTTAAAACTTTATACTAGCACATTCAGATAAGAATAAAATTGTAAAATATACAAAACTATAGGTATAGTTAAGGAAACCTATATTGTGACGGGACGTGCAGGGCAAGACGCGACATGTGGGCGGGAAATGTATAACCAATGACATCTTCCGTCTTTTACACAGCTTACATTAAAGCGAGAACGATGATTATTTTTGTGGCACGCGACCGAGGCGGAGTTTAGCTCTGTTTATTTGCTGGCGTGTTTTTGAAAATAATTTAAGAAGATTATCGTGTTGAAGTGAGTTGTGTAATAGTGTAATGTAAGTAATAATTATTTTATATATGTTAATTTCTTGGGGTGTTTTTGAAAATAATTTAAGGTTATCGTGTTGTAGTGAGTTGTGTAATAGTGTAATATAAGTAAAAATTATTTCATTTGTTTATTTGCTGGTGTGTTTTTGAAAATAATTTAAGAAGGTTATCATATTGCAGTGAGTTGTGTAATAGTGTAATATAAGTAATAATTATTTCATATCTGTTTAATTGCTGGTGTGTTTTTGAAAATAATTTAAGAAGGTATTTGATGTAAGTGTTTCGACCGTGGGAGGCCTCTACGTCTGCATCTTATTGTGTTTGTGAAAATGAAAGTGATAGTGATTACAGTGATAAAGAAAATCAAAGTTCATTAGTGTTATCAGTAAGAAAAAATCGGCTACATTTGAACGAGCAAGAGAAACAAATTTGCCTTAATGTTTACATTAACCTTTTGACGCGACGAGCTAATGACCCTAATTTGTATGATTTGGATGTACTAGGTGAAACAGCATCTCTGACTAACGTTCTCCGTTCCACAATACACAAACTGGTGAAAGAAGGTGCACTCCCAAGAAAACGAAGATCCGACGCCAGTCAAGCAAAACTTTTAAGACGTGTATCAGAAAAATGAAATCCCAACTATTGACGTGGTAGATAGAAAATTAAAAGAAAGTGAGGTAAAGTGAAGTCAAGAAGTGAATTTTGTGATATCAACTGCATTATTTAATTCCGTTTTTGTGCTTTTGTAATTCAATGCTTGAGAAACATTCTTTTTCAGGATGTTATTATTTATTAATGTTATTATTATTTTTTTTTTCCATTTTGAAAAAAATATGTCTTTCTGTTTTTATTATAGTAATAACTTTACTATTAGAATTTATTTTTAGTTTATTTATTGAGAAAAATATTCGTTTCTCAAACAAAGAAGGTTTAGTGCCATATTCCCCAAAAAGAAACAATTTATGCAGCTACGGACACGTGTTTCGGAGTTATTGCCCCTCATCAGCGTAGCGTAGCTAAGGAATTGGATCTACGATGAGATAGATCAGGAACAAGAACTAAAATAATGCTGGAAAGTACACAGTATTCAATTAGTGTCTTCATGTTCCCATGTGCCACATTTGGGGCCTCGATGAGCACAGTCACAGTTTGGGGAATATGGCACTAAACCTTCTTTGTTTTATTTTGAACCCCAATAAATCTATCTTGTTATATTTGTTTCTGTTACTATTTTAAAAGCATACTTTTTGTTTTTAAAGGTTTCTTGTTAGTTTTTAAATAATCTCTTTATTCTATACCTACTAATATTCCATACCAATCGTTTCCTGGCAAGAAATGCTCATACCTCCTCCTTGCTGGGTAGTAATAATTTATATTAAGCGAACTTGAATAGTGTAACTGCTGTTATGTGTTGTCAATACGTTAAATTCAATACTTTTATTTCAAGTTAATACTTTTTTTGTACCATTGTTAAATTGTTGCTAGCTAAACTGAGCACAAAAACCTACATTAAAAAAGTAAACGAACGACAATACAGTTAAATCCGGCTCTGCGTTCCTTAGCGTCTTACCCCGGACGTCCCGTGACAATATAGGTTTCCTCAACTATATTTATTAATATTATTATCATGTTAGATTTGAAAGAATGCTTTTGTAATACCAAAACTTGTTTTATTATTTTTTTTCTAGAAATGCATAAATACGAAGCAATAATGTCAGTTTTTTTGAAATTCTATTATTCTGTTGTGATTCCTGTTTTAGCATTTTTGTTCGTATACAAATATGGAAAATATTAGCTTTGTTCGTATAGATGATTTGTGATAGTTTCATGACTATAGAAATGCAATTATTACGATAGTTCTACATTATAAAACGTTTTGATTGAACAAGCACATCTCTACAATATGCGCATGCTTCTGACAGCTTCAAACGGTGGGAAACTGCTCTACGGACAAATGTAGACGGTCATATCAGATAATGTAACTGCTATATATTTTCAATAATAAACGAAAAATGAGGTTATAGTCAACTGTCAAATCTGGTACAAAACAACTGCAGATTATGAGATACCCTAAAAATAAATACATTCAGCGCTCTATTTCAATTTGCGCTTAGTGACGTCACGATTGTGAATATTTTTTTTGTTTAAATGAAAAAAAAGAAAAAACAAGTGTCTTGTTGTTATTTCTAGTTTTCAATTTTCAAATTAAAAAAAAAAATGGCAAAATACCCATTAATATCTACTTTAAGTATTATAAAACTAAATTTCAATTTTCTGATGTTTAAAAAAAATTATAAAATAACCTGAATTTTTTTAAAACTTAGTACTGACAATTTATTATGCATGTTCAACAGCTACGATTAATGTGTAATTTAATATTTAATTTTAATATTTAAGCCATTCTTATTTACTATGTCAATGGCTATGCTATATCCAATTTATGTTTCTTGTTTGCCAAAAGAATATGAGGAATATTAGAGGGAATATGTATAAGATAAAAAGTAAACACTAAACTAAAACCAAAAAAGACTAACTAACAATATGTAGACATTTACAATCAAATATATTGGTCGGTTTTTAGTATGACCACAACTTCTCCATAACTAACAGATTATTTTTTGTGTAGATATAATTAAATAAACTTCATACAACTAAATAAACTGATATAATAAATATAATATTGACACTGGATGTGCCACTGATGTTAAAAATTAATACATACAAGTTATTTGACATTATACAGAAAAAGGCTACTTTTCATTCAGATGCAGAATTCAGGTCTTAATTAAATAGTCAATAAATACTGAGAGCAAATCAATGTCGATGTGTGATAAGAATGTTAAGAATTTGTCTGTCATAAAATAAATATAAAGTAACTTACCTGTACACCTTTATCTTTCCAGAGAGCTTCCGTATGTTCATAAAACTCAGCAGGGTAATCAAAATCAGGACCAGTTGCACAGTCCTGAATCCAGTCTACTCTTGCTTGATTTTCTGGTTTTTCTAAAGCTACAGGGGGAGTTAGTGTGGACATTGCACCCGTAATAGTCTAAAAAAATAAATAAAACAACTAAATACAATTCTTTTTAATATTAGGAAAGGATGACAAAGCTTAACACAGATTTAGATTAACATATCACATTAAAATGATCCCTATATAAATTATTCAGATTAAAAGTAAAATATTCATCCAGTGAGTACATATTTTAGGAATAGTTTATAACACTGAATAGTTTTAATACTAAATGGCAGGTGGTTATAGAACTTTATACATTGATAGTACGTATCTTTTTCATATGATGTTATTTTATGTATTGCCTAAGTAGTTTGCTCGAAACCTGTGCTGTAAGTACTGGTACCCAAATAAATGTCAAACTTACTACGGTTTTTAATTAAAGTGTAGGCATTTATAAATATAGATGGCAGTGACTACCAGAACTTTATTAGTTTTAAACTTGCCTCTGTATGTATCCCTAACTTTCATATTAAACATACACATAACTCGCATCGGAGCTCGCATCTAACATAAAAAAATCCTACCAAGTTCCAGAGCTTTTATTAGAGATACGAATTGGCACGGTATAATGTTTTTACTACATCATAGTAGTGATGTAAATTGCGAATATTCACAAGCGAATATTGGGTAACTTTGGAAATATTTTCGCGAAAGTTCGCTACTTACATTTGCGAACATTCGCGTTCAGAACGAGATATTTCAAATGTGAATTGCCATGCGCTATACTACGCCGTTTATTCTACCACAGAAAATGTACTAAATTAGTGGGACGTCACATAATTATGCAACCAATGTGAAAGAGTCATGCCATGATACACTGGTTATGCACATGTGCATAAAGGCGATATTTTCGAGGGTTAGACACAGCGCAGAATTTTATTTTATTTTTGTTCTCCCTTAGAAGAAATATTTAAGAATTTTCAGTTACCATTAATCATGCACAATACATGTTACAATATATACAATATGGTGCACTATAGAAATTTTGTAAATAATAATAATAAAATAAAATTATTGTAATGCACTATACTTGTATATATAACATATTTTGTCCATAATGAATGGTAACTAAAAGTTCTTAAATATTTCTTCCAAGAGAGAAAAAAAATCTGCGCTATGTCTAACCCTTGAAAATGTCGCCTTTATGCACATCACTGGCGGTTCTTCTATAGGGTCATTTGGTCAATGACCTCCCACATACAAATAAAAAAATAGAGGTATTCATTTTCTGAAGTTTAAAAATATATAATATATATATTTTTAATATTCTTAAAAAATATATTAAAGTTTCTAGTTCATTCTATGCACAATACTATTCAAATATCTAGATCGCAGGATTTCATATTCATTACATTATTCATTTATAGAATTTAAAAATCTTGGGTCAATCCACAACTTGTCCTCAAAGCTAGCTACGGACCGAATTTACAACGAATTAAAGTGAAATAGACTTATGCGCGAATCGTCAGAAAGCAAAAGAGACAGAAAACACTGGCGGGGACAATGTCCCTGACACATTTTACGGAAACGATAACGCACGAACACAGCATAAATGCTGGGGCACGAAGTTCAGTAAAGCAGTCTTAATGCTAACTAGGTACGGGTTGGTCGGTAAATTCTGTCGCGTTGTTTTTAATGTTTTTATTTGTGAACATTTTATTAGTAAATCTCTACTTGTCGTGAAATTAAGTAAAACAGTGTTTTTGATGTTTACTATTAAATATGAGTGTTGTACAAAATATATTAAAACTGAAAGATGGACATAATAAAGTACAAGTAGTTTTTGTGTTTAGATACGTTTTAGACGGTGTTGTATGTGAGAGATTTTGGAAATTTATTCAGCCTCAAGGAACGACATCGCAGCATTTGGCAGATGTAATTTTAAATGAGTTAGAATGTCTGAAAATTAACGAAAGTTCTGAAAAATTGATAGCACAAAGATACGATGGAGCATCAGTAATGAGTGGTGCTTTTGGAGGTGTACAAGCCAAAATTAAAAAAAGTTATCCTTCAGCAAATTTCATTCATTGTTACACTCATCAACTAAATTTAATTTTACAAAAAGCATCAAGTCAGGATAAAAGCATAATTTTTTTTGCTAATTTACATAGCTTTTCTTCATTCTTTGGAAAATCGCCAAAAAGAACAGCCGTGTTAGATAATGTTGTTAAGGTGAGATTACCTAAAGCGGCTCCAACACGATGGTGCATAGAGACTATTTATACCTATCGAACAGAATTATTAGATTGTTTAGAAAAAAATCATTGATAAATGAATCAGAAAACAACACTCTAAACTAAGCTATTGGTTTAAAAAACTACTTACAAAATGAACATTTTCTTTACTGGTTAAATTTTCTTCATTTAGTTATGACTCATTGTGATATATTGTTCAATCAATTACAAAAATGTAATATCGATGTCATAACAGTAAATAAGTGTATTGGCGTTTTTAATAGTAAAATTTGAAGACATCAGAAATAAAATTTTGAATAACTATTTGGAGGACATCCATGCAGTCTGCCCAGAGATGTAATGGTAATGGTAATGGTGGGGGAGGCTGACGCCTGGCAAGTAGGCCACAGACGGGCCCTTTTTACCAACCCCCAGCTGTCCCCTCAGCCATGTGCTTCTCTTGCTCCCTCATCGAATCTTTCCGACCTTCTGATGAAGGTCAGGATGTCACTCATTGCGAGGGAGCTCATCTCCTCCCTTAGAAGCGCCTCAGAACCGAAGATACTGTGTCTCAGGCGCCCAAACGCTTCACATTGTCCCAGGAAGTGGTAAGATGTCTCTTCATCACTCCTGCATCTTGGACATGTAGGGTCTTCCCTCAATACCTATCAATGATAGATGCCTCTTAAGTCTGCAGTGGCCTGTCAGAACACCGATTAAGAGATTCAGAGTTTTACGACTCCGTCCCAGCAACCAGGCCGATCTCGATTTGTTCGGCCCCGTCACAAAATCTCGGGTTTGCCTGCAGGCCCTGTTGGTCCTCCAGTGCGTCCTCAGTGTCTCGTGGGCCCACTCATCGAGGGCCGTTGTGACCTGCCTTCTTGAAATACCTAACATAGGCTCAGGCCCGTGACAGGGCTCCTCGGCTCCGAGTCTAGCCAATTCATCGGCCTTCTCGTTGCCTGGAATTTCCATATGTCCCGGGACCCATACCAGTCTCACTTGTTTATGCCTGGCCAGCTCTTCTAGGGCATCCCCACACTCCTGGACGAGAGCTGATCTCGTCCTGGGGAGCACACCGCCTTTAGAGCAGCCTGGCTGTCGGAGCAGATGTATATTATCTGTTCCGCCCCATTCCTAACGTCAGCCCTACCTGCCATCGTTAGGATGGCGTAAACCTCCTGAAGCCGTGCGAGCCTAGAGCAAAGCTCTCCTGTACTTCCTTGCCTTCCAGATATATTCCCGCCCCGGAAGACGATCTAGTGGCCAGCCGAGATCCGTCTGTATAACACACCAGAGAGTCCGGGCGGAAGTCAATTCTTCCTTCACTCCACTCCTCCCTACTAGGAAGAGTGAGAGTGTAATTCCTTTCCAACCTTAGCTGATCTTTCGCTTCTCTCACCTTCAGGACAGAGAGGGATTTCCCTCTCCGTCAGTCCAGCAATTGCTGCGTGACCTTCAGCTCTGCCTGAGCACTGCCAGCTCCCAGAATCTCGAATTCTCAGATAGGCCGCCATAGCCTCCCTCTTTATCCACGAGGGAAGCGTTGGCAGGCCTAGCAGAACCTCCAGAGCAGCTGTCGGTGTCGTCCTCATTGCGCCAGTGATCCCTAGGCAGGCTAGTCTCTGGACTTTTGCCAGCTTTCGGGACGTCATCGCTCTGTCCACGCTCGGCCACCAGACCACTGATCCATATTGGAGCCTAGGCCTGATGACCGCCGTGTACAGCCAGTGTAGGATCCGTGGGTTGAGGCCCCAGTTCCTACCTACCGCTCGGCGCAATTGCCAGAAGGTCGCAGTCGACTTTTTGATGACGTTGTCGATATGCGGCCCCCATGACAGTTTGCTATCTAGGGTCACTCCCAGATACCTAACCTCCTGCACAAGCGCAAGAGGTTTACCGTACATGGTTGGTGCCCTAAAATCCTCTATTTTCCTTCTCTTGGTGAATAGGATCATCTCAGTCTTAGATGGATTGACTGAGAGACCTGTTTCGCCGCACCATCTTTCTATTATTCTACAAGCTACCTGCGTTCTGTTGCAAACGACATTTAAGAAGCGGCCGGTCACTAGGACCAGCCCGTCGTCCGCATATGCCTGCGCATAAAATCCTTCCGAAGTTAGGCGCTCCAAGAGACCATCCATTATTAGACACCATAGATGGGGTGATAGGCAGCTGCCTTGTGGACAGCCGCCCCTCACCCCGACGTCCAATTGGCAGTCTCCTAAAGCAGCACTAACTCGTCTCTCTTCCAGCGCAGATTTCACCCATCTGACCAGTACTGGAGCAGTACCTCTAGTCCGAAGGGCATCGCAGATATTAGTAGTCCTTGCTTTATCAAAGGCACCCTCTATATCAAAAAATATTGCTAGGGTAACCTCCTTATGCAGGAGGGCCCTTTCTACCTTATGCACGACGGCGTGAAGGGCTGTCTCCGTGGACCTCCCTCGCCTATATGCGTGCTGATTCTTGTGGAATGGGTACCTGGCTAGGTCCCCTTCCAACAGATATCTGTCCACTATCCTTTCCAATGCTTTTAGCAGGAAGGACGTGAGACTGATCGCCCTAAACGATTTGGCAGCTGTGTAGTCCTTTTTTCCCACTTTGGGGATAAAGACCACTTTAGCTGACCTCCAGGTCAGGGGAACATATCCCAGTGCCAGACTGGCCACAAATATTCCTCTTAAATGCGGTACAAGAATATCCAGGCCCCTCTGAAGCAGAGCTGGGAAGATCCCGTCTGGCCCCGCTGCTTTAAAGGGCTCGAACTCATTCACTGCCCAGACTACAGCTCCGTCCTTTACAATCTCCTCGGCAAGCCGCCAGTCAACTGGTGGCATCGGCCGCTCCAAGGGTACTGCAACGGCAGGGCGTTCGCCCGGGAAGTGAACCTCTAAGAGGTGTCTTAATGACTCCTCCCTAGAAGTAGTCCAAGTCCCATCTTGCCTTCGTAGTGATCCTATTGTCTCCCTTGTCTCGCAGCTGAGTATTTTCATCAGTCTGGCGGTTTCCGGTAGGGAGTTCATTTCGCCACAATACTGCCGCCAGCTTTCTCTCTTGCTACGCCTTAGTTCCTTTTTAAAATTTCTTCTAGCCTCCTTGAAGTCGTCCCATGAGGAATCCGTCCCTCTCTTGACGGCTCGATTGTTAGCACGTCTGGCCGTCCGGTGCAGGTTATCAAGCGACGTACTCCACCATCGGGCCCTACGTACTCCCACGGCCTTGAGTGGGCAGGCTTCCTCGTATGCTGAGACTATATGACTTTCTAGGCTTTCTACCTTTATGTCCAATTCCTCAGGGGAGATAATCCTCCCCTCCGGTTCGTCTTGAAGACTTGCCAGAGTAAGGAGATACCTCTCCCAGTCAGTTTTTCTTGGATTTCTTCGGAGGGTGTCCTCTGTCCTATCGGACCCAATCTCGAATCTAATCATCCTGTGATCGGACATCGAGATATCCTGAGTTATCCTCCGCCCAGAGATGTAAAACGGAAGAATCAAAAAGGAGAATTTCATTAAAAGTTTGTGATATAATTACATCTGAGATCAAAAACAGGTTTGGCTTCAGTAATCATTTAGCAGTGTCTCAGTTATTTCACGCAGATCGATTTAAAGATTATAAAAAAAGCTTTCCTCAAGATATGTTTAAATTAGTTAAAACGGAGTATCCAGTCATAAATCATTTGCAACTTAAAATTGAATTAGAAGTATTATATAGCCGATAAGATTTTTCCAATAGTGAAGGTGCAGTTGCTTTGTTACAGCTTTTTATTAACAATAATTTGTGCAATACTTTTTCTGAAAGTGTCAAACTGTTAAAAATCTTGTGTACTCTCCCTATGACTACCGTCGAAAGTGAACGTTGTTTTTCCACATTAAAAAGAATAAAGACATTTTTTAAGAAATACCATGGGTCAGGAAAGGTTATCTTCTTTAGCTATGATTACCATAGAAAGGGCATTAATAAAGAAGATGAAAGACTTTAATGAAAAAAGTAATTGACCACTTTGCATCTCAAAAAGACCGGAGAATCGACTTGGAATTTAAATCACTTTAAAAGGTAGGTAATACAGTAAACTTTTCTAATTGACCTCCCTATCTCTTGACCCACAAAACGCCACTGATGCACATGTGAATAAAAGGTCAAGTTTCAGTGTTACATATAGACAACCAGTGTGTCATGACTCTTTTACGTAGGTTGCATAATTATTTTTAATTACATGAGGTCACAAATATTGTGCATAATGAATTGGTAACTAAAAGTTCTTAAATATTTCTTCCAAGAGAGAAAAAAAATTCTGCGCTGTCTAACCCTCGAAAATGTCGCCTTTATGCACATACGCATAAAGGGTCAAGTTTCAGTGTTACATACAGACAACCAGTGTGTCATGACTCTTTTACGTAGGTTGCATAATTATTTTTAATTACATGAGGTCACAACTAATGTGGTAAATTGTACTAAACTCGGTGCTGTCACGCGCGATAACGCAAAAAATACTAATGGGAGACTTC
>JANEYF010002004.1:397500-445000 GCA_029963845.1 Rhamnusium bicolor
ACTATCTCAAAAACGAAGCATTTTTAGCTATAAGTTTATATGACAAATTCATATTATTTTGGCGTATTCTATCGATTCTCTAATTTTCCTGATTAAAATCTGGCCCACCCTGTATACATATGTTAAAATCACCTGTCATTAAATATATGAATCATTTTTTTATGTAAAATGGTTAACATCAAATAAAACATCTAAAAATACATAAATCTTACTCAAAGGTGATGAAGGGCTTCTGCATAAACTAATGAAAATATATTTAAAACTGCAAATTGCACTTGCACACTCAACATTGTCTTCAGATAAAATTTCGAAATCTTTAAACTCAATACAAGGAATTGATGGCTGAGTCACCATAAATGTGTGGGTCCTCTACAGTAATTTGTGATTTTCTTATAATTATTTATTTTGTAAGAATTTATTTCTTATTTTGTTTGCCAGTGTTCAATTACACATAGAATAGGGAAATCTGGTAGGTAATTATGTCAAGCATGTGACAACTGTTTCCCAAAGATTAAAGATTTTGATGAAAATTGGTTATATTTCCCCAATATTTGTAGTTTGCAGCGAAACTCCGTTTAAGCGTTCCCGATTAAGCTTCACTAAAAAAAGCCTTCCGTAATTCAAATTCTTCTAGGAAAACTCCTTTAGTCAATAACTTAAGATGTATATATTTGATCCAACAAAACTTCTGATAATCCAATGATGAAAGCAGAGTTATTTCCTTGGTTTAGTTTTTTTACGATTATTGCTTCATGTCCTCAATATTTTTCGTGTCCAAGAAACTTTCAGGGAATATCAACATATGTATTCCAATAGCTGTCAGCTTCAAGTAATGCTTTTAGTAGAATATTTCAAATATTGTGGGGAAACTGGAGACATTAACTATTCTAAGAGTGGGAGAACATTAGAGCACGCTAAAGGAAAAAGCTATCATAGATGCATTTATTCTCACGTTTATTAACAACCTAAATACTAGTGTCCAATATGTTTCTGTTGTTCAAGGTATCTTCAAATCATTGCTTGAAAATAAAGTGGGAAGTATTTTAAAAAATGCACCACCCCATACTATAAACTTAATATGGTGTCAACATGATGGGGCACCTCCACATAGGGGACAAGAAGTAACTGTTTAACCACTGTTAAATAGAAATTTTAAAAGCCAATATATTAGATTAAGAGGTTCAACTAATTGGCTGCTAAGATTTTCCCATTTAAATCCATCAGATTCTGAACTTTTATTAATCAAAATTCTGTATATCCTACAATTTGTACTTTTTATGATTATAAAAATAAGTTAATAACAGCATTGACAAGATTTATAAAACATATATTTTGTGCTTACATCCCAATATATTTCAGCTGGCAAGGCTAAATCCGAGCTTGGTAAATTTTTATATAAAGGTCAGTTTTACAATCTCAATTTATCTCAAGGACCATGGCTGAGCATGGCCCATGGGTCTCATCATGGGTTAAACTGAAGATGAACCAGTGTGATGTCAGTGTTTCCGAGTTTAAACATCGATTTGTAGTTAAACTGACATTGAAAAACTGGTCCTAAATAATTTCAGCACTCACTGATACACTTGTGACAATCTATAAAAACAGTATTTGGTAGTTATAACCTGAGTTATAATCAGTGAATGAGTAATAACATTAACAAGGAATGTTAAACAGAATATCACATGAATACCACAGAATGTCCATGTTTGTTAGGATCTCATTTATAGCAAAGATAGTATGTCTTTGTTCATAGTCATATTTCTATATGTTCTCAACACATATTATCACCTTGGCGAAACCTCGAATATATACCACCATACTATTATACCTATCTTCATAAGTTCAATTACCTACCTAAATATAATCATCAGGGAGCAGAAATATATGCCATTTTTCAAAATTGGTAGTTATAAAGAGTCTTCATATAATAGAATTCATATGTATGCATTTATTTATATACCTGTAATATATGCACCAGCTCCGTAACCAGTATTGTGGCAGGAAGCCGGGATAGATGTATGTAATATCATACGTAACTGGCATTTGTTCCGCTCCCCGATAATCATAATAAGTAATTATTGCAAATGCAAGGAAACATAATTTCTCCATCAATTGAAATTCATATAAAATCTGAACGTTGTGTAAGGTTTTAAAAAATAGGTAAAACAAAGTTTTAAGAACTTACAATTATGGCATCACGAATATTTTTTTTGATATCTTCTATTTTCTGCTTCTTTTCTTTTTCACTAAATCCATTTACATGCAGAATACGCATCTGCTTCACGATTGTCGATTTACCAGATTCACCAGCACCCAACAAAAGAAGGCGATGTGTCGCACGATACACTTGTTTTTCTTTAGCTAGTTGCCGATTAATTTGATCACTGATTCTCTTCTGAGTCCTGATATCTTCCGATGCTTGTGCGGCATCCCTATTCCCAAAACAGCCCATAGCCGCCAGGGGGACCACCAACAATCAGCCCCCTTATCGGCGGCCACAGGGCCACACTCTGGGCCCGACGCCACCGTGGCTGTCCTTTTAATAAAACCACTTAGTCTTTAAGCATCCAGTAAGAGGATTCCATTATTATATTTTTATCGGTGTGTTAAAAGATATTACATTTTGTATACCTTATGCCCTCTCATAAAACTAATTCCACTGACATAAGTCTAGCAAGACTTAGGTTAGGTCTAAAAGCACTTAAAAGGAAACACAATATAATAGCACTTATTTTGTTTAATAATTGATGATTATTTAAAATTTAAATGTGTATATTAAAAAATGGCTCCCCGAGATTCTATCTTTATGGGCCCGCGGACACGGTGGTTATTTTTACTTTACGAATTTCAAAAATAGCCTACTGTAGGGAGACAGGCGTATATTAGTAGTATACAACACATAAGTACATAAGTATAATTTAAAAATAGAATCTGGCTAATATTTTATACAGTTTAATCGCGAATCCTCTAACGGAGTTCTCAAAAACTACACGATACACCCCGACCGACAACTAATCGACTTTTAGTCAAATTACGTCTGCTGCTAACACATTTTAAATGACAAGTAATAAAAAAACAGAACATATTGTAATGACAGAAACATTCCTAATATTCGTATGTCCTCAGGTTTTTAAAAACATACGTATATTTTTATCACGTATTGGCAAAACCGTAGGATGTAGAAAATTGACCATATTCTATTTAGCCAGTCGCGGCGCCACTCGCCAGTGTATTTAAGCTCTCGCCACTACTTCGAGCTAAAGAGCTCACACAGAACACAGTGTTCTGCACAGAACAGAAAAAGTGTTCTGCAGCTCAGAGCACAGCTACCCACGAATTTCTTAATAAATACGTGCAACTCTTTTTATGTTCTGTGCGTGCAACTACCACACCTGTCTGTCACTGGCGGCACAGAATTTTAAAGATGCGTTCTCACAACTTGCTTCCTGTGTCCTTGTCTGCTTGCGATTTGTTGATTAAAATAAATTGGCGCCAAGAAACTTTTTTCAGTTTTTTGTATCGAACATAGAAACTTGAAGTAAATTTTAAATCGTGATACGATGCGTATTCGGTCTTTTTACTAACTTGTATGTATGTACATATTTGATTTGTATTATTTTATTTGCACCGATGGTCAGTTCACATGATCACATTTGATCTGGTTAATTAAAAGTGACCAGCATGAATCGCAAATAAAACGTGCAGTAGCCTCGGATGTCGGGCGCATGCGTATTTGAGAGGCACAAGTTTATTTTGTGTTCATGTTTTATCGGCTTTCCGTAAGTTGAAATAAAAAATCCTGCAAAAAAAGAACGGAAACAACTGATCCAGAAAACGACTTGGCATTTTCCATTCCTAAAATCTCGATTATTCTTATGTTATGAAATACAGTAATTGCACAAACGAAATTTTTTGATGAAAAATATGCAAATTTATTGTTGTGACATGCAATATTTGAATATACGGCTAACCGTTTGCCGCTTTTCTTGCTCTTGCTCCACTACATTACTGATCTAAAGATCAAATGTGATTCTTTCATCCGTGGTGGAAAAGCTTCGATGCATCGCATGCGGGTTAACTCACTTGGTCACTTTTGATTTCAGATCAGTTCATAGAAAAATATAATATATTTTATCTATGGATCAGTTGTAGATAAATAAAACTAAATTCTAAATAAATCTAAATAAAACATGTAAATAGCTGACCTTATTTAGATCAGAAATGATCTGATCCACAGAGCAAATAAAATACTTCTATTATAAATAAAAATAGCTTAACCTCAAAGGAACAGTTAACTATAACATAGTGATGTGTCATTCGTCATACAAGGACGACAGTGATTGATAATCAAAAACATTCACGTCTCGTCGCTATGAAATGATTGATGCGTGTGCGCCTTTGCCTATCACTCTCTAGGTTAGCTTTCATCATTCAATATACAATTCAATCATTTGCTCAACTCGGCCGTGCAAGTCTGACAGGGCGATACCCGAGTACTTATTGTTTATTTTGTTGTCGCCGAAGCTGAATCCACCATTCTTTTTACTTTATTATGAATATTATGTCTATCGCAATTATGTAGGTATATACTAACTAACGAGATTAATATATTATAGACTTGTTTATGTTATTTTCTTAATTATCACAAATGTTGGAGCTGGCGTTCGGCGGTTTGTTCATTAAAAGTGTCGTGTTTTTTGTTAGTAGAGAAATCTTGGGACCGTATTCCGTTCAATTCTTCTGTATAACTTAATGCAATTAATTTTTCTTTCCCAGTGGTTCTTGCTGTGTGGCAATGAAAAAAATGGTTTATTTTAAATTATTTTCATTGATTGAACTGGGCAAATAATAATTATATTATCTAGTTTTACCAATTAAAATTTAAATATGATATAAAAAATAATTTGATTACAAAAATTCCTGCAATAATTATATAAAAAATAATAGAACACCCTCACATTGCAATAATTCACGTCTTTTAAAACATATGTACTTCTATAAAAAGGAAAGGGTTTTTTTTTTTTTTCCTAATTTTAAAAAGAAATCAAAAAATTCTTTTAGATCAGAGTTATTGGCAACTCATTTTAATTCTTGATATTTTTTTCTCTTTTTTTCTTACTATCTGTTTGCATAATTTTTGGAATAATCTACTCATTACTTTTACGTTTTTACTTTCTTTCTTTCTTTTTTTATTTTTTTCAATTTAATGTTACTATTATTTATTTTAAGTTTTTATGTAATTATTTATATTGGGTTAAGTGTAAGAATAGCCTAGAGCTAACTTGGGAGAAATTAATTAATGTAAATTTATTAATTTAATAAACGTTTTATTATTATTATTATTATTATTATTATTTATGCTGTCTAAAGTAAGTTTATTTTTGGTAACTTTAAATTATTATGTTGTTATTACCTACTATTAAACTAACGAAATAATAAATATCATAAATATTTTCAAGTAAATTAATTAAGCATTTATACAAAACATAAGCAAGATGGAATACCATATTGAATGATTCGTTTGTTTTTAATGTTCGATGTCGAGTTGGTTCGATCTTGGTCGTCGTTCACATTACAATTCTCATTCACTCAATACCAAATGAACCAAGACCAGCATTCACCTAGGTGAGACGAAAGCGGACGGTTAAAATCCGCGATTGACCGAACGTTCGCCCAAAAATCTATCATTCAATACTTTCAGTGATCGAACCGAAGATCGAATCATTCACGAATGACACATCTCTACATAACAGAGGGTTGTCTCTGACTATAATCAGTCTGGACAACAGCTAAATTGCTGTGCATGTATCTTATACGCTGGGAAACCACAGTTAAAATAAAACATTAAGTTTCCTTCAGCGTTATTAATGCACATGAACAATATAAAAAATTCGTCCTGCCACAAGAATAGGTAACCTTATTCTTGTGATAGTGCAGTCTCAGAAACAGTTTGACACTTACTTACTGACTATGTGCAAAGGCTTTTTGAGGTACTATACCAATGCCACAAGAACCCTATTCTTGCGATAATAATCAATCGTAGTCAGATATAGTGAGTGATAAGTGTATCCCACTGGTGGTCAGTGCTACTGCCCGTCAGACATCATTGATGTCTTGGTGACTGAGAGCGACCTGCAAAGCAGGTACCAAGAGCTGTGACCTCTAACCCTGCGATGGGTTAAACTATATACTGAATAAGATTTACAGGAAACAACTACTCAGCGGACAAAAGCCCCGACCTGCATTGAATTAAACCTGCAAGTTTTGTTTGGTAGCTACGATCATTTGTCTATTCCTCACTAGACATAGACGGGTTTCGACCTTGTTATGTTCTCATCAGTATGCCATAAGTAATGGAAAAGACAATAATAATAGCAAACCAGGCTAGCCTAAAGCAGACTAAGCATGAGAGACATAGTGAGTGATATGTGTATCCCTCTGGTGGTCAGTGCTACTATTGGAAAAGACAAATATAATAGCAAACCAGGCTAGCCTAAAGCACACTAAGCATGACAGACATAGTGAGTGATAAGTGTATCCCTCTGGTGATTAGTTCTACTAGTAGCACTGACAACCAGAGGGATACACTTATCACTCAATATGTATGTCATGCTTAGTCTGCTTTAGGCTAGCCTGGTTTGCTATTATTATTTCTCTTTTCCATTACGTATGGCATAATGTCGAGAACATAACAAGTTCGAAACCGGTCTATGTCTAGTGAGGAGTAGACAAATGATCTTAGCTACCAAACGAGACTTGCAGGTTTAATTCAATGCAGGTCGGGGCTTTTGTCCGCTGAGTAGTTGTTTCCTGTAAATCTTATTCAATCATAGTCAGCACAAACTGATTCTATCTCTACGAACAAACCTAAAGTGTGACCCTACTACCGCGCTTGAATTCACCACGAGAGGCGCTAGTATAGGGTAAGGTCCATGTCACTGAACGTTAATGTTTACTATGGCTTTTTACGCAAGTTTATAGTATTTTTTATGAAAATTAGCTGAAAAACATTTAACACAATGATGGCAGAAGGGGAAAGTATTAATTTACTTGCTCATCAGAGATGTCTTATTTCATTATAGTTAGGTTATATCATGAATGAGCATGATGAAAACAACGAATATGCATGATTATTACTTACGATTTTCTGTAGTAGACTCCTTTGGTAACACATAATCATCAGGATTAAAATGTTCCTTACAAACACACGATTGTTTTGAAGGAGTAAAGTTATCCCTGCGATTCACTACCAACTACTGTTTTAGACGAATTTTGTCTCTTGGAAGCATATGTCCGCTTCTTGTTTCCAAACAAAATGGAACTACACAACACTGAGGCATAATTAACAAGTATTTTATTTACTGGTGTACGAAATAATTATAATAAAACCATATAAACTTGTTTCGCGCCTAACAATAACTTTTTGACAGCCGCAAATATAGTTCGTCAAGTTATGATCGGGTTCGAACAGACAACATTTAACAGTCATTGTTTATGAAAGTCCCTAAAAAAATTTTTTTTATGGAATAGCAGTGACATATTGTAACGTTTGATAGTCGAGTTGGTTATTGTTACAAATAAATACAACACTCCAACATTACTATAAGCTTTATTGTCACAGACATTTACTAACATAATCACAGTTCGATACACGTTGCGCATACCTAAGTCAACTTAACTCCGAGAGCATCAGAGCTGAAGAGTCCTTCCCTATATTCTACAAAATACATCGTAGTACCGCACTTGTGCGCTATCATGGTTTCCAAAGTTACACATTTATTATAATATGACAAATAATCTCTCTGTTCTAATGAGGGTTAATGTTCTTAGGCTCACCAGTTGGTGCCACTGGCCGAGAAGGTCATGTCAAAAGTTTTTGTTAGGCGCGGAAAAAGTTTATAGGGTTTTATTATATTATAATTATTTCGTGCACCAGTAAATAAAAAAACTTGTTAATTATGCCTCAGTGTTGTGCAGTTCCATTTTAATCGGAAACAAAAGGCGGACATATGCTTCCGAGAGACAAAACTCACGTAAACAGTGGCTGGCAGAGATAACTTTTAGTCCTTCGAAACATTCGTACGTTTGTAGGAAACATTTTAATCCTGACGATTATGCGTTGCCAAAGGGGTCTACTACAGAAAATCGTGAGTAATAATCATGTACATTCGTTGTTTTCATCATGCTCATTCTTGATATAACAACTTTAATGACATAAGACACTTCTAATAAGTACAATAATTTCCCTACTGAGCAAGTAAATTACTACTTTACCCTTCTGCCATCATTGTGTTAAATGTTTTCAGCTAATTTTTTATAAAAATTACTAAAAACTAGCGTTAAAAAGCCATAGTAAACATTAACGTTCAGTGACATTTACCTTTTCGTACACTAGCGCCTCTCGTGGTGAATTCAAACGAAGTAGCCCTCATTGTGCCTACAAATGTCAAGAATGAGTATGGACATGAAAAATACCAGGCGCGACACTAAAATATCCTTCTTATTGCATTAATATTATTCTTTAAAATTTTATTAGTTAATAATCCATTAAGGCTCATTAACATAGAGATAAGTGTAGAAATTAGTGCAAAATTGATAGTGTAATTGTGGGTATTTTTAATTTACGTTTACAATGAAATAGTTAAACATTCATTCTTACAGTTTAAGGTTAGAAATACATGATTACTGATTGATTGATTCAAAATAAATAGAATAAAATGAAGGAAAAAATTGTGATGCAAAATAGTTTGATGTTTATTAAACTTTCGGCAGCTGTTGTGTGCGCATTGAAATTTAAAATTATAAAAAAGAAATATCGAAAACCTAAGAAATGGTAGGTGCAGTAGCAATTGCGCAGAGAATTCGAAATCTGATTGGACGGTGTATAGTGCACAAAACTTGACTCTTGCAAACTTCCACAGTAAATCATTTTGTTAATTTTCGATGTAAACAATTGCAACAGCTCTAATTTGACTGTTAATCTCTATGTAAATGTGCCTTTATACTTGTTTCAATAAATGTGTCAAATAATTTGTATGAGTGGTATTAATAAAGAAAAAGCAAGAAAGCAGAGTCGCCATCTGGTACACTCCATGCGCATTTTTGATATATGCTGGCTTCAAATAGAACAAAGACAATTTGCCTTGTTATAATAAATATGTCACTGGAAATGGAATGTATGGAATGTACCAGAGATCTTGGCACAGAGCACGGCTTATAATCAAAATTAACCGTGGGCACAGAGTACATTAGCTGTACAGAGACGAAAGAGCCTTTCCGCCAAAACCAAATTTGTATGAGCATGTGCAGAATCGCCATTTTTTAACGGGTATATCAAACAACCTCACTTTTGTCACAGCTTTTGTGTTTTCGTTTATTAGTTTACTCTGTTTGTTTATGGTCAGATTTGTAAGCTTTTTCTTTGTTTGCATGGTGTTTAATGAGGATTACCGCGCTTGAATTTACCACGAGAGGCGCTAGTCTACGGTAAGGTCTGTCTCACTGAACGTTAATGTTTACTATGGCTTTTTAACGCGAGTTATTAGTAATTTTTATAAAAATTAGCTGAAAAACATTTAACACAGTGATGACAGAAGGGGAAAGTACTAATTTACTTGCTCCGTAAGGAAATTATTGTACCTATCAGAGGTGTTGTATGTAATTAAAGTAAGGTTATATCAAGAATGAGCATGATGAAAACAACAAATGTGCATGATTATTACTTACGATTTTCTGCAGTAGAATCCTTTGGTAACGCATAATCGTCAGAATTAAAATGTTCTTTACAAACACACGAATGTTTCGAAGGAGTAAAGTTATCACTGCGAATCGCTACCAACCACTGTTTTAGGCGAATTTTGTCTCTCGGAAGCATATGTCCGCCTTTTGTTTCTTAACAAAATGGAACTGCATAACACTGAGGCATAAGTAACAAGTTATTTTATTTACTGGTATACGAAATAATTATAAATAAAGCCCTATAAACTTGTTCCGCACCTAACAATAACTTTTAACAGGATCTTACTCGCCAGTGGCGCTAACTGGTGAGCTTAAAAACGGTAGCCCTCATTAATTAGAGATGATCTGTGTTGTGTTGCCTTGTTATTATAAACAGGGGTATGCGACTTGTTCTACCGACCTCGCAACATCAGAGATGGAATGCGTTTCCATAGGCATTAAATAAATTTCTTAATAGACAACAAATAGTATCGAAATTAGAATATAAGTTAACTTTTAACGTTATTTAAAAAAAGGAAATTTAAAGAAGACAACAAATTATAATTTTTCCTGTTAAATAAACCTTGAAATTTTTTGTGCCTATCCGGAACTCTAAATTCGGTGACAAAAATTCAACAGATGTTAATCACCAATCACAGACGAGATGGCGATCATGTGATAGCACAACCAATCACAAAATAATATTAATTAAATTAGACATTTGACAGTTTATTCAGAAGCCATTTTAAAGAGATTTGTTTGAAATATTTGTGAAATTTCATATTTATATAAACTCAGTTTATGGCACTAAATAAAGTGTTTATTATATATTAAGTAAAAATATTTGTATAGTACCTACCTATTGATGTTTTATTTATGTAAATGATAAAAAAGTCTTAAATTCCACAAAATCCCTCAGTTCGTCCATTAGGTTTAAATTTTAGACTTGGTTTTACAATTATTAATTTTGGAAAATCAGTGATTAACACGTTAAGCGCCAAAGCCTGACTAAAAAGTTTCATTGTGGCAACTTTAATTCATTATTTGTTATTATTTTAACTAAGCTTAAAAAAAATGGCTAAAATGGTAAGTAAATAAAAGATTTATACAAGAAAAAATGTTGTCATTTTTGGGGTTTCGATTGTTTTACCGGGAACCAACGTGGGTTAGGGAATTCTGTGAACAATAGTGCCGTCGGCGCCATAGTCGGTCCCATTAGTGGTCCTCTTGACATGACAGTAGTTTGAAAGCCTGTATTATTATTACATGTTAGCGAGTTATTTGCACATTTTCGTTCGTGTTCAAATCCATAACTAATTCTACTATCTCGATGAACCAAGATCCAAGGAACGTAGGTTAGAGAAAGCCAACATGTTAAATCCGAGATTGACGGAGGATAGGTCTGGCTCTGCATCCAGATCACAAAAAAAGGACGAGGTTCATCTAATCTGAAAAAAAGAATGGCATTGCTCGATGACCAAGTCGACGTTATTATAAAGGGACTGTTACCGACAAGAAACTCAGAGAGGAAGCGATAGATAAAAATAAAGTGCCAATAGTTACAACATATTGTGATAGTTGTCCTGATAATCCTCATTTTTGTATAGATTGCTTTGCTAAATATCACAAGTAGTGGTCCCAAACATATCTTTTCATTTTTATGGTACAATTACTATTTTATTTACTTATTTACGATTGATATTATTAGCCTCAAGAAGTGGCGATTATAAGTTAGCAAAGAGTCATAAAAAATCTTATAAAGTAGCCCTGAATTTTTATTTATCCTTTATATTAAAAAGTTGCCTATAGTCGAAATTCCTCACAGGCCACAGCGGTCCACCTATGATGTTAAATTGGAATCTATACTAGCCCGCTGGCGTGTATAGCCATGTCTTGTATTATGTAATATCCAAGCGGTCCCTAAAGGACCCGCCGTTCGTCTGGTAGACAATTCCACCATCGGTCCCTAGGGACACCGCCTTGGCGCTTAACGTGTTAAGATACACTGTAGTCGCTGACATAAATAATTTCCTTATTTATATGATGAATTCTAATCGAAATTGTCTTTTAAATATTTTAGGTCATGAAGGTCAGTAACCTTTCGATGACAAAGCCGATGAAGTTTTCAACGTTTTATAAATTCTGGATTTGTCTTTTATCTGTACTCTTGCGGTAAGTTGTAATATTTTTTATACATGAAACTATGTGGTAATTTGTTTAACGAAGAAACTGCATGTATTTACATAATAAATAAAATATTATATTTAACTTAATTTACATATGTAGATAAAATAATATATTTTAATATACCTTAAATTGATCCGTAGTATCTGTATTTTAGATTATAAAATTGCATAGTAAATATTGAATATGTCTGAGCTTATAACAGCTTTAGATACCATAGGAAGGTTACGATATTCCTGTTTTAAACTCTTTTCAGTTTTGCAATCAGCATAACTGTCAACAAACAATTATTGATAAATGCGTCCTATTGACAATTTATAAATATTTGCGAGAAAAAAAAAGATTTAAGAGAATCAATGAGGGTCACATCAGAGAAATTAAAAAATTTAAAGTTACTTAATGTTTTGTTTTTTTGTTCTTTCACTATTTTTTGACTTATTTTTATTTAAATTCTGCACTAAACTTTAAGTATATACCTAGCTGTGACTACCATCCTGATTATGACTAATCTACATATTGATGCTCAAGAAACAATACCTCTTATCTCCAAATTAGCAATTTTACAGGAAACGAAAGAAAATGAGGTATTCATTTAATTAAGTTTTAAGCATCAGTATTAATTTTGGAGATACAACCTACTGGGAACTGTTGGACATAGGAGTGGATATCAATTTGAAATCTTAAATAAAGTTCTGGCAAAAATGAAGATATGAGGTATTGTTTCTTAAGAGTCGATACATATTTTTTGTTTCATGTACAATCTTACGCAAGCAATCATACCCGAGGAACCACTCTATAAGAGTTTTATTTATAATTTAATTTTGTTATATTTTCAATTCATTTTATGATTTTTGATTTTATGTTTTTTGACATTAGAACAGTGCAGCTAGTCTGCACACAGTAATGAAATAATTTAGAGTATTACTTTTTTTTACAGGAAGTATATATATTTATTTTTCTATCCGTCTTAGAAAAAATGTTGTTTTTATGATTTATTTTATTACTATTGGAATTGATTTTTCTCTTTTCATCAGTTATTTTCTTTTTTTATATACCTGCAAAGCAAATGATAATTTTTGTCTTGATAGAATTATGAAATTCATTATTGACTTCTGATGTTACTGTTTTTAGTGATAAATTATTTAGTTACATTAAAAAAGCCTACCAACCGTTTTAATTTCACCGAGTGATATCAAAAGGATATCTACATATTTAATATTGTGATACTTGTGTTAAGAAAAAAGTAATAGTCTTTTGGTAGTTCGTTTGACTAAAGCTTATTAATATATTTTAATTCAATTTGTTAGAATATTTGTCATCTAGCTATAACAATATTAATTATAATGTAATTGTTACAATGTGATTCGGCAATAAAGAATATTAACTAAAATGCTGTTTATTTTCCCTCCTACTCTTATTTTGAAATTACAAATTAAAGGGTAAAGACGTATTTTTTAAGTTGTTTTGCCATTTACATTTTAAGGACTGGTTTTCCATTTCTTCTTACATTTATTTAGTAGATAAATTCCATGGAAACAGTAATTAATAATATTTTAGTAATTGTTTTCTCGGAATTTATTAATTAAATAAATGTACATGAAATGGAAAAGCCGGCCCTTATAAATAAATAATTTATTATCAGAGGAAGATCTCTGTTTTATCTACATATTAGATTTAGTTCTTGCCATCGAATTAGATGGCGCTATGAGATTAGAAACGTCACAGCTGCTTCTGTCCTCCACTATTGTTCGCCTTTCTTTTTTTTTCTGTTCAGTGATTATAAAAATGTATGGTAAAGTAGGAACTGTGATTTTCACGGATGTTCGTCGAGACTGGTGGAAATATGTCCCCATTCTTCTTTCCAAAAGATCCTTTAAGGTATGTAAAAAAATTAATGATATAGAACTGTATATTAATAATAGACAGATAAACATTGTTTAATTTTCACAAATCATCAAACAATAGGTGCGTTCTTTCTGAGATCTTAGTTAATCTAAGTAGTTTTACGATTACGAAGGCTACGTCAAATGAAATTATGCTTTTATTTATGCAGTGTAACCGTAAAACAACTTAGATTAGTTGAGACCTCAGAAAGAACGCACCTAGTGAGTGAACTGAAGACGGCTCCCCATGTACTCGCGTTCGTATGTTCAGCGTTTAAAGACTTGAGCGCGTCGACTTGTTATTGTATTGAACATTCCCCATGTAGTTCGTCGTTTTTGACTTGACCAAAGCAACTGTGACTTATTATATTTTCTACTTGGCTTGATGGGACTATCCAGCCACAATAGCCACATTTGTACTTCTGAAAAAAATTATGTATAAAAACGGAACTGGGTAATATTTCTTTTTATTTACCTTCTCGATGGATGTTATCGTATAACTGATGAATAAAATATAAATAATTGCCAAAATATCACAATCAGCCCAATCTCTCAAAGTATTAATTTATCACCACATGTAAACAAATGTTATCATAACCTCAAAAAACGATGAAGATAAAACGCCAATAAAAGTTAAACTCAAACCAACTTTGGACGTAGTAACCTTGAAACGCCAATACGGTTAAATATTTGGTTCTGATTGGTCTATGTAAAACGCGTGAACGCCAAACGCACGAACGCGAGTACATGCAATTTGATGCATTTTCTTTCTGAAATTCATCACATTTGAATAATAAAAACTTCATTATGATGTATGAAAATTCAAGAGATCAAATAGTATATTGGAATAAATGATTTCTATTTTCAGAGCCAAGTCGTGACTGAGAACTTGTAACCGAGATTTGCTCGGCAAAAGTTTGGATGTTTTGCATAAAAATTACAATGTGAGAACTATTTTGAAAAAAAAAATCTCACAAGGTAGTGGAACCCGGAAACATTTATTTTAACACGCAGTTTCCACTATTTTTCCTGAAAGTTTGAAGCGTGTATTAGTGTAAGATATTGCAGTTGATGTTAATTGTGAGGAACAACCCAAAAAAGTTGTGGTTATTTCTGGTAAGTAATATTTAAGTACGAAGTAAGAATTACCGTGTAACTAAACAATTATTAGTTTTTAAATAACCTCACGAGAACAATGAGCAGTTCTGTTATTCATAATAATGTGCCATTACGGTAACCAGGGTTGCAAATAAGTTTATTATGGGTTGCCCATGTAATGCCCTTAGATATTCGATCACGTGTTTGAGGATTGCTAGCTGTTACAAAAAATGCATTTCACTATAATTTTTTTTCTCTGGTGTGAATTTGTTAATTTGTGCAGGGCCGAAGGAGACGGTCTCATTTTTTTTATGCTCTGCAAGTAGAAATGAATATACTTGGTTTAGTAAAATAACAATAATATTAATATTTTTATTATTTGTGCCTGGTCATTATCCTATGTAAACGATTTATAAAATTATTCATGTTGTACAGTTGCATCTGTGTTAGCGAGTTTGTAAATTATGTTGGTGCTTTACAGTTTATTTATATATACTTGTGTTGTTCACAGTATAGCTTGTTGGCAAAGAAACTTGTTGATAATCAAACTGGAAGGTATTAAAATCAGCTAACCAACTGCATTGACAAATTTCTCATCTCGCAGTACAACTGCAATATGAAATTCGATTTTTTGCCCAATATTGTAAAAAAGAAAAAACCTATTACAATATTGCTGTAATAAACACTTAGTTTTATATTAAATATAATTAGATAATTTGTCATTAGAAAAAGTACTTACAAATATAAAGTTATTTTTATAGGGACAGCAGAAGCCCCGAAAGACAAGTCTGCATACAAATGTATTTGACCGTTTGGAATTGTCAAGTGGTATTTAGTCAGATAATACCATGAATTTGAAGGCTCCAATTATAAAATGTATCACAGTTAATTATTAAAAATAAAATGACAATGATTGTAAAAAAAAATGAACGAAATTTTTCGGTTTTGCTTATATATTGTTTAGGCTGATATTCGAAAAAAAATGATTATATAAATGACATGACAACTTGTGTACAATAGATTTCAATACTTACTAAATTAATTCCTAATTAGTTTTGTCTAATAATGGTGTCTGACCGACATTTTTTTGGGCTATATCTTTTTATTGCAAATGAAAAAATTATCAGTACATTAGTGAATTTTCCCCCAAATGCCTTCTACAATTTATTTCTACTAATTAATTTATACTTCTTATTTTCAGATATCACCATTGCTGCACCTACAGAACAAAAAACTGAAATTGTTATTATTTATGAAGATACATTTAAGAATATAATGCACTGTATTTATAAATAAATATTTTAAAATTATTTGCATTAAATGGATGAATAAGTAAAATTTGATTTAGTTCCACTCAGTTTGGTAGGTTTGTACCCAGAAGGCTGTGTGAAAACAATTGTTTTGTTGAAAATATTGAACAAAAGTTAACATTTTCATAACAAAATCTCATTACAAAATAGAAACTTTCTTATTTTGGCTTTTTTTCTCAGCCTCATCCTCTTAATCATCGTTCTTTCTATAACAGATTTTTTAAAAATATTTGCAGTTATCAGAAAAATAGAATTGTACCCAGGAGGCTGTGTGAAAAAAATTGTTTTGAAAACATTAAACAAAAATTAACATTTTCATAAATAACAGAATCTCTACAGAATAAAACTTTTATTTTGGCTTTTTTTCTCAACTTAATTCCCCCTAATCATCACTCTTCCTATGACAGATTGTTTAAATATTTACATAGTTACTGGCAGAAAAAATAGAGTCAAGTAATTTCAAAATGCTTCCAAATTAGTCTTTTGATTACCTAATTTCAAAAAATGTTTTACTTCTGTGTAATAGTAAATCATTCAGAATATTAACTGGAAGTTTCAAATGGTAGTTTTTATTCAGTTTGAAACACATTGTTATTTCAGTGTAGACTGAAATTTAATGTAAACATTTAACAACACATTTCTAGCTAGTACACAAGGTCAAATCCAAGCAGCGGGATTATGAAAGTTCGATACGTATCGTATCCTCCATCTTTTCCGAGGTGACTGATTACGAACGTAAAATCCGTGGTTCAAGACGATTCGAACTCGCAGGCAAACAGTCGATAGCCAGAAGCCAATATTATCTGCTGTGAGAGAGCTATCGGATTACTTTCATCCTTTTCTATTTTTGTAGGCGTCTCTTGTTATTTGTTACGTCAACGTCGTCAATAAATAACTATTGTTTTAAAAAATAACCTAAGTTTTAAAAGGAATATTATAATACCTTCCTATTATTTTTATAAATAGATAAATAAATGTTAAATATGTATATTATTATTTATACAGGTATACCTAACTATACAAATTTTAGATGGCTTTCAAAATGAATGTGCCCATTGACTTTATGGAAAGTCATAAGGAATTCGCTAGAGGACAGTTTGTTGGACCCAGTGGCAAAACCACACAAAGGAAACTTTGGGAAGAATTATCTGGTAAATTAAATTCCCTTGGTCATGGGATAAGTAAGGCCAGTGGAAAAATGGCAAAAGGTAAAATTTATAAATGTCAAATCTGCTATTTATAAATATATTTTTATAATCTGACTATAAAAGATTATAAAAATATATTTATAAATAGCAGATTTGACATTTATAAATTTTACCTTTGGCTGGCTTACATTGGCTGTGATTACTATAATAAAATACTACTATTTGAATTATAGGTTTTATTTTCTTAAAATAAGTGGTTACAAAGAAAAATCTTTATCATACAAAGTATCTTTCAACAAGTCTTTGCCTAGCTATAATTCCTTCCCTTCCCTGCTATTGTTCTTGTAGTGGTGTCTTGCCAACTTCTTATCAACTCTAAATAATTCAATAAACCTTATATCAGGAAGTGAAAAGGGGTCATTTTCGTCTCTAATATTTCTTCGGGCAGCTATTAAGAGCCGATTTCTTTCTCTTCGCCGATGATTTCTTCGGATTATTCTGATAATAGGAAGCATCTAAAATATATGAAACCATTATTGATAGGTATTCAATACCAATCAAACAATAATATTATTACCTCTTTTACGGTCAAAATATTTTACTACTTCACGTATTGTTATCTACGGAGAATTTGTATGTAGATATTTGTGCAGTATTTTTGCACTTATAAATAACAGCCAAAACGCCATGTACAAAAGTCTGATAAGGCAGAGACAACCACCTGATATATAGGTTAGGTGGTAAGTCATGTGTCAAAAATTACATTTCATTTAATCAAGAATCCATGCCATTAGATATAATTTCACGAACTTTGCCGACGATAGCTACGGCCGTATCAGTGATGAATTCATAATTCCGTTCACGGTTCAAGCCCGAGTCGCATCGAGTTTGCATACGGTTCGTAATTGTATTCGTATCGGATTTTCGTAATCCCGCTGCGACCATTAAAGTCTTAAGAACTGCCAAAACTTTCGCCTCTGTATAGCTAGGTACTCTGTGATCTTGGTCATTATCACAGAATAACTAACAATTCTGTGTCACTATACTGTGTCTTGGTATGAATCGTTCTGTGGTACGAATGTTTAGTGTTTACAGTTCTGTGATTTTTATTATTATTCACACCTGTGCTATTTATTATAATTTGTATCATGCTATTTAATTTATTTGAGTTCTGAACTTGCGATGGGCAAAATATGTAAAGTTGTTGTTTGTGGAATGAAAGGAGTTGGAAAGACAGCGATTTTGGAACAAGTAATTTATGGAAATATTAATGACAAAAGTGTAAGTTGTAAACAAAACTCGCTTCACTAGTACCCTAACCACAAACTAACGAATAACCTTATGTTGTGCATACATAAATACATTTTATACATAGACATTTATTTTCTGGATGTTTTTGCCAAAAAATACGTATGTATACTCTTGGATACGAAGGCTACTGCTAGAACAGTTTTGTCTAATTTCCAACTTGTTAACATCAGTCGAAGACGCAGTGTTCGAATTTTTTGTCATTCGTAAACCTAGTGGAAAACTTGAGAACAAAGTGCATGAAAATAAGAGACCTCAAGTTGCCATCAAACAAAAGTTGCTATTGCAATATTTAAAAATACTGAAATAATAACTAGACTGTAAACTATTTGTACTAGAGCAAGTTATATAATTATAAAATGCTAAAATATTTGGTCATTCTTTACAACAGCCACTTCTGCCTGACGAAAAAACAAATACACAGTACGATGCTGCGTCATGTCAGGAATACATCCCACATAATTATATGTTGCGCTTATGATGGGGAATGCCACAAAAAAAATAATAAAATTTTTCAATGCGTTTGGTGGAATTCACGATAACCCTCATACGGCGTGTTTAACTTACACACATACATTCTATATCTGCTTTATATGACTCCTTATGGGTTGACAGCGCAGGTACAAAGTAACTATTAACATCTACGTATTTCCCTTGCCCCAAAACATAGTACGAAAATATCGACATTGCAAATATCTTTCCCTTGCCCTTTAATTTATTCTATTCAAGTCTTACATTTATCTATTATGTGAATGATAACACGACACAATCACTTATTTCCCTCGCTCCAAAACATAGTACGAAAATACGATAGGTAATAATACATTTTGTGCAACATTTCCTTTGCAGCAAATGTCGGTAATTCTTTACAACAGCCACTTCTATATTTTTCGTGTTTTTTTTGTACACACGTGTAAAGTGTCTCTATAGAAGACATTTGCTGCAAAGTAAATATTGTGCAAATGTGGTTTCGTATTTTCGTACTGTTTTGGGGCAAGGAAAATAAGTGATTGTGTCGTGTTATCATTCACATAATAGATAAATGTCAGACTTGAATAGAATAAATTAAAGGGCAAGGGAGAGATATTTTCAATATCGTATTTTCATACTATGTTGTAGGGCAAGGGAAATATGTAGATGTTAATAGTTACTTTGTACCTGTGCTGTCAACCCATAATATAAGGAGTCATATAAGCAGATATATAATGTATGTGTGTAAGTTAAACGCGCCGTATAAGAGTTATCGTAAATTCGACCAAACGCATTGAAAAATTTTATTATTTTTTTTGTGACATTTCCCATCATAAGCGCAACATATAATTATGTGGGATGTATTCCTAACATGACAGAGCATCATACTGTGTATTTGTTTTTTTCATCAGGCAGAAGTGGCTGTTGTAAAGAATGACCCAAATGTCTTCTATAGAGACATCGTTACACGTGTGTACAAAAAAATACGAAAAATATAGAAGTGGCTGTTGTAAAGAATTACTAAATATTTTAATAAATATCATTAATAAATCTGTTTATAGGTGCTATCTGATACTCATATTTTATCATTAAATCAGCAGCTCAAGTCTCATGAAAAAGATTGAAAGGTTTATTAAATAGCTATACTGCAATTACCGAGCATAAATATATTTAAGTGCTTAAATTGAAATATGTAATATCACAAACGTTTGTGTTTGATTTTTTTGTGATATTTGATTGGTGCTGTAAGAATCACACTGATGTATAGGATTTCACCTGATATTCCAATTTAACCGTTTAAGTAATCTATGTTTGGTAATTGAAATATAATTTTTTTTATTAAGCAAAACATTAATAAACTGTCATTAAATCCCTCAACTTAATTACGATTGAAAATAATGTCATTCCGTGTCTAAATTTTGTTATTAAAATAATGTTCATTTCCATGGCAATAAAGTTTTAACAAGTTTAACCATATCATAGTTAAGAGCTAATTGTAGCTTTACATTGGTTGTAATGTAAATTTCTGATACTGATAAGTAGAGCGTGGCAAATCTAATGCCGGTCATAAACGTACATAATGTACATAGGCAACAAACACTATAAGCTCGTATACAGTAGATATAATAATTGAAATCTCTGCAAGCCGTATTCCAGTCTGCTTAAGTATTTCGTTGTGACCGTATAAGCTGATAAAAATAACAATGCCACGGCGTGCTGGTTTAAGGTTTGTATTTTAACATTTTTAAATATCTACAGTGTAATGTGAGTGAAGGCTGCGTTTTCACCGGGTATCCAATTTAAATCTATAAATCGCTATTATAATCTGTTTATTAATATCGAAAAACAAAAACAAATAATTCATCCTAAATACCATATTGATTTAATATATAAAGTTACAGACAATACTGATGCTTTTTTTTTATTAATAGGAAATATGATTATTTAGTTTAATAAAATGACACCAAATGAAATATTTGTATTTCTTATTAAGAGAGAAAATACTAATCAGTATTGCCTGTAATTTTATGTATTAAATCCATATGATATTTAAGATGAATTATTTGTTTTAATTCTTCGTTTTCGTCAATAACAAAATTTTAACGGCGATTTAAAGTTTTATGTTGGCAACATGTCGACGAAGGCATGCTAATACCGTCTGAAAGCCTCTAAACGGATCACAAGTTTTAAATTAACTTGTTCTGATATACAACTTCCATCACAAACTATTTTAAGCGTTGGGGGACATGGCTAGCAGCAGGTGGATACTACTATGAGTATTTTCAACGAGTATAGGATTTCATTCTACAGTTATATCAAAGTGAATCAAGAGCCATCTCTGAGGCCCAAAACTAAAAGAAGCAGCAATACATGTGATTCACAACAATTATATTAGTGGTATTGGGCAGTATTTAACTAGTAGAAAATTCTTCATTGTTATTAAAACAGTCCCTACATATGACTCATAATGTACAACATAAATTATAAACTCTAAAAAGATGGCCCTGGTATGCGAGTGATTAAGCAGTATAATGACATTATACATAAAAATGTAGGATATGGAACGTTATGTAATATTAATCGGAATCTTAATGAGGAACATCCTACAAGTGATTAGAAAGTTTTAAGTTTGCAAATATTACATCGTCAGATATAAGAAGGTCTTTTTTGCTTTACACACGCGTGTAAAGCAAAAAAACACGCGTTTACCACACAAAGGAGATCTTTTTCAGCAGAAAACATAGAATCTGTGTTACTCGTGAATATTTGTTGATGCACAATCTCAGCCATTGTCCTCGGTCATTAACACGTAAAAGGTAAGCAAGTTACTTATTTCATTATCTGACATACTTTCAGGAACATAGGTATCCACATGAGACACTACAGAGAGCCGTCTGATTTACCATGCTCTACTGATAAGAAGTACCTATAATGTTTCAAAACTGAATATATTCTTTATATACTCAATAATTAGCTCCCTGGATTCATCTCTATTTTTGGATCCATAAAGCACTAATCTGAAATTTTGCTAGAAAGGCACTGTTTTCCAATTTTTAATAAATATACATATTTTATTGCCAATATATTGGCAATAAAAGATGTACATCATTGATCTACATATTTTATTTTTTATTTATTTATTAACAATAAAATAAACTGCACCATTGAAGCATAGATTTCTGTTAGTATAATAAGAGGAAAAGTTCATATGAACATGGGTCCAAAAATTTTTCGTTTTAAGTTAAAATGAAAATGTAATTTTTTGGCAATTGCATAATAACGTTTAAATGAAAAAAATAAACATTTTGGTAATAGTCATTGCTAATTAAGATTAATATTTTGGGTAGTTTGTTGGTGCTGCCCTCTGGGATGGTAAATCGAAGGGTTATTTTGTCAAGAATTTTTTAACCTTTAAATTTTTCGAATGTCTGGAACAATTTTTTATCTCTATTTGACTACAGAAAAAAAGTTCTCTTGTTGCTAACCTAACTTAAACTAGTCACTCAGGCCAACTGTCCCTAATGATGGGTCTAATTAAGTCTTTCTTTATTTTAACTAATATTTATGGTTAAAACAATGTTTATAATACATAAAAGTTTAAAATGTGTTAGAAATATATGTGTATTTTGACCTATTTTAAAATATTTTAATAATTGTTTTCTTTTTTTAATATGACGTGTTTTAATACTATTATATTTTTGATGGTCAACTGAACTAATTAATAAAGACTATTACTATTTTAGTAATCAAGTCCTGGGAGCTGTCAACGCCTTGATCTCTGATATTATTTTTTAATATATTGTGGCATTTAGTTTTCTCTACATAATTATTTGCAAAAGCTATTTTATTCTCGTCCATTTTTCTACATAGTATCTTCTGATTAAAATCGGAATCAATCAGTTGTTTCTTTTGAGCATTGATTATCTTTGTTAGTATGAACATCAAACTTAATGTATTCATTAAAATAAAATATTTAGTGAAACTATTAATTTTATGAAGAAAGAATATCTTTGTTGAGATATTGTTTCTGTTTAATAATCATACAATCATCACCCCTGCTAGACTGATACAATTTCACCAATATTTTTGGAATAAACGATGTCATTCTGGAACAAAATAATATCAAAAATAAATATTTAAATGAGGTTTTGGATGAATCACGAACATTCAAGTCTATAAGACAATTTATGTTGTCAGCCTATTTTAATAACTTTACTAGCTATGCTTGATGCATCTAGATCTGCATACAGATAAGCATTAATATAAAGTATGAAAATAATCATTTTGATTTTGGTTCTCAAATTTAAAATGACAATCACATTTTTTTTTAATGTATATTCTGATATAAATCTGGTCTACATGAACCAAGCATTAATTTGTAGTTTTCAACTAATGAGTTTCTTAAAAATAGTTTGTGTTTATTAAACTTGAAGCGGATTTGTTTGGGTCCATGCTTGAAGTAAATATTCCATTCTGCTTTTTTGCCTTAAAACAGACATATTTATGCAGAAGGGAATAATTCCACTAAATGTGGGAAATGGGTTTTTAATGATTTTTAAATCATGAAGACAAAATAGAAATATGTATTTTCCAGTTTAGGTTTAGATTTTACAATTAGGTACAACCTTTTTGTATAACATAACGTGAATATTTAGGCATCATGTGCTGAAATAAATAAAATTTTCAATGTTTGTGTTTTTTGCACAACAACATCCGAACCAAAGTTGTGTATTATTTTGCTTATTGGCTATTATTTTACTTTGATTATTTTTTTTTTTTTTAGCAATTACATCCTACCATAGAAGACATATATATTGCCAATATTGAGTCGGATAAAGGAACACGTGAAAAATTAAGGTTTTATGATACTGCTGGAATTGAACACTCCCAAATTACAACAGCTAATGGAATTACCAATCAGCAGTTACCAAGGCATTATCTAATTCTAGCCGATGGATATATTTTAGTATATGATATAGGAAAAAAGTAATTCTCTTGATGCACTTTTTTCTATTAAGAAGGACATCGACAAAAAATAAGGATAAGAAAGAGGTAAAAGAAGTTCATACCTATTTATTACATAGTGTACTCCATACTTACAAGCATATTTAAATGCCTTAATTTCAGAAGGTGTTAAAACATAAAATATTATAACCTAACCAAAAGTTGTAAAGTACTTCAGGTCTGTACAAAAAGGGAAGTATCACGTTGGCACTCTAGAATAGGGCAGGTGAACTATTATTATGGTACAGTGAAATTTTTTTTCACCCACTCTATTTTTAGATATCGATATGGTCTGATGACCTGATCTGACGAATTTTTTAATTTTCAATTTTTCAAAAAAAGTCATTCTTTATAAAAAGTGTTGCTTATTTTAAAAATTCAAAAGCCATAATCAAATATTCGAAAAATTATACAGGGTGAACAAAAATTAAAAAATGTGAAATTTGTTCAAGAGCAACCAATATTTTCCTCTTTAGAGAAAAATGTCATGAATGATTTTTATTACGTAATCATAAAACCGACTTAAATTAAGAATTTCGTTGAAAAAATCGGATGTCATGGACTGAAATTCTTACAGGATGAACTTTTCTATTTTTCATTTTAAAGAAAAAATGTATCATTTATAAAAAAATTTATCATTACGATCAATTGAATGGTGTTCGGTTTAAACATGCTAAGTACCAAATTTTCTCATTTAATGATATTTAGGTAAAAAACATTCTATGTGCCATTGGTTATGTCCCAAGAAAAATGCCAAGTGCCAAACTTGTCTTGAATAGTTACAAAAAAATACTAAAGACGGCGGCAGCTACAAATCACATGCCTCCTTTCAGCACAAATAAGCTAAGTGCCACTGTGCCGATAATATTTAAGATCTATGATAGATTTTCTTGAAAAAGAAGAACATTATAGAGAGTTATTGACTCAAAAATAAGTCTTTAAAATGCTAATTTTATTTATCTTTTATGCTTGTAAGAAACCATTTTTTTTGCGTTTTTACTGTTCATTGTTTAGTTTTGCATTTAGTAAAAAGTTTGCTTTTAATATTAATGATTTTTAGTCTTTTATTAACCGGTATATTAGTTTTAATCAATTTTACATTTTTACTTTCTTATACCTAATATAAGGAAGTATAGTAATCGTGATTTTTTTTTGACCTCGAGATTTTGATTGATTTATACGTTTTGAACCCTCCTGAATCCATTCTGACTATTTTCCGAATGATGTCTGTCGGAGTGTGTGCGTGCGCGTGTGCAGGTGCGTGTGTGCGTGTTCCTGTGAATGTATCCGCGATAACTCAAAAAATACTAATGAGAGACATCCCAAATTTGGCATTTAAGATTATCAACAACATTTTAGGTGACACATTAAATTTGGTGAATGTGGTACCACCAGAAGAGACACAATGGATAAAAAGAAAAAAAGTACAATTTCGGAAAAAAAATTAAAAATTTTTATTGCATTTCTGGACGAATCTCGACGAATTATAATGAAAAAAACATAATTTTATGGAAAAAAAAATCTATCTGCGTGTCTGTAGTACCGCGATAGCAACCACAGTTTTTGAGGTAAAGCTTTCAAATTTGGTACACATGTTCTAAAGGCCAAAGACAATGATAAATTCGATGAGCAAATTGGCTAGCTGAAAGGAGGTCCACAGGACCCAAACTTTTTGTATTTGCCTTTACAAAAAAATATATTCTTGATGAAAGATAATCATGAAGCCAATAAATTATATTTTTCAATTACTTAAATAAAGCTGAGGCAAACTTAAATTTTTTTATACATTTGACCTCATAAAATGGGGTTATGATAAATGTAACAGTTTGACATTTGAAATGTCTAATTTAGTTACAAAAATGTCAATGTCAATAAGAAGAAATTATTAAAATATATGACATGAGTTATTATTGACAGTATTGAATGATACTGATAATTAATTATTTAAAAATTTTAATGAAATATTTCAAGGTACGCTATTAAAATTTAATTGGGGTAAGTGAAGAATTAAATAGAATAATTTTTTTACATCAGGATGATATATACTGGTATAAGAAAGTTATGTGCTGGCCATATAAGATATTTCCAATATAAGTAAAGTAATCTTTATTTATCAGATAGATATTAAATACAATATTTATATTTGAAATTACATATAGCATATAGTAATATATATTATGTAGTACAATAATAATAATAAAATTTATATGGCACTTATTAGCCTGTTTCTTAAATGATCTATTTTCATTTAATTTTTTTATAGGTGGATTTATGCAGACATATTTAACATTTATCATTTAAATGGGAGATTTAAGAATGCCAGTACGCATTTATGCACAATTTATTTATAACATCCAATGAATTTTAAGGTTTCTGCTTTTGTCCAGATGATGACAACCAATAAATAATTTGGTTTAGGGATTTGTAACTTAACCTCACATGTTTATGCATGCGCAGGTACGATTTTCATTTAACATTTAATCTAAAAGTTAAAAGTTGGCCAACTCTTAAGTGTAAAATGCCAGATGATAAACGTGCTGCATAAATTGGCTCATTACATTATGAGACTTTAATTTATAAATGTGAAATGCTAAATCTTAAATGTTAAATGTGTCTGCATAAATCCACCTTATGATAATTTAAATGAAATTCTTAAGAAATAAACTAAATTGATATTCTAATATGTTCTAATGAATAGTAAAAGCTAAATTAGTTTATATATTACCCTTTGGAAAATAACCCCTAGAAATTTAGTTTTCTGAAGAAATCTCAGTGTTGTAATTTTGGCACTTGGCCTGTTTGAACTTTCAATTGTTCATGACATTTTTTCCCTAAAAGGAAAAATATTGGTGGTAGTTTACTTGAACAAATTACACATTTTTTAAGTTTTTGATCACCCAATTTTTCGAATATTTGATTGCTGCTTTTAAATTTTCAAAATAAGCAAAGCTTTTTATAAAGAATGACTTGAAAAATTGAAAATTAAAAAATTTACAAATATTCGTGAACTCCATCCGGGGACACACTGTATAAACTCATATCATTTAACAAACGTATGGGTACATCCTCTCTTGAGAAATACTTAAATACTAACGTCCAATGATGTAAATATGCATGACTATGCAAGCATTGTATTTTCATTTCTTAATGAAAACTGCAGAAATAATGTGCATGGATAATATAGCATTCTATGAGTATGTTTTAGAAATAATAGAGTTCTGCAAGTAGCAAAGTCGCAGAATCAATATCATTTATTTTATAATATACATATTGGCCAATCCTGTATTAAAATTGGCGGCGCTTAAATTGTCTTCAACCACCACGTGGCGATACTGAGTTGTCTTCAACCACCAGGTGGCCAACAAGAATATTATTAAAATTTATAGAAAATATACATGTTCCATGAGCCATTCCCATCGATCGAGTTAGAGTTCAAATAGATGCTGAAAAACCTAATACGGTCTTAATTTATTATTGCATATTTTTCAAGTTACTTCTTCTAATAACGATACCTGTGCCGTCTATTATGAACAAATGTACGACAAAAAAGTGCTGCCAAAAGTTCCATAAGAGTGGGCAATATGTATATTATAAAATAAATGTCAATATTCATTTGTTTAGAAACAAATTAATTTTTGTTTTTTTTTAAATAAAATGATGTTTTTCGTAAGGAATGTTTTGGTTTATAGGTTACCATGTTTTGTGTTTTAGAATGGATTTACTTTAGTTATTTAAGTTGGTTTTTTTTCCATTATCCATGTTTTAACAAGTGTATGGGAAAAAATATGTCGCCTTTCATTTTGCATGTGCCGCATTTTTAACAGACAAGTCCCATCAATGGAGTTGGCAAATGGCAACCCTACAAAAGATATTCATGTTGTCAAAATCCTACTAAATTTCCCTTATATAACTATCTATCATCAATAATTACTAAGAACTCGATGGTGAGGTTCGATTCATATATCTATTATCATTTGTTATTTTTTAGGTTACTATCATAGTAATAGCAAACAAAATTAAAGGAAATGAAGATAATGATGATTTTAATTCTACTCTAAATAAAGCTACTCAGTGGTGCAACAGAGAAAAAATTAAGCATTTTACAGCTACAGCTTTAAAGAGATCAAGTTTGTATGAACCTTTTATGTACATTACAAGCAAGTTAAATCCCCCACCTAGTAAAAGCAGTTTCACACCTTTATCAATGGGTAGAAAAGTAATAAAGGATTCAAGTTAAAACCTGGGTTTTGATGTTGTATAGATAAACTTATATTTATGTATTGTATATAATTATTGTTATATGAAAAAATCAATGGTTTTCTTATTTGATTGCATTTAATTATTAATTTTCAACATTTTGTCCAATCAGTTAATATAAGTGTAAAATAGAATATACTCAGGCTTATGATGTATTTTAATAATAATAATAATAATACTTTATCTATACACGTAATCTGTTACAGTACTTGTAAGAGAATAAAGAATAAATAAAAATCCTGTGTACAAACAAATAAAGTAAAAAGAGAAACACAGAAGTATCAATGAGATACTTGTACGTGTACAAAAATACAAAAGTTAGTTCACCTAGAAGCAGCAGTTTCATTATAGGTATCAACTTTATGAGCTATGCGTGGCTGCCTCTATACTGACTTCAAGGTTTTCTAACACATAAAATAAGATATACAAGATATTAAGATGTACATATAATGTAAATAATAAAATGAAAAATTATATAAAAATATTTATATATATATATATATATATATATATATATATATATATATATATATATATATATATATATATATATATATATAATTAAATATGATTTGAAGGAAACAACTACTCAGCGGGAAAATACCCCGACCTGCATTGAATTACACCTTCAAATCATGATAGATGGAAAGCCAATATCATTTGTCAATTCCTAACCAGACATAGATCGATTTCGAACTTATTTGTTCTCTTCAGTATGCCATAGGTTATGGAACAGACAAATGATAGTGGCCAACCTGCTAGTTATATACTAACTAAGGTGAAGTGAATAGTGGTGAGAGGTATGAAACTTCTCATATGGTCTGAATGCTACTATCCGACCGACATCCTAGATATCTCTGTGGCGGATAGCGACTTGCATCACAGCAAGTACCGAGAGCGGCGACCCCTAGCCCAGGTGGACTAAACTAATGTTATTAAATATGATTTGAAGGAAACAACTACTCAGCGGGAAAATACCCGACCTGCATTGAATTACACCTTCAAATCATGATAGATGGAAAGCCAATATCATTTGTCAATTCCTAACCAGACATAGATCGATTTCGAACTTATTTGTTCTCTTCAGTATGCCATAGGTTATGGAACAGACAAATGATAGTGGCCAACCTGCTAGTTATATACTAACTAAGGTGAAGTGAATAGTGGTGAGAGGTATGAGATATGAGAAGTTTCATACCTCTCACCACTATTCATATATATATATATATATATATATATATATATATATATATATATATATATATATATATATATATATATATATATATATATATATAAAAAAAATATATATATATTATATATATATATATATATATATATATATATATATATATATATATATATATATATATATATATATATATATTGAAGCATCCCAGACCTGGGCTGCTTCATCGCGAATAAATTTCCTATAATTTTTACATAAAACTAAGTTATCCCCAAGCATTTATATCATTAAATTACAAATTCATTATTACATGAAAAGGGTTAAATCATTTTATAATTTTGGCAGAAAATGTATGCATTCAAACTATAGAGTCTAGATTATTCAGCTAAGTAAAGAACACACAGTATTCATTTAATATTTGAAAACGTTGACAAAACTTACAAAATCTAAAAGCATTCCTTAGCCGGGAATAGATAACATAAACAAAGCAACGTAAACACGTAGGGTTGTATGAGTTTTTACTAAGAATTTCAAAGACTGTAAACATAGTCATTATATGAATTCTCACCTAAATACATCGTAAATTAAATGTCGTGAGAGAAGCGAAACTTAGCGTTTAGCTATCTCGGTCTAGCTTGCAGGCTTGAACCACGAATTCACTCAGGGGAAATCATATAAATACGCGAGGCAGCGTACGATCGAGGTCACATCTCTGACAGCCCCAAGCGATACGCTTTGGTTCTAACGAACCGGCTACGAAGAGATTGTCCAGTTCTACGTGGCAGACTCGTGCCCCAGATCTGACTATCCCCAAGCGTTTAGCTTTGGTTCGAAAGAATCGCGTACGAAGAGTTTGTACGACTCTCTGTAATCTAGCCGTGCACCAGGTCGACTCTGACAGCCACAAGCCTATGCTTTTGTTCTGCGGAGTCGATAAATAAGAAAGTGGCCGTGTCTTGCAGTTATAACTAGCATTGGGAGCCGCGCTGCATTAGCGTATGCTAGCCACCGACACCGTCGTCAACATAGAGGCGAGTAACTCAGGCGTTACTCAAGAATCCGGGGAGTGGGTCCCGCGGAATTCTCCGTGTATACCAGAATTGGTAAGGATGGCACCTAAATAACTATTATACTGCGTTGCCATTTGCTACGTACTCGAGTCCAGTAAAAAGATCATGAAATTAATGCAATTTCTTTGTTTCGAGTAAAATGGCAACGTTAACCAAAGTACGACTCTATATGCTTGGGTTTTCGCGGTTTTTAACAATAGCTGACCGGTGGTACCACATGATTTACAGATGGGGTTTTTTTGTTATAATGCACTGCTCATTACATGTTTACTAATAATTAGAACAGTCAATATTAATTCCGATAATAGTTGGAACTTTTCCTTCATTTGTCAAGTCAGGTCTAAATAAGAGAATATACAAAAAATTAATGTCCAGTTGAATCTGCAATATTTGTAACTTCATACCCATGGGGATCAGAGTGCCGCTGTCGGGTGAGACGGTGAGGCGCCGCCAACAAAAACATGCGGTTGTCTGGACACGGACCTTGTCTCTCGGCAGGAGTCCGAGTCCAGCCAACCAGTATACACCGATTAATGATTTATGGCTACCGCTCCCATAAGCGTGCCACAACACAAGCGGCGTCGGCCAAATTAACAAATCTACGGAGTAGTTCGTTTCAGGTTGGTTTAAGCCTTGATTGGCGGCCTGTATTCGACAGCTCAAAATAATACGGGCAGTTGCTCATCATATGTCGGGGTTCCGCATATGCATCGAATCTTCGTTGGCCAAGCGTCAGTTGTGTTTGTGATACTGTTTTATGGTAGCACCAGCCCGCGAATTCAATAACAAGGCATGGTTGTCGGCCTCTGGCCGGTTCATGTGACAGGGGACACTCTGTTCCACATACAAGGGAAGTGTCTCTTGCACCATTATGTAGAGTTCTACATATGTCACTTAAACTACGAAGCGGAAGTTTCCGCGCATGTAACCAGGTTTGGTTACATTGCAGGTTCAACTAACTAAATAGCTATGTATTTTTCGTGGACGGTTGTCCACCGTACATGTAACAAGGTTTTGTTCATGTAAGTTTTGTAATCTATTTCTTGTAAACAGTTGTGTCAGTATAGAAATAAAAGGTATCCAAACGGTATTTGAGTTTCCTTGACTTACTTCTACTTTCAGGTACAAAAGTGAATTCTAAGCACATTAATAATAATAAACATAAAGTCAAATCTTATATTGAGTACTCTTTTAAAACTGATATCAGTGCAGTGCAGGTTAGGGGTCATAATAATTACTACAGGTATACCAATTAAAGTAAAGCAAATTAAATCTTATAAATGAAACAAAGTAATACCAAACTTTATGAACGTATCTGTGAGGTTACAATAACACAACAAATTTGGGATCCTACCACTAAAACTAGACGATCACGAATAAGGCCAATTAATTAAGTCAGAATTACCTGCCGCTTCACGACAGGTGAGACTTAAAAAAGGGGAATAAATTAAATACTAAAATATACGAGGAGGGAGGGTTGTCCCACTGGTGCCGTAACCATAAAATAAAATAGAAATTAAATAACAAAACATATGAGGGGGGGTTGGGCCGTATATGTATATATATATATATATATACATACATATACATATATACACACATACATATATGCACATACACATGCATATAGGCTATGAGGTGCATAATTTTGAACTAATTTCAACATATATTTTTTTTCTTTTTTAATAAAATAAAATAAGGCGAGTAACATATTAGATATAAAATATACAGAACAAGCAACAAGCAACATTTTGAAATACTTACATAGGATCTTTAATCGTTTTTTCTATCAATTAAATGTGAAACATGGTTCTCATTCAAGCTATTTTTATTCTTTGTTATTTTAACTTCTAGAGGCAACGAATTATATACTTTTGGTGCAAGATAGAAAGAACATCATCCAATAGTTTTTCGCACCATGGAAATGTTTAAGGTATTTATATTCCTAGTTTTATTTATATATATATATATATATATATATATATATATATATATATATATATATATATATATATATACATATATATATATATATATATATATATATATATATATATATATATATATATATATATATATATATATTGTCACAATATTCATGGTTCATTAAAAATAAGTTGTTTAAAAGGGACAGATAAGAAATCAGCTAAATTGGCAATTACTTTGAGCAGTAATATCATGAAATGTAATTTAGTAATAATACTGTGGTCAAATTTGAAAATTGTTGTTTGATATAACCATAAAATATTTTATAGTAAAGAAATAACAAAATGTGTTGAGAGCCATGAGGCAAGAAATAAAAAAAATATTAAATGAACATAGTTATTAGAATTTAAGTTATATTGTTATAATATAGAAGTACATACCGTACAGATAATTAACAAAACATTGTAATTAAAATAAAAGTGAAAGTGATAAATTTGAGGAAGCATGCAATCATCATAAGTTACTTGAAGTCAGTTTGGAAATTATGAAATATAAATTTCAGCTAGTATAGCACAATTGATTTAGTCATCCAGGGTAACTAGGAAAAACAAAAAATTTGTTGAGGAACAAAATTTTGAGTCGAAGGGGATGTTTTTTATGAGAGAAAAAAAAAAGGACGAGAGGAAGAATGGGTAAAAATAATAATAATAATAATAATAATGTTTACCCCGTCAGCCAGCCGCAGTTACACCGCGGCAATTATCAGCTGATGGGGAACATCCATTAGAGTTCACCGATGTAGACTTAAGGACAAGGGTTAGCTTTAACACCAGGGCTAACCTAAAGCCACAAGACCTAGCTAGAATGGACGAGGTCATCGATGAGGAAATTCCGGAAGATGCCGACATCTGGCAAATCAACAGTGCCGTGTACAACGCCGCGAAGCAACTCGTCCCCCGTGAGAGGTCAACTAATCACGGGGTCGAGAAAGCCAAGCGGCGTGTACAAAAACTCGAGGGCAAGATACAGTCGGCCAGACAACACGCTTCTCGGATCCAGAGTGTGGTGGAATATAAGACGACTGGTAGAGTTTTTACTCCCAGAATCCGGCGCATAGCAGCCGGATTAAGACGTCAACACCATACTCTAAATCTGACAGTGATGCTTACCATCAAGCAGCACTGTCTAGATAGGATCCGAGCGCTCATGGCGATAAAGAAAACATTGAAGAGGCGGGTGAGGAGTATGGAACAAAACAATTGTTCCGTGAATTCCCGCCTCTTCCAAGAGCCACAGCGTGTTGTAGAGAATCCGCCGACTGTAGAAGATGTCGAAATCTTCTGGAAAGTAATCTACGAAACGACGCGTCCATTCAATAGCGACACTCCAGCAATTGCACACTTCGAGGCTCTGTGTCACAGACATCTTGAAGAGCCAGAAGAAGTGTGCCCGGCAATCAGTACGGAGGAAGTCCAACAAGCACTTGTTGGTACCAAGAACTTCGCTGCCCCGGGCCCAGACGGCATTAACAACTGGTGGTGGAAGAAATTTCCTTCCACTCACCGTCGTCTGGCGCGAGTTTTCAACTCATGGTTGAACGAGGGGCAGCAGATTCCGGACTGGTTCGTCGAGGGACGTACTGTGCTTATCCCCAAAAAGGGGGATCTTTCCGACCCGAGGAATTATAGGCCGATCACTTGCCTCAACTCCTGCTACAAGATATTTACACGTATCTTGTATGCTAGGACACTGAGGTCTGTTGATCCGATCTTCCAGCAGATACATGAACAGCGTGGTGCCAAGAAGGGCATGGCAGGTTGCAAGGACAGCCTGCTGATAGACCGCTGTATTACACAGGATTCTGTGCAATACAAGCGGAATCTATCGATGGCCTGGATTGACTACCGCAAGGCATTTGATACAACGTCGCATCAGCTATTGTTGCACTTACTCGAATGTCTTGCGGTACCAGCACCACTAGTGAGATGCATAGAACAGCTGCTGCCGCTCTGGAAGACCCGCTTCACCATAACATCAGGTGCACAGCGGGTCACGACAGAGCAGGTGGCATTTAGGAGAGGAGTTTTCCAGGGTGACTCCCTGAGTCCTCTCCTCTTCTGCATCTCACTGCTGCCGTTGTCTGTTGGGCTCCGCCAAACCCGCGGATATCAATCTGGACCACCCAGCGACCGGAGGCATAAGGTCACCCATCTATTTTATATGGATGATCTTAAACTTTATGCCTCCGGAGAGCGGGAACTACAAAACGCTCTTAGGGTGGTCGAAGAATATACGCGGGCAATTGGTATGGAGTTCGGGTTGGACAAATGTGCAGTCGTCCACCTCAAGAGAGGACGATGCGGGGAATTCTCTGAAGATGCGCAGCTCGCAGACGGAAGCATCCTAAGACATCTGGATGCCGGAGAGACCTATACATACCTGGGTGTGCAACAAAGGCACATCCAGGATGTAACACAAATAAAGGAATCTCTCCGCGGCAAGTACAGACACCGCCTCCGAAAGATTTGGTCTTCCGAACTTTCGGGGAAGAACAAGGTGTCTGCAACTAATATGCTTGCCGTTCCGATTCTGCTCTACTCCTTCAGAGTAGTAAAGTGGAGGGTAGATGAGCTGCGCCAATTAGACAGAGATACCCGCAAGATGATGAATATTCACAGAAGTATTCATCCTAGATCGTCCGTTCCTCGTGTGTACCTCCCACGTCAACGGGGGGCCGAGGACTCTTGAGCCTGGAGTGTACGCATGGCAGAGTAGTACTGAGTATGGCATGTAACATCCTCAGGAGCTCAGATCCCCTCTTGCGGTTTGTGAAACATCATGAAACTGTAGGAGTGGGAGCAGGATTGTTTAAGGCAGCAAAAAGAGCCGCAGATGAACTCGGTCTCGCATTTGACATCAGGCGAGGAGGCCGGCGAGGTGTTGATGTTGAGTCAGTCACCGAACTTCAGCCAAATCGTCTGAAAGCCCGAATTAGAGCTGCCGAACAGGAAAATCTGTTTCGGCAGCACGTCGATAAACCCCAGCATGGTGTCTTCTATAAGAACATCGAAACACTGGGTTTATCGACCAGGCTGACCTTCGCCTTTCTAAGGTCAGCAGGGCTTAAGTCGGAGACCGAGGGATTCATTATGGCCTGCCAAGATGGTGTTATCAACACCTTGGTCTACCGTAGCCGCGTGTGGCGTGTAGAGGTTCCTGATATCAACTGCAGGACCTGCCATCAGGCGCCGGAATCGCTCATGCATTTACTTTCTGCATGCCCCATATATGCGATTTCGGCCTACATCCACCGACATAACGCGGCCTTACGAGTGCTATACTACCATCTAAGGCACTCGTACGGGGTAGACCAGACACCAGTGCTGCCTTACGTCCCCGGAGATATTGAGTCCGTTGTCGAGAACGAGAAATGCCGGATTTACTGGAACTACTCGTTCCCGACTGTCAGGCTAATCCAAGCCAACAAGCCTGACATAGTCCTCCTCGACCATCAACTCAAGGTGATGTATGTCATCGAGTTCTCGGCACCTGCGGAGAAAAACATCACCTTGAAGGAGGAGGAGAAACGGACCAAATATCGCGATCTCCGGTACGAGCTCCAAGTGCTGTACCCAGGCTACTCGGTCAAAATGGTCGTCCTTATTATCGGTGTACTCGGAGGGATAAAGCCTGCGCTGCTCTCGGAACTGAAGATCATACCGGCTTGCCAAAAACCAGCCGAGTGGCTGGCAGGTCAAATGCAGAAGGCGGTCATTCTGGGTTCTCTCCGTCTGCTTAGGGCACACGATTCTGGTATCTACAGTCACTAACCCTGCGGGATGTGGGGAGTGGCTGTAGTTGATGCGCCGGCGCGACTCCCGTGAGGCGTGGGAGGCCACGGGAGGACTGACCGGCATCGGGAAACCGAAAAAAAAAAAAAAAAAAAAAAAAAAAAAAAAAAAAAAAATAATATTTATTCACCAATAAGTTCTCGGCACCTGCGGAGAAAAACATCACCTTGAAGGAGGAGGAGAAACGGACCAAATATCGCGATCTCCGGTACGAGCTCCAAGTGCTGTACCCAGGCTACTCGGTCAAAATGGTCGTCCTTATTATCGGTGTACTCGGAGGGATAAAGCCTACGCTGCTCTCGGAACTGAAGATCATACCGGCCTGCCAAAAACCAGCCGAGTGGCTGGCAGGTCAAATGCAGAAGGCGGTCATTCTGGGTTCTCTCCGTCTGCTTAGGGCACACGATTCTGGTATCTACAGTCACTAACCCTGCGGGATGTGGGGAGTGGCTGTAGTTGATGCGCCGGCGCGACTCCCGTGAGGCGTCGGAGGCCACGGGAGGACTGACCGGCATCGGAAAACCGAAAAAAAAAAAAAAAAAAAAAAAAAATAATATTTATTCACCAATATGAGGATACAGAAATGTACATTTGGCAAGTCAACATAAACATAAAGAAAGAGAAAAAATACGTAATATACATCACATAAATATAAAACAGATAAATATAAACAAATGTCAAAATATAACATAACGTCAAAAGAATACATATTATATATATAGATATATTAAAAAAATACATAAAAGATAAATAAAATAAAATAGGGGCATATGATATTGTCAGTTAAAATTAATAAAATATAAGTTAAATAAAATAGTCGAGTTGTTATAAACTAATGGGCCATTTTGTCTACAAACTCATTTACTGAGTAAAAACCATTTTTTAATAAAATTGATTTAATTTCCCTTTTAAATTTATATAGCGGAAGATTCCTTAAATCATGTGGCAAGTTATTAAATAACATAACGCAGTTATAATAAGGTGAATCTTTAAAAGTTGTTGTTTTATGACTAGGGTTTAAAAGTTTATCACCTTGCCTTGTATTATATACATGTCTTTCACTTAAGCTAGTGAAACCTTGAGGATTGCTTTTAACAAATAATAGGCATTTATATATATAAATACAGGGAGTGGTGAGAATTAATTTATCAATAAAGATATTTCGACAACTCTCTCTGTAATTCATACTGAACATTAAGCGTAAAATTCGTTTTTGAATAATAAATACTCTTTTAAAATACTTGCCCCAAGCTAGAATATTAAAAGAGATATGTGAATAAGCCATTGCATAGTATATGTTTAATAGACCAGATTCGTTAAGAGTATCCTTCATTTGTAAGAGTGCATGATAGGATTTATTCAACTGTTTACATACATGGTCAATCTGACACTCCCATGTTAATTTGTTATCGATACAAGTTCCCAAAAACTTAGTGACATACATATAGCTTATGTATTTGTATTTGTGCTTTGTACATTTATATTTATATATATGTCAACTCTGAATGATCTTTAAAAAATTTTTTTTCTCTTTTAACTATAAGATTTTTTGTGGTCTGACTTGCTACAAATGTACAAATCTGTATATAATGTGGTTAAATAAACGATAAACGATAAACGATTGCCAGATGGTTTACGATATAATGGAAATTTCCGTAGACGGTCCTAACGGTAATATTTTTGTATTGGACGTTTGGCGCGTTTTTGAATATTTTTTATTTATTTGTGTTGAATATTGTATTCTTCGTTAAGATATTATGCGGTTCTATAACAGAGAACATTTTAAATTAAAAGAATACAACGTTTCTTGTAAAGGTGTACATGCGTCAAAATTTCTATATCATTTCAAAGAACTCCTGAACTGCTCAGAGAAAGTACATGTTATGGTAGTTCGTTGAAAAGCTTTGACGTTTACTAACCAAATATGCAATAGTATTTCTTTTAACTTAACAAAGTTGACTATTACCCAGTTATAACGAAATACCCTGTATGACTATAAATATTTTTAAACTATGCAATGGTGAATGCTGACCAACTTCTGTTTTCAATGTTTTTTTATCTGTAATAATGGAACAAATACGCACTAGGTGGACACCCTGTATAGGGAAGAGGTTCGGCAAAATTTTCAGGTTGGGGGTAGCTCATCTCCTGACGTCAGTGATTGACCCTAGTAGCGGCCGACGTTAAATAAATGAATAAAAAAATATTTCATTAAATATTGGTAGTTTACATGTACATTTTTTGAGTGCCCTTGTATGGAAGTTTAGTTGAACTGCAAAACTCAAACTTTTTTATTTTGTAGTATTAGGACAAATAAATTTTTAAATGTGTATCCAACAACTCATATTATCAGGAGTGCTGTTACAAGATAGAGTTGCTATATTTGAATTTTATATTGAATCGTTATGATTCGCCAAAGAGGCAATAAAACAAACAAAACACATATATTCAACAGTAACGGCAAAGCAATGGAGCAGTCAATACGATATATGCACTGATATGTAACGCGTGTAATGGTTTGTAAGCGATAAGTGACGATATTGAAAATCAATTCAATATATTTATTATACCACCTAACAATTTTGAACTCTTACAATTCATTATTTTCTCAAGAACCGACATAACCTAGCACTGAATAAACCTTACAGTATAACGATCCGGAGGAACGTAATATCAAATGTGACAACTCGATTTGGTTCAAATTGACCCATAAAATTGGTATGCATTTTGCATTACAATTTTCCTCGATAATATCTTATGTTCCTGATGATGGTTTTACTAAAACATTCACTCCCTATACTGGGCGTCAACGAGATTATGTATCAGTAGGCCATTTTTTTTTAAATTGGAATAAAATTTTCAAATTTAAAAGTCACGTATGAGAAGTAAATGGGCTTATTTTGACAAACAAATATTTATCAATACCACTTCCAGTTTTATAATAAATTAGATTTTGACATTGCCCTCAAATATGGCGGGTTTATTTAAATTTTTTTATGAAATTCAAAATTAATAATTGAAACTTTGTATAATGAAAATTATACTAAGATAAATAATAATTATATGTTTATTTGCTGGCGTGCTTTTGAAAATATTTTAAGAAAGTTATTGTGTTGAAGTGAGTTGTGTAATAGTGTAATATGAGTAATAATTATTTTATATCTGTTAATTTGCTGGTGCGTTTTTGAAAATAATTTAATAAGGTTATCATATTGCAGTGAGCTGTGCAATAGTGTAATACAAGTAATAATTATTTTATATCTGTTTATTTGCTGGTATGTTTTTGAAAATAATTTAAGAAGGTATTCGATTTAAAAATTTTTCGACCGTGGGAGGCCTCTACGTCTGCATCTTATTGTGTTTATGAAAGTGAGAGTAATAGTGATAACAGTAATAAAGAAAATCAAAGTTCCTTAGTGTCTTCAGTAAGAAAAAAATCGGTTACATTTGAACGAGCAAGCGAAACAAATTAGCCTTAATATTTAAAATAATCTTTTGAAGCGACGAGTTAATGACCCTAATTTGTATGATTTGGATGTACTAAGTGAAACAGCATCTCTCACTAACGTTCCCCGTCCGACAACACTGGTGAAAGAAGGTGTCCTCCCAAGAAAACAAAGATCCAACGCCGGTCAATCGAAAACTCTGTACCCATTGTTATTAAAATTTTTAAGAACTTTAGTTTACGACGCGTATCAGAAAAATGAAATCCCAACTATTGACGTGGTAGACAGAACATTAAAAGATATAGATTATCATCTAAAATATACCAAAACAACTTTACGAACTTGGCTGAGAAAAATTGGATTTAAATATCAGGCTATTAATAAAGGCATGGCGATTATGGAAAGTAGACGAATAGTGGATTGGCAAAATTCATATCTAGAAGAGATAAAAGAACTCAAAGGGGCTAATAGACCAATTTATTATCTGGATGAAACTTGGTATGATACTAATGACACCGTAAAGAAAGGATGGACTGATGGATCTAGGAAATGTCAATCAATCTCATTGTCCCCCTAATAAAGGGACTCGGTTGATTATATTACACTGTGGATCAGTTGATGGATGGGTTGATAATGCATTGAAACTATGCGGAAAAACATGGAAGACTGTAACGTGGATTACCACAAGAACATGGAGGGAGAAATATTTGAGGAATGGTTTGAAAATATTTTATTTTCAAAATTAAAACCGAATATCGTTATTGGTCTTGACAATGCGAAGTACTATTCGAGAGAACTGTATATAATTCTCAACAAGGGTTCTACTAAGCTGAAGTTACAAATTTTCTTAATGGAACATGATCTCCATATGAGGAAAATTGTAATAAAGCACCTGTTCGAAGTCTTGCAAATGAAAAATTATGAGAAGTATATTATAGATAATGTAGCGGAGAGATATGGTCACAAAGTGTTGAGATTACCGCCTAATTTCTGTATTTTCAACCCGATTGAATTAATTTGGTATAAATTTAAGAAAAACGTCAGAAAAGGAAATATTTTTCCGAAATTCGATAAAAAAGTCGTAGAGTTAATTCAAAATGAAATGTCGAAAATTAACAAGGAAGATTGGAATGAAGAATTAGGAAAGTAATTACAATTGAGGATGATGATTTAAAAATTGCGAAATTTCATATAAATAGTGGAAATAAATTTATTATAAATTTGAACGAGGATAGTACTTCATCTAAAAATAAAGAAGAGAGTGAGAAGGATGAGGATTCAGAGGAAAAAGCAATGTGCGGTTAGGTAAAGTGAAGTGATGTGAAGTGAAGAAGTGAATTTTGAGATATCAACTGCATTATTTAATTCCGTTTTTGTGCTTTCGTGGTTCAGTGCTTGAGAAACATTCCTTTTCAGGATATTATTATTTATTAATGTTATTATTTTTTTTCATGTTGACAAAAATATGTCTTCCTGTTTTTATTATAGTAATAACTTACTACTATTAGAATTTATTTTTAGTTTATTTCTTGAGAAAAATATTTGTTTCTGTTATTATTTTGGAAGTATATTTTTTGTTTTTATTTTGTTTTTAAAACTTTCTTGTTACTTTTTAAATAATCTCTCTAATCTATACTATTATTCTATATCCATCCTTTCTTGAGAAGAAATGCTCATACCTCCTCGCAGTTCTTGCTGGATAGTAACAATTTATATTAAGCAAACTTGAATACTGTAACTGCTGTATGTATAGTCAATACGTCAAATTCAATACTTTTATTTCAAGTTAATACTTTTTTCGCCTAGCATATATGAAAATGAATCATATTAACCCTAAAAATACGACCGAAAATAATGTTTATCGTCGCTTGGGCTGCTAAACTCATAACACGATTTTGTAGTTTTTGATAATCTAGACACCTTTAATTGTCATTTGCATACTTTGACGTTTCACATAATTTTTCATTAAATGTCAATTTAAACCAAAATTTGGAATCAAAACAAACAACGAAAGTGTAAAATAACAATAAGTTGTGAACCATTATTGTAATTCTGTGAATAAGTTAAAATGAATGGTAACTCAGACAGTGACGAAGAATTTACGAATACTCAACCAGACTTGCAAATGCAAGCTAGCAATGTTTCTCTGAATTTGTTACCTACAAAGTCAAGACAACGGTACGAAAAGTACTATGAATTGTTCAATAACTAGAAAAAGAATAAAAAAAGCAAAAAAACAACAAAAAATGTACTACTTGCTTATCTATCTGAAAGATCAAAGATGGTAACTGCAGGTACACTTTGGTCTGAATTTTCAATATTGAAAAGTACTTTTAAAGTCAAGGAAAATATTAATTTTGATAATTTTCATAAAGTTCGAGCATTTTTTAAACAAAATTCTGTAAATTACCTGCCCAAAAAGTCTAAAACTTTGACTCAAGAACAATACATTGAATTTTTTAAGGAAGCAGATGATTCGGAATATCTTATGATCAAGGTAAACAAATAAATTAAGATGAATTAATTATGTTTTTTTAGTAGCATTGTATTGTAGGTTTCTTTTATTATGGGACTATACGGAGCTTGTCGTCGAAATGAGTTGTTGGATATGAAACTTGACCACATAGATAATAGAGGAGAAATATTGATTTTTTCAGTTCCAGAAACAAAGAATAATATTACGTTTACAGTCACAAAGAGAACAGTTGATGGATTGAATCTATTTACAATATACAACAAATATATTTCCCTTATATCTACCTACACTCCTCATAATCGCCCATTCATTTATTACAATAATAATAAATACACTATGCAACCGATCGGAAAAAATGTATTTAGCAAAATTCTAAGCAAAATAGCCGCTTTTCTGAAACTGCCTTTACCTAATACATACACAGGACATTGCTTGCACCGAAGTTCTGCAACCCTACTAGCTAACTCTGGGAGTGATTTGCTAACACTTCGTTCTTCTGTAGTTGCAGAAGGATATATCGATGACTGCTTATCAAATAAGATTGACATTTCACAAAAAAATCCTGACAAACCAAGAACAACAGTCTAATACTAGAGAAAATAGCACAACTGAAGTGTTAAATATTTCCCACCAAATAAATGAAATACCAGTTAATCTAGACAATTCCAATAAACCATCAACTTCATCTATAGAAATAAGTCACCATGCTACTAGTACTTTAAACACTTACTGAATGTCTACAAATTCTGATATTACTATCCATAATTGTGCTCAAGGGATAATTAACGTTAATTACTATAATAAATTAATTCGCAAATTGTTACTACTTAAATTTCTTATCAAATTCGGTTTGTATTTATAAAATTAAAAATTTTTGTTATTTTTTTTTTTGATTTTACTAGGCAAAAAACAGTTGTGTATCACACATAGAAAACGCATTAGCAGCCCTTCGCTATCCACGGGCTACTAATGCTCATTTTATGCCCCTGTGACACAATATACTATTTTATACAATTCTTAAATTGTTGCTAGCTAAACTGAGCACAAAAAACCTATACTGAAAAAGTAAACGAGCCAACAATACAGTTAAATCCGGCTCTGCGTTCCGTAGCGTCTTACCCCGGACGTCCTGTCACAGTATCTGTCTCGCAAACTATAAGCTCCAGCTTTTATTTCATTCCAGGTTTGATTTTTTGGAGTGCCTAAAATTTTTGTTTTTTTTCCTATTGTATGATCCATTATCATACCAATGTCTTTGAAAATTCTATTAAAGATCATCCACATATCTAAGTCAAACTCTAGGAAAATACTCGAGCATTTTCTTTTGCTTCTATTTCGAATCTGAACTGGCGATGAAGGGTGACAAAGAGTTACCTATTGCTGTCCCTCAATGTTACTTGAAGAAGTTGTTACTGAATTGAAAGCAATTTTGCTTCGTGCAATTTTATGAATTTTATCGTATCATTAAAAATTAAGGTTTCTTTAAGTTAATCTTTATTGATAATTATTAATACATAACATTACAACAACTTCACAATAACTTAATAGCACATAATACGTTAGTTACAATATATAATACGTTAGTTACCATATCATAATACCCTAGATACGAATTTTATTTTATAGCTATTATTTATGAACATTGACGTGATATTTTGGCCGTTTTCAAATTTGATAGATACACCTGATACACCATTATTGTCCAAAATGATGGGCATATCCACTGAATCTTGCCTAGCAACATTCTTTTTTAGTTCGATGGTCTCTTTAGTACATGATACAGTGTTTACAGAAACGTCTTCAACTTAAATTTTTCGCGCAATGGAAACCTTCTTACTCAAGTTATCTTCTAAATACCCTTTTGCAATATTGCTCGATTCCCAACCACCAAGTTCTTGTAAATCTAATATGTCTCCACCAGCATTAACAAGAAAAGTTGCTGACGATCTTCTAATACAATGAACAGTATACATAGTTGGATTTTCAAGTTTGAGATACATAGTAATTTTCTCAGGTATTTTAGAAAGGAAATGGATACAAGGTTGAACGGTGCATTTTCCGTTTCTATATGATACGAACAATCTTCTATGTGGAGTATGAGTTGGACGTAATGCTATATTTTTTTAAATATAGCCACAGGATTAACTTTCTTGTGGATTTTTGAGTCAAGAATTGTGATTACTAGCTTGCTCTCTAGAATTTCAACATTTTCCATGCACATTTTCTTTAATTCATTGGTTCTACAACTCCGCCAATTTCAATTAAAAAAGCTACTTTCATCATTAAAAATGTCTCATCTGAGGCAGTACAAATAAATTCACTAACCTGCTCTTTCGTGAATACTTTCGATTTTTTTAGCTCTATATCCCATATTTCTTTTCTTAATGAATCATATCAAAGCGCCATACTTGTCGATTTCCACTCTTTCTTTCAACTCCAAACAAGCTCGTAACATAGAATATTTAGGCCACAAAGATGACGGGGAGTATTGATTTGAGAGTTTCAGAAAATAAGCAAGTATTACCGTTTCTCCAGCACCTTGAACCTGTTCTCTATCTCGCCACTCACAAAACTGAAGATATTCTTTTTCGCAATGGATTTTTGATTTATCCGGAAGCAAATCTAATCTTACAGTGTTAGCAGCAGCAAGTATATTTTCAATATCTTCCATGATTTCGCCAAAGTTTGTCGTAATTAAGACTATCTTAATTTTTATGGCACTCTAAAATGTTGATTTTTTCACGTCATCGTTGTCAATGATACGATAAAGCTTTGAATGTAACTCGATTATTATGTGATTTAAACCATCTCGGACGTTGCCAGGCGACTAGGCTATCGCCTCGTCACCTGGCACCTGGCAATGTCCTCGATTATTATAAATCACATAATAATCTCGTTACATTAATAGCTATAATGTATTCTGTTACTATTTTTTTGACTAAGATCGTTTTATTGGAGTAATTCCCGTAGATAGATTTGTGGGATTATTACACTCGGAAATAATGGACAAACATCAATGTAGATAAAATAAATTACGATCTAATAAAAGAAATAAACTGGATGGTTGATATTGAAGTTCGAAAATTTACCCAATGCACAATGCAATCTAATTTTTTAGTTATTAATTTCTATGATTTCATTAATATAGTCAGTAACATCCAGTTTAAATAGGGTGAAATTTTAATCTTTTTTGAGTGAACTAAGTTGGTGAACCCTGATCGCCTGAGCCTAAAACAATTTGTTGTATAGTAAATCGATTGGCTGGATATTGAATTTTTTAAAATTTACATCAAGAGTAAAGCACCACCATTCTTTAAAACTACTGTTATTTAATATGATTTGAGGGAAACAACTACTCAGGGGGCAAAAACCCCCACCCGGCTTTGGATTAATTTTTTAAAAACTGTAATTGCCCCGCCTTGGGGGTTTTTTTCCAAAATTTCCCTTTCGCCCTAGGACATTTTTTGGGTGGGTTTGGGTTTTTTTTTTGGAACAAAACAGTAAATCAAAATAAATAAACACAAATTTTCGTTCAATAATAAATTAGGTTTGATAATGCCAACTTCTTGTAGGGCACTGTATATTAAAATTTACAAGTCGTGCTGTACCTTTGGTATTTTCAATACAAAATTGTATATTATGTTTTACGAAAAACATGAGCAGAGAATTAATTTAAGAAATAAAATGTTTTAAAATCCAATTAGTTTAATGGATGAATATTCATTATGTATTCTACATATCAGCAGAATGTATTTGTTGTTTCGTTACCTTATTTTCAGTGGTAAAATTACCATGAAGATGAATGTAAAGAGCAAGGAAATGGTCCTGCACGCATAACACGGATCTTATTGTTTTACATTCAGATCCCGTCCATGTAAGATCACGTAACTATACACACAACACGTGAGTCTCTCGTTATGCAAATTGTTAGTACGTGGCAATACGCTTTTTCCTCCAAAAACACTGCTTGAGCATTGTTGTTATTTTTTGATTTTTTTTTGTTTCGTTTATCCTTAAACAATATAATGCAGGTTTCAAAGAAACTCTTCTATTTTACTTAACACAGTTTACAATCCGACCGTAGAATTTACTCATTAAGGATGTCATGTTCTAAATTCCAGACAATATGAAAGTAGGCATAATAAATATTCTCGCCTTAAAATGGAGACAAATTATTTGTAATTAAAAAAGTATTATAAATTTCCTAAAAAAAATGTGGCGAGGAACAAGAGTTTATTTGTATCAAATGTTGCAATTTACTAACATTTGTTTTGTAAATACGAATCTGACGTGAATCACACTTTCAAAAAACAAAAAAAATTTAAAATACCAAAAAAAAAAAAAAAATTAAAAAAAATTTTTTATTTTTTTTTTTTTTTATAATTATAGGAAAAATTCCCCCAAAACTCCCCCACCCTTTTAAACAATATTTAAAAATAAAAATTTTTATTATAATAAAAAAAATTTAAATTATAAATTCAACCTAATTTCCCCAAAAAAAATTTTTCCAAAAAAATTTTTTCTTTTTTTTTTTTTTTTTTATTACCCCCCATTTTTTTAAAAAAAAAAAAAAATTTTTATATAAAATTTTTTTTTTTTTTTGAAAATTTTTTAGATTTTTTTAAAAAAAAAAAAAACCCGGGCCCAAAAAAACCAACCCTTTTCCATAAAAATTTTCATTTTTTTTTAAAAAATTTCCCCCCTTTTTCCCCCCCCTCCCCCCCCCCCCAAAATTTTCTTTAAAAAAATTTTTTCCCACCAAAATTTCCCCCCCCCCCCCCCCCCCCCCCCCCCCCCCTTTTCTTCCCCCCCTTTTTTTTTTCCCCTTTTTTTCCCCCCCCAAATTTTTAAACTATAAATTTTTTCCTTTAAAAACCCCCCCCCCCCCCCCCCCCCCCCCCCCCTAAAAAACCCCCCCCCCCTCCTTTTTTTTTTTCTTTTTAATATTTTTTTTTTTTTCTTTTTTTCTCCCCCCTTTCCTTTTTTTTTTTTTTTTTTTTTTTTTTTTCTCTTTTTTTTTTCTTTTTTTTTTTTTTTTTTCTCCCCCCCTCTCCCCCCTTTTTTTTTCTTCTTTTTTTTTTTTTTCTCTTTTTTTTTTTTTTCTTTTTTTTTTTTTTTTTTTTTTTTTTTTTTTTTTTTTTTTTTTTTTTTTTTTTCTCTCC
>JANEYF010002004.1:447500-559204 GCA_029963845.1 Rhamnusium bicolor
AATACTTAAATTAACGGAGCTTGTTGAAATAGTGAAGTCTTTAGATAATAAGTGTAGCACTTATGAGATTTTAAACTCAAAAGTTCTGAAAAATCTTATTTTGTCAACACGTCATTACAAACAGGCTGTTTTCCTAAAAAATTAAAAACAAGCACTATTATTCCTATCCCTAAAATACCTAATACTATAAGAGCCTGTGAATTTCGTCCAATAAATACATTACCACCAATCGAAAAAAATATTAGAACTTGCAGTCTATCAGCAACTCTTGGATCACTTTAATAGCAATCAAATTTTATTCATCAATCAATCGGGCTTCCGTAAGCAACACTCATGTGAAACTGCACTTCAACTATGCTTAACCAAATTTAAACATGATATTGATAATAACAAGTATATTCTGGCTGTTTTTTTAGATTTAAAAAGAGCTTTTGAAACTCTTGATCGTAATATCTTAATAAAAAAGCTTAAACAGTATGGCATTGGAGGTAAGGTATTGGATTGGATACAAGACTACTTGGCAAATAGAGTACAGAGAGTTCGAATTGGTGAAAAAGTATCTAATAATATTATAAATAATTTTGGTGTACCACAAGGTAGTGTTCTTAGTCCACTTTTGTTTCTTATATATATCAATGATATGTCACTATTTATTAATTGCGATTTCATAAATCTATTTGCAGACGATACATTATTGGTGTGTAGCAATCCGAATCTGAATGAGTGTGTTGATTCGATGAATTTGGCATTAAAAAGCGTGAGTGAATATCTTATTATTAATAAGCTAAAGCTAAATGTTGATAAAACAAAAGCTATGGTATTGACAACTAAATACAAATTTAATAATGTAAAGATTAATAATGTCAATATAACCATAAACAATAAAAATATTGAAATCGTTACTGAAATTAAATATCTCGGATTTTTGATTGATAATACACTAACCTTTGACAGTCACTTTAAGTATATCTATAATAAGATATCAAAAAAATTATTTTTCTTGTCAAGAATTGCAAATAACTTGCCAATGCAATCCAGAGTTATGGTCTATAACACCATAGTTAGGCCACATTACGAGTATTGCGCATCAATAATGTACATGTTCAATTTAAACCAGCTAGGTCAACTACAAAAATTGCAAAATCGCGGTATGAGAATTATCCTGAGATGTAATAGGTACACACCAATTAGTTTTATGCTTTCTGCGCTTCAGTGGCTTTCTGTAGCAAATAGATTATTCTATTGCACAATGATATGTATATACAAATTATTAAATAATTTATTACCAAAGTACTTTGATCCATATGTTTCTTTTAATTGTGATATACATCAACACCTCACCAGGAATGCGAGTAACATACATATTCATAGAGTAAATTATAAGCATTCAATGAATTGTCTATTATATAAGGGTATGGATAAGTCTAATAAACTGCCAAATAATTTAAAAACATCTAAATCATTAAATTTATTTAAAAAAGAACTTATTGATTATATAAATAGTTTGTAAAATATTAAAAATTTAGTTAGTTGCAATAATTCAATATTTTATTTTATAATTATCTAGTTTATTATAGTTATTAGTTATTACAATTGAGATAATACTTATTTTACTCGAGCAGCACTCAGATATTGACGCATTTATTTCTTTATATATAGTTATGTAAGTTTTCTTATTTTTATTTTTAAATTCAAATTAAATTTATATTTGTAATATTTTAAATTTATATTTGTAATATTAGGATGTCCTATATTCATTGAATAAATTTCATTTCATTAATTTCATTTCATTTCATAAATCATCGGGCTCTGATTATATATCTATATAATTTATATATTGTTGTCTTACCATTTTTCCTTACTTAACTCATATAATTATTTTCTGTATTCAAACTAATGTATTTCCTGCCAACAGGAAGTTAGCACACGTATTACCTTTGTCCAAAATTAATAATCCTAAAGAATTTAAAGACCTTCGGCCAATAAGCATACTACCAGTGCTCTCTAAAATTCTGGAAAATATCCTAAACTTTCAGATTAAATTTCATCTTAAAAACTTCGAACCTCAGAACCAATCTGGTTTTAGAGCAAATCACAGTTGTACAACAGCCCTACTTAAGATCATGGGTGATATTCTGTTGGAGACTGATAAAGATAATTTAGCTATCCTCGTCTTACTTGATTATTCAAAAGTCTTCGCAGAATCAACCATGACCTTCTCCTGGTAATGTTACATTATTTGGGTTTTGGTGGGAATGCAGTCTTGTTAAAAAATTATTTAGTTAACAGGCAACAAAGAGTTAAAATTGATAACAAACTATCTGCTTTAACTGATGTTGTCTCCGAGGTACCTCAAGGTTCTATATTGGGACCATTGTTGTTTACATTATGTACTTCAAATTGTAGGAATAGCTTGAGGTACTGTAGTAGTCATTTCTATGCAGACGATACCCAAATTTCTTATTCTTTTGAGAAAACAGATTGTTGTATTTTTGTACACGTTATTGTGGAATAAACATATTAAACTGAAATATTTATTTTGTACATAACTATGTTGATATGCTTGTATATATTGCTATTGTAATACTATTCAATTTTCATAAATATTCTTAGCTGTATGCGATACTTTTATTAATTTGTGAGGTTGAGTGTAAGAATGGAATTTGTTCCAAACTCTGCCTATTGGCTTTTTTTTAATTTTTGTAAATTCTTTGCCATTTGCTGTACTTTTATATGAAAATAAAAACCATTTATTATTATTATTATTATAATGGTTATAATAATATAATTAGTATGTAGTTTGCTTTTTGAATTTATTTAATTATTTTGTAAGACATAAGTGTCAAATTAAGTGTTTTTTAACCATAGCTAACCTGATAAATTGGCAGATGCTAGTAGTATAAAATTTGCAATAAACAGAAAACAGTAAAAGATAAGATACATATCTATATATCTCAAATCATAAAAGAACACAGATTTCAAAAATGTAAAAATATAGGATGTTCTATTTAAAAAAATGTAAGTTTGATTCGTCCTACTTTTATGGGACCACCTATATATTCTTTGCAGAAATTCTAAAAGAGTTCATTTCCTTCACTACAACTTTTATTTGAAACAATTTTTTTCTAACTCAAAAACAAACAAAATATAGGGGTGAGTATTTTCGTTGGATATAATGGTACAGCCATTTGAAATTTTCGAGTTTATAGCCGTCATAACGCCGCCGCTGAGGTGATCACAATGCGCTTTCACAAAAAACACTATTTTCAATGCGATTTCATCCTGTTTTTATCGTACGTAGATATCTCAATCCATTCCCGAGATACTAAGGGGGCGTGACTATGGATGTACGATATAAGAACCATATACACAAGCAATTAAGCAGGGGAAAAGAATTTGTTAGAAGGAAGCTAACTTTTCTTTTCTAATTTACTGGAAAGTTACTTTAATGAGCTCTATGAAAACCACAGATTTTTACCGGTTAGTTACGGTCGATTGTTCAGTCAAAGTTATGAATAAAGCTGCAAATCGTTTCTGTGCATCATGGTCGTAGAGTACAGATGTACTTACTGTCGCCGGCATTTACCTTGACCGCAAAACTCTTTCTCCAGTCCAGTCTAATATTAGCTTTCGAGTTGTGTACATGTTAAGTCACTTGGCCGTATTGCGCATTGTTTTTGTGTTTTTATTTTATTGTACTGTATTGTTAATATTAATTTAATAATAAAGCATGGCAAATGTACGCAGGGGTAGAAAACGGACATTTGCTGACAAAGTGAATAAATTCATAAGTGAATTCCCGGATTTATTCTATGATGGTGCTAAAATAATTTGTAAAGTGTGTGAGAAAGATTTGATGTGCTGGGATAACCGTGATTGTGGACTTCACGTAAATAGTGTATACTATAAAAATAAAAAAATGGCTTGCCTTCGACAACACAGTTTATGTTTGATCTACTATTAATGCTGATTGCCTGTGATGTTCCGCTGCACATACTCGATAAACAACCATTTCGAGAGTTCTGGAATAAATACAATGCAAAGGTGAAGTTATCAAGTCGCAAAATGTTATGTAACTATCTACCAACTGTACACGTAGACATGGTAAATAAGATGAAATGTGAATTAAAAAATACACGGCTGTGGTTATCCGTTGATGAGACAACAGATTGTTAAAAAATTCTATTTTAAATGTTATAGTACGAGTACTGGACCCTCTTAAACCGAGAGTTCCACTGTTACTAGCTAGCAAAAGTCTAAGTCAGTGTACTAGCGAAACAATTACCAGGGTAGTGCTGGAGACGTTAGAAAAATTTGAATTGTCAAAAAGTCAAGTATTGATGTTTGTGACTGATGGCGCCGTGACAATGCGTTCGGTAGGCCGTTCTTTGCAAGAACAAGGTTGTACGTTTATACATGTTACGTGTAAAGTGCATGCTTTACATCTTGTGGCAGAAACTATTCGAAAAGGTTTTCCAGAGGTGGACGCATTAATAGCAAGTAAAAAAAAATGTTTCTTAAATCTCCTAATCGTCTCCGTGCATTTAATAGCAAGTATCTCAGTATTCCTGAACCACCACAGCCAATTCTTACACGTTGGGGAACATGGGCGTAGGAAGCTTTTTATTATGCTGAATATCCAACAAATAAAAGCTGTGATACTACAATTCAATCCAGATGATGCTGCAACTATTAAGGAAAGCCAGACAAAATTCGAAGATATTTTCGTTGAAACAGCTTTAAAAAAATATTGCGAAGAACTATAAACCATTACATGAAAGCATAAAAAAATTAGAAAACAGTGCGTTGTCGTTAGCGGAGTCACTGCAAATAGTGGACGAAGTAAATCTACTGCTACACGATATAGGGACGCAACAAATGAGCGCGTTAAATAAAAGTTCGCAAGTGTGTTAAATAAAGACACCGGTTTTACCAAATTAAGACAAATATGTGATGGTGCAGCCCCAGATCCGTTAAGTGCGTTCAAAGACTATTTTACGTATGCGTGTATTACATCAGTGTAGATGTCGAACGGTCGTTTTCAGAATAAAAAAATATATTTTCACCAAGGAGAACATCACTTATGGAGACAACCATAGAAACATACCTGATGCTGCAAAATGGCTATACATCTTCTCCAGTTTGTAATAAGCAAGCTAGTTCATCAAGCTAGTTAAGAGGGTAAGTTTTACATACATTATTACAAATTGTAACAATTTATTGTTTCTCGTATTAGTTAATTTCGCGTAAACTACTGTCCCACGGAACATTTTGACAGCCCTAGTTATGAATAACACGAACAAGTTTTAACAGATAAGGAACGACCGTGAATGATATTTGGTACAGAAAACATCGCTGATATTAATGTTTCCATTATCAGTGAGTTTTATTGTACGTTTCTCATTCTCGACATTCTATTGTGATCTATCACCAGCATGATGTCTAAGAAATCTACCGTTCATTTCTCTGTTTATCTTTTAAAAACTGTACGGTCATGAATCCCACTTAGATAAAGTAATTATTTGCAAATTCTGCGTTATGAGAGATATTTTAAATACAATTCCGAGGAACACAAATAAAAATTATGTTTATTGTCGAAAACGGCAAATTAAATAAACAGATTTTCAAAACAACATATTGTGACAAAATTATACGGAACATTAAAACACCCCGAATAAATTTCCAACCCTTGCATACGGTGAAGGTTCAGATATGGACATGTACATATGTTGATTGAGAGAGTTTTTGATTCAAAAGGCTTCTACAAATCCTTGCGTTACGAGACGCTGTATAACATATTCCAGGAAAACTCAGACTTTCTTTCTATTTTATTTTAATAAACCCCGATTTTCATTCTTTAACATTTAATTTCATGTTCAAGTCAATTTTATGCGTACCCTCCTATAATAACCATAAAAAGAACTCTTTTGTATATTATCAAACGCTGTATTTTAAACAAAAAATTACGAAATATGCGGCGTTATCATTTTTATGTAGCTAAGCATATTTCGTGCACATTAAACAGGGTGGTAAAGTCTTAACTACGTTTTCACTAACAATAACATAAATTTTCTAGCAAATTACCGCGTCTACAATATAAGAGGCCACACGTTACAGTGATGTAACTTCTTCGCAAGGGAACACTGTAAGGTACTATTTCCCTAAGGACTGCCTACTAAAACCCTTGTTATGTAAAACTTTTGGATACTTATCATTTCTAAACCTCGCTCTTTAACTTAATTTGTTTCAAATATTCTTAAATATTTTTAATTAAAACGTTGGGAAATACTTACCGATCTAAATGTTCAAGATATCTCGTTTTAAATTCCGACCACTGCGTACCTTATTTATTCTTAGGTACATAATTTCAATTTGTATATTTTAGTCTGTTCAATATTTTACAACAGATTTGATAATTTATGCTGTGGTTTAAATAGTAATGCTAGTCATTTGACTCATTTGATCACTCATTCATCTTTGGCCTATTTCTTCTACTAAGGCCAATTACCGAGAATGTGTGGTAGGTATCTCTAACATACTCTTATCCCAGATACACGAAATCCACAGTTTTACCCTTCCGAAAGATGACGACGACGTGAGCAGATACAGTCATCCAGCAGCAACTTAGTATAGTCGGGATTTGAACGGTCTGGAATTAAGAATATACAACCGAGCCGATGGTAACTGATATACCTAGTGTAACAGGATCATGATACACCCCCTTTTCTACTTTAATTTTGAAGATAATTGCTTGAAATTTGGGATATCCTATATACATAATAAGCGGTACTTTTTGACATACAAGTGATTTTTTCACTTCCGGTTTCGCTGGAAGTGATACTAACATTCGATTTTTAAATAAAATACCCTGTATATTATTGCATTTTTGAATTTTGCATAGTTTTCTGAATCCAACGATATCAAATAAATGACATTTCAAACTTCAGTATTTTTTATAATATAATTTTTAGTTTTCCATTTAAGTGTGTCATGACGGTACCGATTTATTCTAAATGACCCATATAATGCTAGAAAAATCGAATTCCCGTCAAAAATACTAAATTACGTGATTTATGAGCAAATAAAGTTCATCAAAATGGTTTTTGGGGAAAAACTCAATTTTTTCAAATAGAACCATATTGGTACCGTGGTACCATTTATTAGTACCATTAATTAGGAATTTATTCATATGTCGTATTAAAATGTGCGATAAATACAAACAAAATTACAGCTAAGAGAAAATAATAAAATACAATTTGGTTCTAATTACATTGTTATACAGGGTGGGGCAATAGTGCGTCGGACCTCGATATCTCGAGTTCTACGATAGCTAGAAATTTTTTAAAAAATTGCAAGTAAACTAGATAAAAAAGTCTATAACTGGAAATTATTTTCGAACATACAGGGTGAGCCATGACGAAATTACAGAACCAAGTGCCTTTTTTTAAATGGAATGCTATGTATATCAGTACATTTTTTGAAGCCTCTTTCTAGGCTCTATTCGTTCCTATATATTATTGGCTACCTCCCAACCACTTTGATGTAATGAATTTTTCTGTTGAAATAATGCCATCTGCAGATGGATATTAAAAAAATCACCACAGTCACAATTAATTATGGGTTTTAAGAAAAACTTATGAATGACAGTAACGAGACATCTAATTAATGTTTTTGAATCATTTTCATGTACAGGGTGGCCAAATATTAGTATTCAATTAAGAACTTTTTAAATTGAATTTTCTCAATTTTTTCAAATGGAACACTGTATATCTTTCAACGATGTGATGTAAAAATGAAAAACGAACATTTTTTGTAAGTACTTCCCTATGGTTAATTGCAACCATTTTCGTTTTATTGAGCAATAATTACAACATTCAAAAATAAACTTAAAAAAAGAGGTTTCTTCAAATAACTCAGTAGAAAAAATTATAATAAATGTTCCACATGTTGGTCATTTTGATTGACACACATCTCTATGTGCTTTTGAAATGAGGTTCCCACTGTTCCTAAAACTGTCGGTGTGATAGCTCTAAAGGCAGTTATTATTCTTTCCTTCATATTTTGTACTGTTGTTGGTGTGTCTCTATAAACACTTTCCTTCACGTATCCCCATAAAAAGAAATCAGTTTTTGTAAGATCTGGGGATCTAGCAGGCCATTTAGTGGGTCCATTTCTTCCAATCCATTGATGAGGGTAGGTATTATTTAAGTGGTCTCTAACTGCATTTAAATAATGTGGTGGAGCACCATCTTGCTGAAACCACATCCTATTTCGAATTCTTCCAGGCAGATTTACCAATAATTGTGGCAGACAGTTTTCCAAAAAATGAAGATAAATAGGTCCAGTCAATGTACCATCAAAGAAATGTGGCCCTATTACATGTTCTCCAATAATTCCTCCCCAAACGTTTATAGACCATCTGTGTTGGTTATCAAATTGCATAAAAAAGTGAGGATTTTCCGAACCATGATAATGGAAATTGTGCCTACTAACAAGTCCATTTTTATGAAAAGTTGCCTCATCAGTGAATAAAACATTATTGAAGAAGTTGACATCAACTTGCATTTTACCTATCGCCCAGTTACAAAATTGTAGGCGCTTTTGAAAATCGTCATCAGATAATTCCTAGTGCATTTGAATATGATATGCATGCAACTTATTTGTTTTTAAGATTCGACCCACAGACCGTCTACTTATTCCTACTAATGAGATCACTTCTCTTTGACTAACATGGAGATTCTCAACCGTTGCCAGCACCACAGAAAACTCATTTCCTTCGTTCACAACACGTTTTATTCTTTCACTTTTTTTATATTCGACATTTCCAGTTTCCAGAAATCTATCGAGAAGGTTTTGGAAGCTGCTAACATCAGGAAGCCTTCTTTCAGGATAACGTTGGTGATAAATTCTATTGGCAAGTAAACAATTTCTGTCTGTTTCGCCCAAAACAAAAGTCATGTCTACAAGTTCCACTTTATTAAAATTCATATTGTAAAATTCCAAATATTTTAAATTCAATACAAATTGTAACTAACGGCCGATAAGTGTGATAAATGCTCCTTTGTACATGACAATTTATACCAAACTGAGGTTTTATTGCTTGTGGAATAACGAAAACAACAAAAAAATGTACAAAATAACATTACAGTAAAGGACTGGTTAAATACTATTTACTCATTTCAATGGAAATGGTCCCACTAAATGGCTTCATTTCAAAATTGCACAAAAACGTGTGTCAATCAAAATGGGCAACACGTCGAACACCTGTTATAAATTTTTCTAATGAATTATTTGAGGGAACCTCTTTTTTTAAGTTTATTCTTGAATTTGACACTTATTTATTTATAAAACGAAAATGGTTGCAATTAGCCATAGGGAAGTACTTACAAAAAATGTTCGTTTTTCATTTTTACATCACATTGTTGAAAAATATACAGGGTGTTCCACTTAAAAAAAATGGAGAAAATTTAATTTAAAAAAGTTCTTAATTGGATACTAATTTTTGGCCACCCTGTACATTTTTAGAAAATGAAAATAACTCAAAAATATTAATTAGATGTCTCGTAACTGGTATTCACATAAGTTTTTCTTAGAACCCATAATTTGTGACTGGTGATTTTTTTAATATCCATCTGCAGATGGCATTATTTCAACAAAAAAATTCATTACATCAAAGTGGTTGGGAGATAGCCAATAATAATACAGGAATGAATAGAGCCTAGAAAAAGGCTTCAAAAAATGTACTAATGTACATAGCATTCCATTTAAAAAGAAGGCACTTGGTCCTGTAATTTCGTCTTGGCTCGCCCTGTATGTTCGAAAATAATTTCCAGTTATAGACTTTTTTATCTAGTTTACTTGCAATTTTTTTTTAAATTTCTAGCTACCGTAGAACTCGAGATATCGAGGTCCGACGCAGTATTGCCCCACTGTATATAAGGTGGCTTTGGAATACAAAAAATGAACACAAAACATTACAACAGCTGTTCAAAATGCTATCCATTAACGTCAATGCACTTTTGAACTCGCATAGCTGTTTCTCAAAGAGCGCTCGCCAATTGCTGGGCCGTTATGCTATTAATTGCGCATCTTACTCGTAGCTCCAGGTCTTCACGGGTTGTAACGGCGGTTGCGTAGACAATATTTTTTAAATGACCCCAAATAAAGAAATCAAGGGGTGTTAAATCAAGTGACCTTGGAGGCCACCTCACAGGACCATTCGTCGAAATTACGTTTTCTCCGATTCTCCGTTGTATTTTGTATTTTCTTATTTTCTATTAGCTGTAATTTTGTTTGTATTAATCGCACATTTTAATACGACATATGAATAAATTCCTTATTAATAGTACTAATAAATGGTACCACGGTAGCAATATGGTTCCATTTGAAAAAATTGAGTTTTTCCCCAAAAACCATTTTGATGAACTTTATTTGCTCATAAATCACGTAATTTAGTATTTTTGACGGGATTTCGATTTTTTTAGCATTACACGGGTCATTTAGAATAACTTGGAACCGTCATGGCACACTTAAATGGAAAACTAAAAATTATATTATAAAAAATATTGACATTTGAAATGTCACTTATTTAGTATCGTTGGATTCAGAAAATTATGCAGAATTTAAAAATGTAATAACATACAGGGTGTCCCATTTAAAAATCAAAGTTAGTGTCACTTCCGGCGAAACTGGAAATAAAAAAAATCACTTGTATGTCAAAAAGTGCCGCTTATTATGTATATAGGATATCCCAAATTTCAATCAATTATCTTCAAAACTAAAGAAGAAAAGGGGGTGTACCATGATCCTGTTACATCCGGTATGTAGCCTTGCCGGTGGGGTGTGCAAATGAGAACAGCAACTATACAAGCCTGATTATAGAATTGAGAACATATAGACTGAGCAAAATTCAATTTTGGAATTTTACGTTTAACACTGAGTGTGAGGAAGACAATACAATGCTAATAATAGTAAGTAAGAAATAAGGATAGAATCGGTCATGAAATCATATTACATGGGTAAAATATGAATACGACCCCACACACATCCGAATTAGAGAAGAGCGTGGCCATTATCTATCCTCACTTTATGCTTATAATTATCAGCATTGTAGTGTCTTTAACGCGCTCATTATTTAATATAAAATGCCAAAATGAAGATATGCTGAAACTGTGTAGAAAATACTTGAATTAAGCTTTTGTCATTTTCTCTGAATCCTTCCCTATTCACCTTCTTAGACTCAGAGCGGAGAAGTCCTGTTTCGGATAGAAGTCTATGTTTAGCATCACAAGGAGGCTGGTTACGATAGCTCCTCGGTACATCGAGGGTAAGAAGTAGTCGTAGATAAGTTCGGGACTTATTGACTGGTTCGAACAAATCGCGTCGGCCTCGCTACTTGGCCAGCGCAGGAAGAATCTGAACATATTGATCGGAGTCTTGACACGTCACTGCAAGCTTAGGAGACACCTGTCGCTAATAGTTGTGGAGGTCTGCCCGAGATGCTGGAGGTACAAAGAAACGTCCTACGACGCATTATGAGGCATTTGGGCGGCTAAGGCATAAAACCATCGGTGCTTCTGAGACGCTTGATGGAACAAGTAAACTACCTTGCATGGAAATATACCCAGACTTTTATTGGAAAGTCTGGTAGGTGGAGTAGAGGGTTGAGTGGACAGTACAAGGTCGGTAAAATGAGACCGTCTGGGGCCTACTTGCTAGGCGCCAGTACTACCCAATTACTACTATTACTACTATTACTACTACGCATCTTCTGCTACTTTGGAGGAAATGCATGTATGTATAGCAAAATATAATATTCATGGAGAGTGAAAGGTTTATCGCCTTAGGTGATGTGAAAGAGTGTTTTACATCCTTCTACAGCCCATACATGACAAGGACGTCCAGTGGAAATCCACTGGATGGGCCTGATGAATGTACGACGGATATCCATTTGGATACCAAAAATAATCCACTGGACATCCAGTGGACAGCCGTTTGTCATAAATTGTTCATCATGTGGATGTCCATTCACGGACGTCTAGAGCTCCAAAAATGGATTATTGTTTTTACCTATGTATATTAACTCTGTATACACATAGGGACATCAAAGCTTCTGGTGAATATAAATAAAAAAACTCACCTTGCCTGCGTGTTGAACCGGGAACCTTCAGTTGTAGCCTGACACCTAACCATTGATCCATTGAGATTCTTACAATAATTGGTTACATAGGCAATAAATTCGTATAAAAAATTGCAGTATTAAAACAACTCTAATATAAGTAATTCATTAACCGATTAATGAATTATTCGATTACGTAATTATTTGATCTATTAAAATATTTTTTTTAGCAAATTGCGTTAACACATTAAAAAAAAAATTTATAATTTTATGTTCAATTTTGCCGATCAGATAATTATTTTGCAGATCAAATAATTAATTCCTAATACTTATTCACATTATATAGAAATTTGTATATTAAATTTAATTATAAATTGTTAATTATAAATAATATTACAAGAAATATATAAATTAATAAAAATTAAAAAAACAAAACAAAAAAAATTCCTAGGGTTGGATGAGAACACTAATCGGTCGCATGTGAAGCACGGGATACGGGCGGATTTAGGATTTGTCCAAGAGGGGACGCAATAGTGGCGTATTTAGGGATATTAGAAGTAACCCAAGCAGCAAATTTGCGACTTGCAACCACATTAGCACAGAAATTAACGTTGTATTAGATGTAGAGTGTAAATTATCATCATGTCATCCACGACCTCTGTGGACGTTGCTTATTAGTTGTTGTGACCAAAGTAAAATAGACACGTTTCAAGAGCCGACTATAATATATGGAGTGTGAATGTTGGTGTCTTAGCTTTATTATTAACGTTGCTGAAACGTTGTCATAAGACTGAATTTTCAACGTATATATTAGAGTCATTCTTTAACGTTTTGTGGACGACGCCGACGCATCGTTGTGCGATGCGTGCATGATAAAGACCTAAGAGGAAGAACTAAAATAAACAATATAACCTATACATTATATGGATGTCCAGTAGATATCTATCACTTGTAATTCGGTGTACTATCACAAGTACATAAAAAATGGACGTCCAGTGGACATCCCTTTATGGACTGGTGTACAGATATACGTAAATGGATGTCCACTGGATATCCATCACATGTCCATGTATATACGGACATAAAATGGACCAAAATGGACACCGTATGGATATCCTATGCTATATGGGAGACACCTCGTATTATAGGAAAAGTGGAAGCTATGCATTCTTCAATTTAGGGACTGAGCTTAAAGTTTTAAAAACTTTAAAACTTGGTTTACTGAAATCTCTTCAAATTTATTTACTGAAAAATTAGATCCCGTTAAATAAGAATTATAACTCGGTTGTCATAAATTGGATCATCAGTTTTCTATTTAGTTCTAAATAATTGGTTTAATATTTTTTAATAAAGTTTTATGTGTAGTTTAATAGTTTAATAATCATTAGAGAACTGTGTTTGTAATAAAAAAGTTGAATGTTTCTGATATCTGTATGATTTGATATTTAATAGAAAGACAGCGCAATAGAAAAGAAAACGTTAACTTTCTAAGTATATTCCATAAATGTAACTTGCCCCTGCTATGATATTATTAGCATAGTATAAGAAACCATCTCGTTTATTGCTACTGCTACGATTATCATCATAGTAATGTCGTCTTGTGTATATTCAATATAATACAATGTATGACCCCTTTTCCCCTTTTTTGCACAACTTTAATATCATTTTATATCGCACACTTACACCGTTATGACACGGTACAGTTGTATCTGTACAGGGTGTCTCACCAGGAATTGCATCGATCGATATAAGGAGAAGTATGCACCAGACAATTTAGGGAGCTACTAACGGCAGTGTGGCCAATCCAACTAAAATAATTACAAGCAGCTGTCAGTTCCGGTTATACCAGAACTTGTTTATTATAAATGGAATATCCTATATATTTTAGGATTTTCGAAAAGAGCATAAAATTCTGAGTCAAAAACATGTAGTATATCCTATGCTTGAACCCAGCCATTTCAGAGATATTTGACAATTAAAACAGTTTTGACAGATGTAATGATTTACAATAACCTTTATAACTTTCCTCGTGTAAAAGATACTCATTTGCTATTTGGCATACAGAAAGACCATAAGGTGAGCTATGCACTACAGTTTAAAGAAATTCAATAGTTATTGTTGTGTTCCATTTTTGACGTTACATTTTATAAAATTCAAACCACGAAAATTTGCTTAAGTCAAATAAAACGCACTGTATTTTTTTACATCAGGTTATGTATAATTAAATTTGTAACGAAGTGATTTTATTTTATAGAATTAAGTTAGGTAACTAGGTGCTATTTGTCTGTTTTGAAAAATATTTTAACCATTATAGTACTGCGCTTGTAAATAATAACAGTTTAATTATTAATTATCGATAGGTAGTATTGATATGTTTTTATGGACATTCCACATATGCCGGCAGTACGGGAATCGCGAAACGCGACGCGCGCATTGTGTCCCGCGCTAACGTGAAGGAGCCCGAGACTGAAAATAATCAAATTAGTTTCCGTCCGACCGCCAACCGAGGAACCACGCCGATCAGCACAGTAAGTAAACTCGTGAGTATAAGGATATATTGGTATTTAAATTTCAGTGCGGAATTATTCGTCGATAAATGGGTGACGTAGCTGTAATATACCGCGCATGACTACCGTATCTCATCCTACGTCTGCGTTTGGCAGTGTTTAGTAGCATGAGGGATTTTTACAATCAAGTTAGTCTCCATCTGACCGCCACCCGAAGCACTACGCCGACTTGGATAGTAAGTAAAGTCGTGAGTATAAGGAAATAGGTATTTAAATTTAATGCGGAATTAGTCTAAGTCCATAAACGGGTGACGTTGCTGTAATATACCGCGCATATCTTCCAAGGCCGGCAAGGCTGCCTCCCCCCCACCGGGGCAAACAGCCCACCTTTCCGGCAAGGGCAAAGGTTTCCTGGGTTCGCGCCGGCGGGGGCACTCCCCATACCCCCTTGGAACTCGGAACCTAAAGTTTTTTTGGGGTAACCCGGGAAACCCCTAAACGCCCCCACCGCCCCCTCTCCCGGGGGGGCCGCCCGCGGTTTTTTCCCCCCCTCGGGGAAAGGGCGGGGGGGGGGGGGCGCTTGGGGGGGGGGGGGGGGGGGGGGGGGGCCCGTGGCCCCCCCCCCCCCCCCGGGGGGGGGGGGGGGGGTTTTTTTTTTTTGGGGTGGGGGGGGGGGGGGGGGGGGGGGGGGGGTCCCCCCCCCCCTTCCCCCTTTTTTTTTTTTTTTTTTTTTTGGGGGGGTGTTTTTTTGGGGGGGGGGGGGGTGGGGGGGGGGGTGGGCGGGGGGGGGGTTTGGGGGGGTGGTGGGTTGGGGGACGTACCTCTAATATACCGCGCATGACTACCGTATCTCATCCTACTTCTGCGTTTGGCAGTGTTTAGTAGCATGAGGATTTTTCAGATAAGTGAGTCTCCGTCTGACCGCCACCCGAAGCATCACGCCGACTTGGACAGTAAGTAAACTTGTGAGTATAGAGGTAAATAGGTATACAAAGGTATTTGCGAATTTTTCTAAGTCAATAAAACGGTGACGTAGTCGCAATATTCCGCGCATGCCTACCGCATCTCATCCTACTTCTGCTTTTTGGCAGAGTTTAGTAGCTTGAGGATTTTTCCAATCAGTCAGTTGCCGTTTAGCTGCTGACTGAAGAACCACGCCGACCAGCATAGTAAGTAAACTTGTTGTGAGTATAAAGGTATAGGTTTGTTTACATTGAATTCGGGTGACGTATTGCTATATTCCGCGCATGACTACCGCGTCCCATTCTACTTCTGCTTTTTGGCAGACTTTAGTAGCTTGAGGATTTTTCAGAGCATCCGAGAACAGTCCGTTGCTGCCGCCCGTACCGTCTAGACGTGCCGACACCGACCGCTCCAGAGAGGAAGCCAGCCCAGGATCCGGAAGTAGGTAGCAAGGTTTGATGAAGGTTTGGTAAATAATCGGTATTACTTGGCTGGTGAGTACTTTCCGGGCTTTACTTAGAGTTTATGAACCGCGAGCGCTAAGACGTATCCGCGTCATATCCTTTCCTAGAACGGGAGAGCGGCCGAAGGTTGAAATTAGAACCGCGTTACACCGCGTTACACCGCGTGTTCTCCAGGCCACCTGAGCACGTAAAAATTCTGCAGGGTGACTTGGAGATACTAGCATTTGATACCGCGTGTCCTCTAGGCTACCTGAGTCCGTTTTCTTCGGCAGGGTGACTTAGAGGTATTTCCGTAACCGCGTGCCTGCCAGGCCACCTGAGCACGTAAAAATTCTGCAGGGTATCTTGGAGTTTGACCTTACCGTCGTCATCATCAATTTGCCACTGTTAGGCTTGTCACTCCTTTCCCCCCCCCAACCGTAACCGCATTAAACCGCGTGTCCTCCAGGCCGCCTGATCACGTCATTTTCGGCAGGGCGCTTTGGAGGTACTAGCTTTGGCATATGATAAGTCCGGAACCATCCATCAGCCAAGCGATAGTAAATAACCGCTATAGATAGGCATAGTTTGCTTGTATTGGCGCTTGCTTCCCCTCCTGGTATCCGTCCGCCGTCTGCTTATGACCGATTAATTTATCGCTGCTTACCGTTTCACCGCTTCATCCACCGGCTTACCGTATCGCACCGCTTGACCGCCCGCTTACTGCCCCGCTTGTCCGTAGTTAAGACCGTAGTAGTATAAGACCGCTTGTAGAATAAGACCGCTTGTAGTTAAGACCATTGTAGCATAAGTTGTAGTTACTAAGGTGTATATAAAGTGTAAATAATAATTAGTGTGTAGAATAAATGTACATATATTGAATGAGAGTCTGTTCCTTAACTGTAGTATGTAAGTTCCCTTTTTCCCGACCCCTGGCTTAGCCGTATCTTCACTGCAGTTGCCCGGCCTCTATCGTCCCGCCGATAGACTAAAGTGGTGTTTCTGCACTCTAAACAGAAACTGGCCACCGAGATCTCCGTACCGTGAGCACCGTCGTAGTGTTGGGCGTCAAAGTGACACTTCTGCTCTTGGGTAGAGCAACGAAGTACGTCACAAATTCCTTTTTTTCTGATACATGCATTGTGGGGGTTCAAGTTACAACGTTTTGAAACATTAGCGATTTTCTTAGAAATTCAAGAATTTTTAGTAAAAATTTTATCAAATTAGCCATAATTAGAAACAATCAGTAATGTCAGTCATTCTCTTATGTTAAAAAATGCCACCGCATTTAAATTACACCCACGAAGATTTTTTTGAATTTGTTTATTATTTATGGAGAATGTGATAAAGTAATATCAAGAACTTGTAGTACATTTGTTACTAGATATCCATAAAAACAGAAATAACACTAAACACTGTAACATGCCTTTAATTGGATTGAACACACTTTGCATAAACTAAAAAGAACTGAGATAAAATCAACTAAAAGCATGATTCCGTTTTAATTTAATAATTGTTCAAAATTCCGCTCTCGGACCTCCACACATTTTTCGCACCTTAGCATTAGTTCTTCATGGGTAGCTCTTCTAATTGAATCCTGTGATAAATTTTGCAATGCATTTCTTACTCTGCACATAATCTTCAATATTTGTTAATGGGCTCTCATAAACTTTATTTTTAATAGTTCCCCCAAGTAAAATCTAAAATTAATAAATCAGACGAGCGAAGAGGCCATAGGAAAGGTCCATTGTTGGCGATCCATTGATCGTAAAAAAGTTTCTTGTAAAAAATTATTTTTCAAATACACGTTATATGGAGGAGCACCGTCGTGCTGATAAAAAATGTATCTATGTTCGGCGAAAAGTAAATTTTCTAATAGTTATTATTCAAATTTTGTAAAATACTTAGATCTTTCACCTAAAAAAAAAAAACAAAAACAAAAAAATTAACTATACATATTAGCAGAAGAAGAAATCTTTATAACTTACTGTTTAAATTTTCGTGATAAAATTCTAATACCACCACTCTTATGACACATTAAACTGCCAACTTTCTTGAAAATTTCACTCCCTGAACACATTAGGATTCGAGTCACTCCAATAATGCGAATTGTGTCGATTAAAAAGTCCATTTTTGGTAAATTTAACTTCATCTGACCATATAATATTTCCCAAAGAAGATTCGTCCCCTACCTTATTAGAATAAATTTACAAAAATTTTGTCTTGTTAGGAAGTCTGTTTCTTTTAATTGTTGAACCATTTGGAAGGAAAACAGGTGAAATTTATGTTTAATTAAGATTCTCTGAACTGATCTTTGTATAGTCCCGTTTCCAGAGCAGCTTGTCTTAATGACATCACTGGAAATGCATGAAAATATCCCAAAATTGCTATTTCTACGTCTACGTCATCAACAATAGGCTTCCGCTTTTGAATTCTTGCCTTGACAGCCATAGTTTTTAAAATTATCTAGTATGCGTTTTACAGTGTTTTGTGACGGTTTCCGTTTTCGTGTATAACGAGTAGCAAATGTACTACAAGTTCTTCATATTACTACAAATTCAAAAATTCTGCGTGGGTGTAATTTAAACGCAGTGCCATTTTTTGACATAAGAGAATGACTGACATTACTAATTGTTTCTAATCATGGCTAATTTGATATTATTTTTACTAAAAATTCTTGAATTTCTAAGAAAATCGCAAATATTTCAAAAAGTTATATACTTAAACCTCCACAATGTTTATATCAAAAAAAGGAATTTAATTATACATATTTTGATGCAAAAAAATAGAGGGTGTTCTATTTGACTTAAGCATGTTTTCGAGGTTTGAAGTCTACAAAATATAACGTCAAAAATGGAACACTTGGTATGCTATTATTGAATTTCTTTAAACTGTAGAGCGTAGCTCACCTTACGGTCTTTCTGCATGCCAAAAAGCAAATGAGTGTCCTTTACATGAAGAAAGTAATAAAGGTTATTGTAAACCACTACACCTGTCAAAATTTTTTTTAAATGTCAAATATCTCTGAAACGGCTGTGTTTAAGCATAGGGTATCCTACACGTTTTTGACTCAGAATTTTATGCTCTTTTCGAAAACCATCAAATATATAGGATGTTCCATTTATAATAAGCAAATTGGTATCGTCTCCGGTATAACCGGAAGTGCCAGATGTTTGTAATTATTTTAGTTGGATTCACCACAATGCCATTAGTAATTTCATAAATTTTCAAAATTTTCTGGTGCATACTTTTCCCTATATCGATCGATACAGTTCATGGTGAGACACCTTGTATAGCTAAAGAGAAGGGATTGGGTTGAACTCGCTTGTAGGGTATATCGTATATTTATACGGAATAAGTTGCTCAGATAGGTCATTGTTGCAAATTTGCAAACCTTTAGCTGTCCCTTTCCATATGGAAATAGATCGGAGACCTGCATCAGGATCAACGCTGTTTGTTCTGTAATCTGTCATTTATGTAACATCCAAGTGTCTACGAATGAATTTTCAATACGGTAAGTATTGAAACATTTGAGCTAGAAAAATTGTCTCCGGTCTGTTACTGCAGATCAAAGCAAATATTATAAGCTGCAATATAACCATGTTTCTTCTGTGATGATAGAATTTGTTGCTGGAAGTCTAGCAATTGCAATGGTTAATATCACATAAATCTGATATTTCATTAAAATTGTAACACATAATGCGAACGGGAGACTATATGAAAATGTTAGTTATAGAACCAGAACAGTAAAATGTACAATCTTGACGAGAGTTAATGAATCAATTAGATTATGCAATAGCTTATGTAAAGAAAAGGCTAGACATAATTCTTCTGTGCTTCATAGATGGAACATTATATCTGAACAAGAAATCGACATGAGAGTATCCTCTTTCGGGATACATAACGTCAGATTTAAAAGCCAGAAATTTCCAAAAACGGCTTTGAACAATCAATACAATTCTTATGTACAAAATAAAGGGTTTTTAGTTTTAGTTAGAAAAGTATCTACGATTTGTTCTAAATAAACCTAGCATTTTTAAGGCCGAAGACGTAGTATGATGAATATGATCAACAAGTTTGTTGTCGAAGAGTATTCCAAGATCGTTAACTGATGTGCAGCGGGAGAGTGGTATACTATTAATTTGTAAGTTAACCCAATAATCATTTCGAATTCTAATTTGGTCACGCGACCAAATTTCGAGTTGAAATTTGGTCACGCGGCCATTGCGGATCTTCAAATATTGCAATGTATAAATCAATTTTAAAGCCATTATAGGTAACATATTCTAGCCTCTCATTCAGATAGGAAGTAAACAGATGGACCAATTAATTACTAAAACCATAGCCATCTAATTTATTTGGAAGATTGTAATGAACGATTCGGTCAAATGCCTTTGAAGAATCTGTGTAGATTATAAATACTTGGCCTCGATTATTCATTGAATCAGAGATAAACTGATCTATTATTACCAGATTTGAATTGTTATTATTAAGGCTGTCAAAAATGTTCCGTGGAACAGTAGCGTACGCGAAATTAACTAATACGAGAATCAATAAACTGTTAAGAAAATATATTTAAAAATAATTTTTTTATTTTATTATTTTTATTATAATAAATTTTTTATATTTATATTTTATTTTATTTTTAATTAATTATTATTTTTATATATAAAAAAAAATAATATAAATTTATTTTTTTTTAATATGATATTTTATATAAGATTATTTTTTTTTAATTTCTTTAATACAAGTTTTTTTAATATAATATAATATTTGGTTTTTAAAAAAATTTTCAGGATTTTTAATAAAAATTTTTAAATATAATTTTAAATTTTTATATGCAAAATAAAATAATTGTTTGGTGATTTTCAATTTTTTTCAATCATAAATTTAGTTTAGTTTTTTTTTTCCTTTTTTTTAAAACCTAAAAATGATTAAAATTTATATTTTAAAATTCTTAAGAATGTATTGTTTTGTCCCATATATTTAAGTTATGTTTTTTAAAATGGTAAAAGATTTTCTTAAATTTTTTTCCTAGGTTTGTAATTAATATTGTTATTTAAAAGAATAAATGATGTAAGACCATATTTGAGGGTAAAATTTATTAACAGTAGATTTTGCTGATATCAAAAAGAGGTTTTAAGTAGGGTGTTGTGCCATTTTTAGTTTAATTTAAAGATGGTTAAATGTAGGTTTTTTAAAAGAGTTTTTTTTTTCTAAAGGTTTTGAAAAAATAAAGTAGAAAAGTGTCAGTGGGGAATCATATATATTAAAATTTTCTGTAAAATATATAATAAATAGTATTAGGATTAATTTTTTGTGTTTTAGTTTTGTTCATTATTTTTTAAGTATGCTCATATCCTTTTTATTTAGATCTGGAGGAAGATATTTTTTTTATTATTTTCGTTTAAGTGCGACCGGCCGGACTTTCGTTCGGACGGGGTGGGGCGTGTTGTTTCCTCGGGATTTTCACAACTCCTTCCGAGTGCGAAATTTTAAAACGCGTTTTTATTGATGTAGATTCAAAAGCTACCCTATATAGTTCCTAATTTAATGTAGTAGTGGTATGAATATTTTTGTCTATGTGGAAGTTCCTTCTTCGTGACTTTTATCCGTAACTGTCTTTATTTATCCTTAATTTAAATTATGAATTTTGGTCTTTCTCTAATTCGATTTGTAATTAGACATGCTCTGGTTGCACCCTACCTCTTTGGTTTATATTTTTTTTTTTTCCATTGGCTGTGTGTTTTCGTTTTCTACACTTTTTTACTTTCAAATTACTTCCCTAAATTAAAAAAATTTGCTATAATTTTTAAAAATGACTTATTTAAAATATTATGTTAGTGTTTTTTGGTCTTGTAGTCTGATCTTTATTAAATGAAAAGGGTCTTTTCATGACGCACTATTAAATAAAGGCGTAAATTTTTGTTGATTTCTGTTGTAGCAAGGGCTATAACTAGTCTTATTACTACCAACTCTACGTTAGTAAGTGAATTTACATGGTCGAGTGGGTTTGTGTAACTAAATTCCTATGAATAATACACGGTCTAGTGTCAAACATGCACATGTACTTTTTTGGTTAAAAACCGACGATATCTCATTTTCACTCAAGTTGGTCTTTAATCAGTTCTTGCTCCAAACCCTTCAATTTATAACAATGTAAGTAAAACCCTCTTAACTAGCTTAATGAACTAGCTTGCTTATCACAAACTGAAGAAGATATGTAACCATTTTGTAGCATCAGGTATGTTTCTATGGTTGTCCCCATGAGAGATGTTCGCTTTGGTGAAAATATATTCTTATATTTTGAAAACGAGAGTTCGACATCTACTGATGTAATACACGCATACGTAAAATAGTCTTTGAACGCGCTTAACGGATCTGGGGCTGCACCATCACATAATTGTCTTAATTTGGTAAAACCGGTGTCTTTATTTAACACAATTGCGAACTTTTCTTTAACGCGCTCATTTGTTGCGTCACCTATAGCGTGTAGCAGTAGATTTAGTTCGTCCACAATTTGCAGTGACTCCGCTAACGACAACGCACTGTTTTCTAATTTTTTTTTATGCTTTCATGTAATGGATTATAGTTTCTTCGCAATATTTTTTAAAGCTATTTCAACGGAAATATCTTCGAATTTTTTCTGGCTTTCCTTAATAGCTGCAGCTTCATCTTTATTGAATTGTAGTATTACAGCTTTTATTTGTTGGAAATATTCAGCATAATAAAAAGTTGCCTGCAACCATGTTCCCCAACGTGCAAGAATCGGCTGTGGTGGTTCAGGAATACCGGGACACTTGCTATGAAATGCACGGAGACGTTTAGGAGATTTAAGAAACACTTTTTTTGTACTTACTATTAATGCATCCACCTCTGGAAAACCTTTTCGAATAGTTTCTGCCACAAGATGTAAAGCATGCACATTACATGTAACATATATAAACGTACAACCTTGTTCTTGCAAAGAACGGCCTACTGAACGCATTGTCACGGCGCCATCCGTCACAAACATCAACACTTGACTTTTTGATAGTTCAAATTTTTCTAACGTCTCCAGCACCACCCTGGTAATTGTTTCTCGCTAGTACACTGACCTAGTCTTTTGCTAGCTAGTAACAGTGGAACTGTCGGTTTAAGAGGGTCCAGTACTCGTACTATAACATTTAAAATAGATTTTTTTTTTTTTTACAATCTGTTGTCTCATCAACAGATAACCACAGCCGTGTATTTTTTTAATTCACATTTCATCTTATTTACCATGTTTACGTGTACAGTTGGTAGATAGTTACATAAAGTTGTGCGAGTTGGTAACTTTACCTGGGCATTGTATTTATTCCAGAACTCTCGAAATGGTTGTTTATCGAGTATGTGCAGCGGAACGTCACAGGCAATCAGCATTAATAGTAAATCAAACATAAGGGGGATGAGGTATGGACATCCGTTTAATATCCGATATTCGATCAGTGAAGTTAAGCAGCACTGATCGAGTCCGGCAGTTGGATGGATGAACGATAGCTCATCTAACAGTCGGTAGGCTGTCAACAGACAATCCCGGGAAGGCCGCTAGCCTGATGCAGGCGGAGAGGCGAGCCCGGGTGGAGGGTCGAAGAGACCTACCCAGGAGGTTTGCCACTCTGCTAGCGGTGCAGGCGGGCAGGCCCAGGAGGTGGGTTAGTTGACAGTCGAGGACCGTGGTTCGGAGTCCACGCTAAACTGTAGGTCCCTAGGTAAAAAGGGCCCATTGTGGCCTACTTGCCTAGTAAAATAAGTAGCTACTACTAACTAAATCAAACATAAACTGTGTTGTCGAAGGCACGCCATTTTATATTTTTATAATGTACACTATTTACGTAAAGTCCACAATCACGCTTATCCCAGCACATCAAATCTTTCTCGTACACTTTACAAATTATTTTAGCACCATCATAGAATAAATCCGGAAATTCACCTATGAATTTATTCACTTTGTCAGCAAATGACCGTTTTCTACCCCTGCCACGCCTTATTATTAAATTAATATCAACAAAACAGTACAATAAATAAAATAAAAACACAAAAACAATATACAATACGCCCAAGTGACTTAACGTGTACACAACTGGAAAGCTAATAATAAACTGGACTGGAGAGTTTCGCGGTCAAGGTGAATGCCGGCGACAGTAAGTACATTTGTACTCTACGACTATGATACACAGAAACGATTTGCAGCATTAGTTATTATTATTATTATTATGAAAGGACCTAACAGTCTTAACTCAAACAGGTAATTACAGTCACATAATTCTTATTTGATAAGATGATCTTTGTTCTGCGCATCCACCATATATATGAAAATAAAATGATTCCTATTCAAAATAAATATTCAGAAATAACATTTGTACAAAAAATAGATACGATCTCATACTCATGAGGAGAGGGATGTTTCATCTATATTTCCGTTCATCTCATTTAAGTATGATATCTTGTATTTTTTGATGTTATTAATAACAATTTATATTAGGTGTGTTTCGCTTTTTATGGACTCACCTCGAAATCTTAGCTATCTTTCAATAAAATACAGAGGTATATATTTTTTCATAATTGTACAAATTCCCAAAATACATTTTTTCTTTTGGCGAAAATAAAAATAGTATATTGTTTTATTACGACTAAAAGTGACACTTTGTTTGACGAGCAATTATGTTTGTATTTGCGAGACGAAGCGCAGCGTAGCTGAGCGAACGAAAAAATTGCGAGTCAAACAAAGACACTTTAAATCCGAATGAAACATGTTATTTTTTCTTCAAACGCAAAAAAAAATTCGAAATATTTAAACATTAAGTACATACATAATTATTTTTGATTATACGACTTATAACAGTTTCATCGTGTTGCTTGTGACAAACACTATGTGATTGCTATGGATATTGTGTGGCTGCTAGGGATGCCAATAAATATATACAAATATTCTATTTAAGCAAATAAATTGTGATTTATTATACCAGTCCATTATGTCTGATTATGAAGATTTGTCGAGTATACCAGCAGAGGTGGTTGAAATTGCTAACGAAGTGACTTTAAATCTTCTACCACAAAAGTCGCGTGAAGTGTACGAGTGCTCATATAATTGTTTTATGCAATGGTGCTCTGAAAAGAATATGAAATCGTATTCGGAAAGTGTTTTATTGGCATATTTTGCCAGTCTGTCCTCAAAAATGAAATCTGCCACTGTGTGGTCACAGTATTCAATGGTGAAATCGACACTGACTCTCAAGAATGGCGTAGATATAAGTAAATTTTCCAAGTTGAATGTATTTTTAAAAAGACAAAGTTATGGTTATACCCCTAAAAAAGCTAGGGTTTTAACGAAGGACCAAGTTGAACAGTTTTTGGATGCTGCTCCTAACATACATTATTTAATGATGAAGGTACGTTTAAAATTAAAGAATGAAGTAGGCAAATTTTGTGAATTTTTATTTATGGGTTGCCTTAATAATGGGAATTGCGGGCGCATGTCGTTGTGACGAACTAATTCATTTAAAAACTGATGACATTGAAGATGTTAAGTCTGCTTTACTGATAAAAGTTCCTCATACTAAGACCAGTGAGGGTCGGTCATTTACGGTTCTTGGAGAAAAATATTTGAGTATTTACAGAAAATACGCCGCTCCTCGGCCAAAAGGTTTTGTGGAAAGTCGTTTTTTTATAAAGTATCAAAATGAAAGATGTCAACGGTCAGTAATCGGTATTCATAAAATTAGTAGTGTTGCAAAAGAAGTGGCAAAATATTTAAATTTACCAAATGCAAATGAATATACTGGACACTGCTTACGTCGAACTTCTGCCACTTTTCTTGTATATTCTGGTAGTGATGTCACTTATCTTAAAAGACATGGGGGTTGGAGGTCGAACACTGTTGCAGAGGGGTATATAAAAGAATCTATATAAAATAAAAAAAGTACAGCAAGAAAAATATGTCTACTCGATGAACCTAGGACTAGCACCAATGGGCCTAGTACGTGTAATAGTATAAATCCCTTGAATCTCGATAATACAGCTGCTTGCAATAATGTAGAAAATCAAGGAAAAATTAATCAAGAAATGTGTTCCCACAATACCACTAAGAGTGTAACAATTTCAGATATTACTACCACCACCGTTAAAAATATTAACAGTGTCGATTCTTCTGGTTTGTTTAATTTTTATTCAACTTGCTCAAACTGCACTCTCAATATTACTATCAATAAATAATAATAATTGAATGAATTTATATATCTAGCCTAATCAATAAGTTTCGTATTTCATTTCATTGTTTAATAATTTTGAATTGTAAGAATTTCATATTTTAATTTAAATAAACTGAATTAATATGAAAATGCTTGATTTTTACCTAAATGTACTTTTAATATTAGGATTAAAAATACTTTTAATCCTAGGATTAAAAGTGTTGACATTTTTATATTAGTAAAAAAAACATCAATTTTTGTGTCAGATTTTACCATTAAAAATGATGAATTTTGTGACGTTTGAAGAAAAATATAATATTGGACTTAAATATTAAGAAAAAAATTACACAATTTAATTTTTGAATGAAACTCTTTCTAGAGTTACTTTTTGATTCTGAACAACTTTTTGTCGTATTTCAAACGCGAAGCAAAACATGGAAATATCTAATTTTCTTGTGATCAAAGTAGGCTGGCATATTGACTTTAACTTGACTGAAATACGTGAAAAGATGCGCTTTGGGAAGTTGCAAATGCAAAAAATATGTTTCATTATAAAATAGCTGATATTGAGATAAGTCCATGAAAATTGAAACACTCTGTAGTAAAAAAACTAATTATTTAATAATTCTTTTGTCAATTTATGTAATCTCTGTATAGAGAAATTGCCAATTAACATTTTATTTTTATTCAGATTAAAAAAAAAACACTGACTATTCCCCTACATCACAGTATAATTCTATATTTAGTAGTTATTGATTTTGATCTGTGTATTATTTTCTATCCAATTATAAAACCGTAGATTCTATAATTTACATTTTATAAAGTCACATAAGATTAAAACTTCTGCGGTGTTTAATTGTTATCAATAAGTGTGTAAAAACCTGCACCGATATTGAATTTTAAGGCTCGCTACTACACTTCTGTCCGTCACCTGATATGCGATATGCCACTTAGTTTTAGTTATTTGTTATGACTACATAAAATATTGGACAGAAGTATGATAAAGTGAGTACTAATATCATTTATATTAGTCGTGAAAACGGGTAAAATTTCAGCAAATAATTTATCTCATACTATACATTATGCTTAAAACTCATCATATTTACTACCTAAGAACACTGTTTCGAGATAAGATGAACTTAAATATCGAAAAAGGTGTTCTTTATCCTTACTTATTATTATTATTTTTCTGATGCCGGGTAGTCTTCCCATGCCCTCCGAATCTCACCGGAGTCGCGTCAGCAAATTAACTACAGTCACTCGCCTCATTTCTCAGGGTTAGTGACTGTAGATTCCAGAATCATGTATAGTAGGCAGACGGAGAGAACCTGGAATTACCGCTTTTGCATTTGACCTACCAATTAGTCGGTTGACATTTGGTACGCCGTTATGGTCTTTAATTCCAAAAGCAGTATAATTATACGTCATCACTAGACACTAGACAATTTCCGTACATGCAGGGCCGGCACATGGGGTAAGAGACAATAAGAATTATTTGTACGGAACAATTAAAATACATATTTCAAATGTCTTTTAACATTTCATGAAACCTCCTATACTTTGTTGAGGGTATTATAGTCCATTCATCTCTGATAAGCATATAAAAAATTCTAATGATAGCGCGCGGTCTTATATAAATACATTTTGTGTATTTATGCATCGCGCGCCTATGTTAGAGAAATTTGTATGACTGAAGGTCGACAAAGGATCGCTCTGTGATCCCAGATAAACAATTTTTTATGCGCTTATGTGAATGAATGGAATATAGTGTAGGTACCGTATTTTCATATTTCTACACTACATAGGGGAGTAGTGTCGTTAGAATTGGTATATTCTGAGTAGAGGGGACAGCATATGGACTGTATACGCTGGAGCTATGACAAATTCCAGTCACATTTTGTATCTAGGGCACTGCACGAGCTTTACCGAACTCTTCCCTATGTAGTGTTTCAAGATGAAAGCAGTTGATTAATATTATCAGAATTTGGTCTGCGTGGACAGCATTCTGGTTGGAACGAATTGGTCGATGCATCTTTTGGTATATAAAAAAGGAGCGTTCTACGTTGACGTAAGTGGTGCCAATTTAAGATGTTTTCTCCACGGCAAATCTAGATATGTGCGTAAAATTTTAAAATAAAAATTTTTAGTTATTGTACGATGGTCCAATAAGCTGTTCAATGAATTCTGTACATTACATATTCCTCTACAGGTAGTATAATGTATCGTTGCTCACAAGTCAAAATCTGCTATGTCGAGATTTTGCCATTTTTGTAATATGGGTGCCATCTAATAGCTCCAGCCTTTCTGCGTGCTATGGTAAAACCAGCTATGTGTGAAATAGTTCTTAATCGAAGTTATTTACGACTCCAAAATCTAATGCGTGTGCAAGTAGTCATAACTATGTTACAGTTTTTCGTATCTCCTGTAAAATTTGCTGATCTCCACATAGCAGTTTTTGACTTGACATCGACGACATTCTAGTTTCGTAAGTGCTTGAATTAAAATTTGGAAATGTTCATGCGCTTGAACGTCTGGTACTCAAAATGCCTGGCTTCATCTTATAGCATCGGATTCTCGGGAATTTAACTCTATTATAAACTGTTTTCTACGAAATAGTAGACTGCAACTTGTAACCATGTGCACCATACTTACAATTAATCGGTTGACTGCAGGATATTGGTGATGTACTTCGTCGGCCGTTTACTACTTATTAACATTAATGATTTTATGTCCCTTAAAATGCTTCGTCAGCACAAATCCACACGTACTAAGTTTTCGCGTCCTTCATAACATTGTTCATAACATTGTTATATATACAGGGTGAATAAGACTTACAGGAAACAACTACTCAGCGAACAAAAGCCCCGACCTGCATTAAAATACACCTGCAAGTCTTGTTTGGTATCTTAAATCATTTGTGAATTCCTAACTAGACATAGACCGGTTTCGAACTTGTTATGTTCTCGTCAGTATGCCATAAGTAATGGAAAAGACAAATATGTATAGCAAAACAGGCCAGCCTAAAGCAGACTAACCAAGACAGACATAGTAAATGATAAGTGTATCCATCTGGTGGACAGTCAGACATCATTGATATCTTAGTGACTGATAGCGACCTGCATAGCAGGTACCAGGAGCTGTGACGCCTAACCCTGATGAGCTAAGGATAGAGTACTCTGGCCAATTTATCAGTGGTGTCAACTGCACCTTTTGATTTATTATAGTGCAATACTACATCAGGCTTGATTTTATCGTTTTCCTTGCCAACTGCGTCTTCGTAATGTTCTGTGGATAGTAAAATAACAGACATAAAACACCAACGTTTTATTTTTATTGAAAGCAAACATACTAGAATATTGGTTTTTATATGAAGTAAGTAGTAACTCCCTAGGTATAAATGTCTTATTTTTGCGTAAAGTACCATATAACGTCATATTTTTTTCCCAAAGTTTATTTGCTAAATCTAAACTGGTAAAAAAATTGCCAGTGGTGATTCCGCGCCCTTGAGGCAACTGTTCCACCATATCAAGAACAACTCTCTGGCCCCGACCTTTTTCTGCAACCAAAGCCCAAATTTTGACACCGTATTTGTCTGGCTTGCTTTTCATGTACACACGAAATAGCGCTCTTCCACGAAAAGGTACCAGTTATTCATCCATACATACGTGTTCACTGGGAATGAAAACTTTTTTGCAATTTGATACAAAATGATCTAATACTTCTCTTATTGGTGCCAATTAGCTCTTGACTTTCTTTCCCCTCTTGTCTCGTAATTATCGAAACCAAAAAAGCATGATATTTGTTGAAATCGGCGTCTAGACCTTATAGCTGAGACAATGGGTCGACAGAATATAGCATCCGTATTCCACAACATGGAAAGTGAAAAATAAAAAGCAGCCCCATATAGCCTTCAACTTCTTCTTGAACAAATGGAACGAATTCCTTTTCAACTTTTTTATTATAAAAATTCCTTGTTTTTCTATTTGTTTCAGTGTTAATTATAAACAATATGTGTTCATCGAAAATTAATTCGAAAGCTTCTTTTATGTTCGAAAATTTTGAACTATATTGAGTTAAGCCTGATGCAATTTTCTGAATATTGGCTTTTGATCGCTTTACTCTAGTTCGAATTGGATGTTTTGCCCACTTACTTCCATCTTGTGCGGTGTACACAGGCACATTCGATTCTGACGTTTCATCATATATTTCACTGTATGAAGCTTCATCACTGTCCTTGTGTTGGTCAGAGACATTAGTATCTACTTCTGCGGCCTTCATAATATTGTCTACTTGTTCATCTTACAGTATTGCATCATTTTCTTCAATATCATTAGCATTTTGGTCTAACAGATCGTGAAAATCAGATTCAATTATAGCCAACAAATCATCATCCATAAGCTTTTGATTGTTTTTAAATTTTAATAAACCACTCATATTTTTGCAAGCAATACACTACACATATACCAAACCACGTTCTCAAAAAGTAAAGAGGTTATAACTTGTTGATTATCGATTTACGTCGCCGCGCAGACAGCAAATATGTGCGTGCGCAACTTGGGGTGTTCACATACCCCGCACGATATTTAATGCTTGCTATAATTCTTACTACATATCACTAAATACCGTGAGGGATACAGATGAACCTCAAACAAAAAAATTCTTATATTTGGAAAATAAACAAAGGAAAACTGTTCAATTTCGAAAGCACTGACGTAGTTTTCCTCGAAACACCAAAACACTATATACTGCACTCGACGTGCGTTTCGCCAACCAAGTTGGCATCATCTGGAGATGATTAAAACTAAACTTATGCTAACAATCTACCCTATTTATACCTAAACTATTGTCAAGGTTCACCGAACCGTCACTGTGAACCGTGACCCACTAACCAATAAAGCTGGCTATTTGGGATAGGCCCTCTGTCACTATTCATACTATTTTTACACTTTATGATTTCCAAACATTCAAATGCATCCAGCTGTCTAGTATTTGTTACATTCCTAATTAATCTAATATCTATTTTACGGTTGTTCTCATGTGCATGTTGGGCTACATTAGACTTATCTGTTCTACCATATTTGAGATGGGCCATATGCTCTTTGAATTTACCATCTAGTCTCTCCAACATATTTCTGATTACAGTCCTTACAACTAATATCGTAACTCTCCGACTTTTCGTTTGTTTCAATTTTGTCTTTTGGATTGGTTGGCGAAACGCGCGTCGAGTGCAGTAGATAGTGGTTTGGTGTTTCGTGGAAAACTACGTCAGTGTTATCTTCACATAATAGGTTCCAACCCACTCCAGTGTTCAATTTCGTAAAATGCTAATAATAAAATAATCTCAAGGTAGAATAGAGGACACAAGTAGAAAAAATGTTTATACAAAGTTATTTAGGAAATTCGACTTCTGAGGTATACCTGTACCCCGAACAGCCTCATGAAGGTTAAGAAAGAGCGTTTTCCTTTAACTACAAAGTAATGGAATCCATGAGCAAAATTTGCTTCGTTTTCTGAGATGTCGTTGCAATTAAAATAAGCCGTTTATGTTTAATTACCATGGAAGATATACACTCGTTGAAAAATGTTGCCATAACCGGTACAACTATTCCTGTATTGAAATTCAATCTTTGGATTAAAAACTTTTTATCACTTTTTAAAAAATAAATCCCTCATTTATACGTATCTAAATTATCGTTTGCATTTAAAACGTATGAAGGTGTAATTGTAGTGATTCTTAGTAATGATGTGATAGCGAAGGTATTTATTTTTGATATCTACAAAACTCTTTGTGAATATGATTATTAAATCATAATAATAATATAAACATAAGGTGACTATGCATTCATACATTTTCATAACAAGCTTTTATTATCGACTCTGTACTGATAAAAAATTATGATGTTATTCTTATAAATTGATTGGAGGGGATCACGCTGTGGAGGTCTGCCATATCATATAAGTCTGTTTTAAAACTTAATTCATAAAGGTGTGTCGGTTTTTAATGTCTGTGTATAAGAGTTTTATTTCATACATCATGGAAAATCGTACTAATTTACCAAATGCTCATTACAATGCCAGTGAAGAAACGTTGGTGATTAATATGAACCCAGAACCATGTACAGAATATGCTTTCGAGGCAGTTCCAGATCGTTACAAAGAGCTACTGAATACAAAAGTTTGGGGATGTTCCGTCCGCACCCTGATTGGATCTTCAGCAATTATTATGTCAATTGCTGTGGGAATCATTTTGTATACTGGAGCATGGATAGGAGGCAAGACTGACAGCAGTATTTACCATATAAATGTTTCACGTTTTTAACTTTTCTTTTGCTGCTTTTTTTGAGAAAAAGACGATATTTAACCACGCTAAATTAACAGATTTTCCGAAGACTTCTCCAGGACAATAGTTTAACTCAACATAATTTACATATTTTATTAAAATATTTTAATGTACTGAATTGAAAATAAATTTGTAACAAAAAGTAATAATTTTGTTCAAACTTTTATAGTTAATAAAGCAGTTTGAACCTTCCGTTATTATTTACTTATTATGAGGAAAAGGAAATTATAAGTAGCACCAGTGGAAAGAATAATTATTGCAATTGATATTTTTGGTAAGTAAATTTTATTTTGCTCAAGTATTCAACATTTTTAAACAGTCTGAAGAGTCTCAACATTTTTAGAAAATTAAGGAGAATTAATTTATATTCTCTGTCATCCTAATTTTCACATATTCAAATAAGAAATAATTCCTTTTGTTTGATAAAGGACCAGTAAGAAAAATTTCATTCATTCAAATATTTTAAAAACAGATTATTATATCAATAATTGTAAATATATTCATTTATTTATTTCACATCCGTTAAAAACTGTCCAAGCTCTCACATTATCCTCTTCATTTAACAAAATCTGTATGTGTGTATGTCGACCTTTTCTAAGGTATAGGGTGGTTCTTTACAAACGAATTTTACATTATTTTTCAAATAGATCATGATTCCATTATAGAATTTTTAAATTATACAGTGGGCTACATAAAGGTATTTTAATAGAACATCCTATACGTTTATAAATATTTAGATTTAATTAATCATTTTGAATACATTAATATGCCATACTTGGAGTTTTGCTTTTAAAATAATTTAGATATTTAAAATAGTATATACAGGGTGTTTGAAATATGAACGTCATTATTTTAGCAGGTCATATACTGGACTAAAAGGAACAACAAATTCTTAATATTTTTCTTGTAAACCGTACCGTAACCGAGTAATTAAATAAAAGTACAAAGACCATCTGGCAACACCCGCCACAAGCTGTACAGTAGCTAACCTAGGACAAAGTTGCATTGAATTAAATCATTACCTTATAGGTACCTCATATTGTTTACGGTAACGTACCACCAAGTTTGCTTTGAAAAGTTTTACTTTATCTCATTAATAAATAACGTAATTTTTAAAAAGCATTATTAATATTAATTAGGAATATTTACTACATAAATACCAAATATCTATTAGTTACTAATAATTAAAGCTGGGAATTTTCCAGATTTTAGTATTCGAATATTCGTTAAAAGAAAATTCGAATATTCGAATAATTCGAATATTCGAATAATCCGAATTATTCGAATAGGTATCCGAATAATCCGGATCCTCGAATATTCATTATTAATGGGTATAGCACTGAATACTAGTGAATAGTGAATACTCTATTTGAGTATTTGGTTGGATAGACCACAATAATAGTCGTGACGTAAACCGCTTAGCAGGCAATTTGATTTGCTTTCCATACCCACAATAGGATATGTCTCCTGTACATGTGCTTTAAGGGTCAGAATTATTTAGTTAGTATTTTATTGTAGGATTGAGGCGCTATTGTTCACATTTAACTATTGAAGCTTAAACAAAACGAAAACAGAGTTAGTTTATTATACTTCTGTCATAACTATTTTTCCTTTTCAAAAAAAATAAATAAATAAAAGTGCTCTAAAATTTGAATTTATTTAAAAAAGACGCAGATTGTGAAGGTAAAACAAATACATGAAAAGTCAATAGTTAAATATTTACAGGTTTTCTAAAATTTAAAATTTAATTTTAACCCCTGCCTTAGTACAGTAAGAATAAGGTTGAGGCGAGAAAGATATGGAATAGTTTGACTGGGAGTAAAACGTGCCACTAATGTGGTCTATTTATATATTTGGATTTTAGAATAGGTACCTACCTATACCTACTATCTACCTACTTTGGTTGGATGCATACTGCATACCTATTCGTACATAATTTAATAATATATTTTAATATTCAAATTTACTCAGATATAATCGAATATTCGAATACCCTAATATATTCGAGTATTCGAATATTCGAGTATTCGAATAATTTTCCATCAGAATAATTCGTATTCGAATATTCGAATATTCGAATACTCGAATTATTCGTATTCGATTCCCAGCCTTACTAATAATGCATAATATTCTTTCAAAAATGTACTTACCAACTTTAATACAAAAAAAACAGATAACTAGAAGTTATAAAAAAATATTCAAAACAAAATGTCCAAAGTGGTACCTTTGAATCCAGTTGTCATGGATATGTTCTCGAACTACAAAGCCTTCCATGTTATAAATTAGTCAAATTACGACAGCAGATGGGTAGGTACGCACTAAAAACCGATTACGTGATCGACAGCACTCATTAGTGCTATCCTAGGCGGCTGAACATGCATTTCTCAAGAGAGTGCCTTGGTACCTTATGATACGATGATGTCTTATGTTCTCGTTTATACGGTCTTTAAGTGTCACTGTAGTACATGGAACTTTTTATCCGAAACCCTTCGGCGAACAAAAAACATATGTTAAAATAATGGCACTCATAGTTCTAACTCTGTATAATTTGTTAAAATTTTAAAATGAGAAAAAATATAACTTATCTAATGAAACTAAAATTTAAAGGAGTTTTTCTATCACGAACAATATTGACTAAGTCAAGACTTTTGAAAAAAGTCGTTCTTAACATTTAATTTTGTTCAGGAATATGGACATGAAATTAAAAATATATGTGTGTGTTTATTCTCTCATTTTAATGTTCACATAATTCGATTTTTTTCCTCAAAAATTTACAAATAGCACGATTATACAGCAAAAACTTATTATAATTAATACGAAAGTTAACTGTTGACAAAGACATCCTGAGGGAATATTTCATTCAACCACTGCATAAATTTGGAGGTTACATTTTCCACTGTGGACGATTGCTACATAAGTTTTCAGTTTTTTATTTTCTCAGCAGATGGTTAATACCTCAGATTAATAATAATAGAAAATGAGTAACAAAACATAAAAAGTTGTCCCACGCGAGATACGTAAATATTATCGCTGGTTTTATTCCTGTTGGTCAGAATCATGAACACAGCACGAAGAAACCCGATCGATGCCCGATCTATCACCGTCTTGACAACAAATAGTGTTCTGTAAGATGTGTTTTTAAGTGATTTTAAAGTTTTGTTATTTGGTACTGTGATTAGTAATCGATTTTTAATTATAAAAATATTATTTAAAAATATTTATTGAGAAACAATTGAGTAATAAGTGTGTAGTGTGCAGTCAAAGAAGAGAACCATGGGGTTGTTTATCTTTTCACAGATAAGTAAACAAAACAAATCAGGGCCGGCATAATGCGAAAGTGTGAGAGCTCAAAAATAACGAAAATTAATGATAGCTTTACAAAAACAAAAACAACAACATTGATTCCACTTGAATAGAAAAAAATCCACATTTTGTCAAAAAAAGGTACTTATACAAATTTATTTATTTTAAATTCAATGAAAATTTCAGTCACAAGGTTGTTTACAAATTGTAGATGTTTTAAAGGTTTTTATTTAAAAATGTTTATTATTTCAGATTTCCCGAGAATCTGGAGACAAGAGAAAGTTGGCTGAAAGCTCTCAAAATGAAAAATGCCAGTAAGTGGCACTACGTGTGTTCACAACACGTTAAGAAAAGTGATTATAATATTATAAGATCTGGAATAATACTGTTGAAAATTAATGCTGTTTCACTTTTTCCCCTGGCAACACTGTCACCACTTCGTCACACGTACTGTCCAGGTTGGAGAATCTTTATTGAAAATTAGTAATATACTTAGTAGTCACTCATTCATACCTCATGAAATAATATCAAGTGGATAAGTACCTGCAGAGTATCAACAGTTTTGTTGATATGTTACTTTTATACTTTGTATATTTCAAAGAAATCTCATTTGTTTCAGCATTGAAAATTTAATTTCTTCGCCACCATTAGTACCCAATATAGCAAGGTATGTTAAATTTAAATATACTGGGCCCGCCACATTAAACTCCTCTGGTCCTTATTATTTTTTATTTTTTAAGCAACGGCCATTTCCAGCACATCAAATTGTAGATAGTTTTAAGTTCTTTACATGTAGCGTGCAGTGATCCAAAAAAATTTTTTTGGATCACTGCACTGTATATTTAAATTTAACATACCTTGCTATCTTGGGTACTAATGGTGGCGAAGGAATATAATTTTCAATGCTGAAACAAGTGAGATTTCTTTGAAATATACAAACCTACATCACTGCAAAAAAGTGACATATCAACAAAGCAGTTGACGCTTTGTAGGTGGTATCTACTTGATATTATTTCATGAGGTATGGATGAGTGACCTACTCAGTATATTATTAATTTTCAATATAATTCTCTAATAACCTGGACAGTACGTGTGACAAACCTGGTGATAGTGTTGCCAGGGAAAAATAGAACAGTACTGATTTTCAAGACTTTTAATCCAGATCTTTTAATAGTATAATCACTTTTTTTTAAGTGTTCTGAACACACGTAGTGTCACTTACTGGCATTTTCCATTTTGAGAACTTCAGTCAACTTTCTCTTCTCACCAGATTCTCGGGAAATCTGAAAATAAACACATTTTTTTAATAACAACCTTTAAAACCTTTAAAATTGAATTAAAGAAATACCAACAGACTTTAAAATATCTACAGTTTGTGAGCTACATTAGGAATGCACTTTTCATTCAAGTTAAAATAAATATTTTTGTATAAGTATCTTTTTTTAATAAAATGTGGATTTTTTACCATTCAAATGGAATCAACTGTTGTTATTATTTTTTTTGTAAAGCTAACATTAATTTTAGTTATTTTTGAGCTTTCACACTGTCGCATTCACGAATTATGCCGACCCTGATCTGTTTTGTTTACTTATCTGTGAAAATATAAACAACCCTGTTGGTTTCTTCTTTGACCGCACACTACATTTATTATTCATTGTTTCTCAATAAATATTCACTAAATAAATCTTTATAACTAAAGATCGATTATTAATCAGTACCCAATAGCACAAAACTAAAGTTTATCACTTATCGCTTAAAAACAACAAAAATTAAAATAACAACAGCAGAATAGCATTGAAAAATACTCAAGCAAACAAATTTCATACCTATTAAGTTGCGAGTTATGCAAAACTTTAAAATAAACGCTGAAGCCTGGAGCCGCCCCTAGTTTGTTTTGAATACGTTGATATGTAAACATGCAAATTGTTGTTTATGTATCGGTCATAATAATTAGCGTATCTCTTGTGGGTATTACTTATCTTTATATTATTAATTTGAGGTTAATACACCAGGTGTAACAGGATCATCGTACACCCACTTTTCTCCTTTAGTTTTGAGGATAATTGATAGAAATTTGGGATATCCTATATACATAATAAGCGGCACTTTTTGACATACAAGTGATTTTTTTTCATTTCCCGTATCGCCGGAAGTGACACTAAATTCGATTTTTAAATGGAATACCATATATATTATTGCATTTTTGATTTCTGCATAATTTTCTGAATCCAACGATACCAAAAAAGTGACAATTCAAACGTCAATATTTTTTATAGTATAATTTTTAGTTTTCCATTTAAGTGTGCCATGACTGTTCCGATTTATTCTAAATGACCCGTGTAATGCTAGAAAAATCGAAATCTCGTCAAAAATACTAAATTACGTGATTTACGAGCAAATAAAGTTCATCAAAATGGTTTTTGGGGAAAAAATTAATTTTTTTCAAATAGAACCATATTGGTACCGTGGTACCATTTATTAGTACTATTAATAAGGAGTTTATTCATATGTCGTATTAAAATGTGCGATAAATACCAACAAAATTACAGCTAAAAGAAAATAAGAAAATACAATTTTGTTCTAATTAAATGTTAAGAAGTAACTAAGGTGGCTTTGAAAACAATGAAATATTTAGCTTGTCAACATTTGTTGGTTTACCGGTGTTTTTATTGTGTCTTTAAAAATTGTTTAAAATTTTTGTTAGTTGTGTTCAAATTTATACAAGAGATGAAAAAGTGCACATGTTAATTATTTATGAGGAATGTAGAAAAAATGCCGTTGCGGCTAGACACCGTTATGCCGAACGATATTCTGATAGACAATGTCCAGCAAGAAATTATTTTAATCGTCATGAAAATCAGTTACGAAGTGAGCTCAACAATAATCCCGAAGAAAATTTCATTCTTGACGGAAGGAACGGAAATTAATGTTTTGGCTCGAGTAGAAGTTGATCAGACAGTTTCTTTAAGGCAAATTGGGTTTGAATTGAAAATCACCAAGCAGTAAGCTGAATTTTGCACAAATACCACTATAAATCTTTTAAATACCATTTGCACTAGCACTTGTACGATAATGATTATGAACGTAGGATGGAATATTGCAATTGGATTTTGCAGAATAACGTGCAGCCAAACAATGATGTTTTGGGAATGATTTTATTTTCGGACGAGTCTAGGTTTACAAATTTGGGATTATTTAACCGACAAAATACAAGAAAATCGAATTTATTACGGAGGGCAACTTTCAAGTGCGGTTCGGTTTCAATATTTGGCTTGGAATAATCGGTAGTAGAATCATTGGTCCAATAATATTTGAGGACCCCTGACAGGTGCCAGATACTTGGGATTTCTGCAAAATGAAATTGAGGACAGTTTAGCTGAATTACCTTTCCTTTTACGACAGAGAATGTATTTCCAACAAGATGGCGCTCCTCCCCATAATTCAAGGATAGTAATTATATTCCTTCAACAGAGATTTATAATTTCGACAAATAGTCCTGTGATGTGGCCTCCAAGGTCACCTGATTGGACACCCCTTGATTTCTTTGTTTGGGGTCATTTAAAAAATATTGTCTACGCAACCGCCGTTACAACCCATGCAGATCTGGAGCTACAAGTAAGACGTGCAATTAATAACATAACGGCCCAGCAATTAGCGAACGTTCTTCGAGAAACAACTATGTGAGTTCAGAGGTGCATTGACGTTAATGGACATCATTTTGAACAACTGCTGTAATGTTTTGTGTTCATTTGTTCTATTTCAAAGCCACCCTATGTATAACAAGGTAATTAGAACAAAATTGTATTTTCTTATTTTCTTTTAGCTGCAATTTTGTTTGTATTTGTCGCACATTTTAATACGACATATGAATAAATTCCTTATTAATAGTACTAATAAATGGTACCACGGTACCAATATGGTTCCATTTTAAAAAATAGAGTTTTCCCCAAAAACCATTTTGATGAACTTTATTGCTCATAAATCACGTAATTTATTATTTTTGACGGGATTTCGATTTTTATAGCATTACACGGCTCATTTAGAATAAATCGGAACCGACGTTTGAAATGTCACTCATTTGCTATCGTTGGATTCAGAAAATTATGCAGAATTAAGAAATGTAATAATATACAGGGTGTCCCATTTAAAAATTGAAAGTTAGTGTCACTTCCGGCGAAACTGGAAGTGAAAAAAAATCACTTGCATGTCAAAAAGTGCCGCTTATTATGTATACAGGATATTCCAAATTTCAATAAATTATCTTCAAAACTAAAGGAGAAAAGGAGGCGGTACCATGATACTGTTACACTCGGTATATGTCTTTAGATATTTTGTAATATTTTCCAGACTTCTGATACATTGTTTTCAATCGTTCGCTTGTATCGCAATTATTCTCTCCCTCTTGCATATTTTAGTCTTATTTGAGTCCTTTGTGTATTGATATTTTCACAGTGTCACGTAGTATGCGCTTGACAGAGAAGAAAATTGTACATAACATGCTATTCGAAAGCGACGATGGTGAGTATTAGAAAAGTGGATGATGACTAGTCTTCTGATAAAGTAAACCTGATACCAAATGATTTTTCATCGAAAATGCAAAAATGCATTTTACAATGTATAATTTATAAGACCGATAAATTTTGCATACAGAGAAATGTGAGGCTAAAAAAATACCATATTACTTGGAATTGGATCCTGATATATTCATTTATTTTTTTACTGTAAATTGAAAATATGTTTATTTATAATTCTTCCAGTTTGATAGGCATAACAAAAATAAATAATAAATAAGTAAAGGTCAATTTCATGTTTTACGTTAGCAATTGTTTATGTTTAATTTCAGGATGAGCGATCAGCCCGTTACGAAAATAAGCCCTCGTTTAAATAAACACAATTCTGAATTTTCAAGAAATCAAAGTATAATAAAGGGACTGGTGATAAATTATATCCGTTATTTTGTCAGTGTATAGGTGTATTAACTTTAACCTTATTAAAACGGCATATTTAAATTTTTAAAGGTGTCTATTGAGAATGTACATTAGTAGTTAAAATTTTGACGTTTTATTAACCGGATTTTAGTACTACGGATGTATATAAAAGTAAATTCATTAAGTATATTAAAAATTAAGGACAAATGGATAAATGGTATGAAATTTACATCGATTATTAGTAAGTCAACATTTGTCATATAGTTTATACGAAGTCAATTGAAATTGGTCATTGTTAAAGCACAGGACTGTGCGCACTTAACTTGATATTTTGTCCTATGTATTTAGCAATGGTATCGAGAATCAAATGGTAGTTGAGGTGAGTCCGAGACTGGCAATGTAATCAGCCTGAACGAACCATCTACGACTGCACGTGTTTTAAAGATAATAAAACGGACAGGCCCACTAGTATAAAAAAAACTCATTAAATCGTTTCTCCGCAATTACGGAAACTTGTGAGATGTGCCGGCATTGGCTATGTTTTGAGGACGATGGGCGACAATTGGCTGGGATCAGAATATTCGTCAATCCGGTTGGTCGGTGGGTGTTTGAGTTTATATCAGTCAGGAGTCAACGTGGACTCGGATGTTACCTATTTATTTATTACATTTGTCCAGTGCAGTGCAGAAATACCTATTATAATATCAAGGTGGTTCGGTTTATACTTAGTGTTCATATTGGTAAATATTTATTACTACATAAAAGGTATTTAAGATATTGTATTAGGTATTTACTAATTTACCATGGCTTTCTGGAGACCATTTGAAATAAAAGATAATATAATAACGCCCGAAAATCCCGAAATAGTTGAGCCTGTTATTGTCGAGGAAGACGAAATAAATTTAGAGTTTCAAAATATAAATCTTTTTACACGTACAAAGTCAACGCATTATTTTAAATATATATGAACGTTTAAAAAGCGAAAATCGTGAAAAATGTGAGAAAGAAATAATAGAACGTATTAACGAATTAACTAAAATATCAAAATCAACAATTTATCGTGTAATTAAAAAAGGAGATGTTATAGATCACGGTACAAATAGGAAACGGAAAAATATGAAATTAAAAAATATTGATGATGCTACCAAAAGATGTAATACGGCAAGATGTAATACGGCGTATAATTTATAATATGTATGAAAAAAATATAGTTCCTACGTTAAAAATGATTCGAGAAAAATTAAGCGATTATCCTGATTATAATTATAGTTCTTTAGATACACTACGAAATGTTTTATTAGAATGCGGTTTTAAACATAAAAAACTTGACAGTCGTAAGGTAATTATGGAATCACGACGTATAGTAGCACTTCGGGTAGATTATTTGGAAAAAATCAGAGAATATCGTAAACTAAACAGGCATAGTGTATCTAGATGCGCCGATTATAATTCAACCTGGTAATGATTCCTCTTCAGAAAGATTCGGACGCGTCAACTTTTAGCCTTTAACTTTTTTTAATATACATATATTTTCAGAACAAAATATTTAGATATTATATTAGGTATGAAGTTTACTTTTTCATTGTTACATTTCTTGGAATATATTTTATTTAGTTGACAAGAAATTTTAATTTAAGTTACTTTATTCTAGAGACATATTTTAATTTTGTTTTTATTTATGTTTTATCTAAACAAATATTTATTTTTGTGGTACTAATTCTTTGCTTTGGTTAAGAAACTTACATTTTTATTTTTATTTTAGAAGAAACTTTTATTTTATTTTTTACTATATAACATCCTTGCCCCTCGCTAATCTAACCTGTCCCATTCCCTCATCCTGGCAAGGATATGTTCATACCTTCTCGTTGGTCCTTGCAGATCAATAACATATTTCAATATAGTATGGGTTAACTTTAAAACTAAACCCAATAAATTTAAATATGTAGACTTTATATCTAAAACTGATATAATATTTCAAAAATATTTTATTGGCGAAATGAACAAAAATAGCCTATCTAATAAACAAAAAATAATAAAAATTAATACAATTTTCAAACAAGTATAACATTTTCTTATGACAAGCATTTCTATTTACCTCCGCCCATGTACAATAAAGAGATGCCGACGGTTTTTGCAGGCTTTTAGTTTTTATACGATTTCAATTGACTTCGTACAAACTATACAAATTCTAATTGTTAATATTCTACAAAACTATGAAAATGAATGTATATCTAAACAATACATGTCTATTAGTTTCAGAGTTATGCATTTTAGAAATAATTAGATGCTGACAGATACCGTCGTCGCATTCTCGAATGTAACTTGCTGGATTGAACAATTTATTTGCAATTGTTCCTTACATGATACAATCGAAATGATCGTACTCTTTAGAATAGAATTAAATGGTAATGTATCTACAGGGTGTCTCACCAGGAACTGCATCGATCGATATAGGGAAAAGTACGCAGCAGAAAATGTTGAAAATTTAGAGAGCTACTAACGGCAGCGTGGCCAATATAAGTAAAATAATTACAAGCATCTGGCACTTCCGGTTATACCGGAAGTCGATAACAACTTGCTTATTTTAAATGGAATATCCCATATATTTTAGGGTTCTCGAAAAGAGCATAAAATTCTAAGTCAAAAACATGTAGAATACCCTATGACTAAACCCAGCCGTTTCAGAGATATTTGACATTTTAAAAATATTTTGACAGGTGTAATGTATAACCTTTATAATTCTCTTCGTGTAAAAGATACTCATTTGCTTTTTGGCATGCAGAAAGACCGTAAGGTGAGCTACACTCTACAGTTTAAAGAAATTCAATAATATCTAGTATGCCAAGTGTTCCATTTTTGACATTACATCTTGTAAACTTCAAACCATGAAAACTTGCTTAAGTCAGATGGAATACTCTGTATTTCTTTACATCATTGTTATGTATAATTAAATTTCTTTTTTTCTGATATAAGCATTATGGGGGTTTAAGTTACAACTTTTTGAATTATTTGCGATTTTCTTAGAAATTCAAGAATTTTCAGTAAAAATTTTTTCAAATTAACCATGATTAGAAAAAATCAGTAATGTCAGTCATTCTCTTATGTCAAAAAATGCCACCGCATTTAAATTACACCCACGAAGACTTTCTGAATTTGTTTATTATTTATGGAGAATGTGATAAAGTAATATCAAAAACTTGTAGTACATTTGCTACTCGATATCCACAAAAACGGAAACCATCACCAAACACTGCAAAACGCTTACTAGATAATTTTAAAAACTATGGCTCTGTCAAGGCAAGAATTCAAAAGCGGAAGCCTATTGTTGATGACGAAAATGTAGAAATAGCAATTCTGGGATATTTTCATGCATTTCCAATGTCATTAAGATTATGCAAGGAATCAGTTCACGGAATCTTAATTAAACATAAATTTCACCCGTTTTCGTTCCAAATGGTTCAACGATTAAAAGAAAGAGATATCCTAACAAGAGAAAATTTTTGTGAACTTATTCTATTAAAGTCTGTAGGCGACGATTCTTATTTGGGAAATATTAAATTATCAGATGAAGCTAAATTTACCAAAAATAGACTTTTTAATCCACACAATTCGCATTATTGGAGTGACTCGAATCCTAATGTGTTCAGAGAGCGAAATTTTCAAGGAAGTTGGCTGTTTAATGTTTACTGTGCCATAAGAAACGATAGAGTGGTGGCATTTGAATTTTATTAGGAAAATTTAAACAGTAAGTTATAAAGATTTCTTCTTCTGCTAATATGTATAGTTAATTTTTTTGGTTTCGTTTTTTTTTTAGGTGAAAGATCTAAATATTTTACAAAATTTGAATAATAACTATTCAGAAAATTTACCTCTCGCCGAACATAGAAACATTTTTTATCAGCACGACGGTGCTCCCCCACATAACGCGTATTTGATAAATAATTCTTGCAAGAAACTTTTTACTATCAATGGATCGCCAATAATGGACTTTTCCTATGGTCTCCTCGCTCGCCCGATTTATCAATTTTAGATTATTTTATTTGGGGAACTATTAAAAATAAAGTTTATGAGAGCCCATTTACAACTATTGAAGATTGTATGCAGTGAGTAAGAATGCATTTCAAAACTTATCACAGAACTTAATTAGAAGAGCTACCCATGAAGAACTAATCCAAAGGTGGGAAAAATGTGTGGGGGTTCGAGGGGGAATTTTGAACAATTATTAAATTAAAATGGAATCATGTTTTTAGTTGATTTTATCTTAGCTATTTTAGTTTATGCAAAGTGTCTTCAATCTAATTAATAGGCATGTTACAGTGTTTAGTGTTATTTCGATCGATGCAGTTCCTGGTGAGACTGATTAATTTCAAAGCGGAATAGAGTTCCAGGTATTTTCGTCCTATGGGATGTCCCACTATACTAAAAGTTGTATTTATTTTTATTGCATATGATTCTACACTGTTTATGTAATCTGTATCTATAAGTGGTTGGATTAAAAAAAAATAACTACAAAAAAATATACATAAAAGTTTGGCGACAATTTTAAAAATTGCCGCCCATTATTCAACTAATGAAATAATGCACCCTGTGATATGTGTTGCCATATTTTCTTTATTTGCATGCAGAAAGACAGTAACGTGAGCTACGCTCTATAGTTTAAAGAAATTCAATAATAGTATACCAAGTGTTCCATTTTTGACGTTACATTTTGTAAACTTCAAACCGTAAAAACTTCCTTAAGTCAAATGGAATAATTTGTATTTTTTTATATCATGTTCTGTATAATTAAATTACCTTTTTTTCTGATATAAGCATTATGGGGGTTTAAGTTACAACTTTTTGAAATATTTGCGATTTTCTTAGAAATGCCACCGCGTTTAAATTACATCCACGAAGACTTTCTGAATTTGTTTATTGTTTATGGAGAATGTGATAACTTGCAGTACATTTGCTACTCGATGTCCACAAAAACGTAAACCGTCACCAAACACTGTAAAACGCATACTAGATAATTTTAAAACTATGGCTCTGTCAAGGCAAAAATTCAAAAGCGGAAGCCTATTGTTGATGGCGAAAATGTAGAAATAGCAATTCTGGGATATTTTCATGCATTTCCAATGATATCATTAAGACAACCTGCTCTGGAATCGGGACTATGCAAGGATTCAGTTCACAGAATCTTACTTTAACATAAATTTTACCCGTTTTCGTTCCAAATGGTTCAACGATTAAAAGAAACAGATTTCCCAACAAGAGACAGTTTTTGTGAATTCATTCTATTGAAGACGACGATTCTTATTTGGGAAATATTAAATTATCAGATGAAGCTAAATTTACCAAAAATGGATTTTTTAATCGACACAATTCGCACTATTGGAGTAACTCCAATCCTAATGTGTTCAGGGAGCGAAATTTTCAAGAAAGTTGGCTGTTTAATGTTTACTGTGCCATAAGAAACGATAGAGTGGTGGCATTAGAATTTTATCAGAAATTTAAACAGTAAGTTATAAAGATTCCTTCTTCTGCTAATATGTATAGTTAATATTTTTGTTTTTTTTTTTTTTTAGATGAAAGATTTAAATATTTTACAAAATTTGAATAATATCTATTTAGAAAATTTACCTCTCGCCGAACATAGAAACATTTTTTATCAGCACGACGACGGTGCTCCCCCGCATAACGCACATTTGATAAATAATTTCTGCAACAAACTTTTTACGATCAATGGATCACCAATAATGGACCTTTCCTATGGCCTCCTCGCGCACCCGATTTATCAATTTTAGATTATTTTATTTCGGGAACTATTAAAAATAAAGTTTATGAGAGCCCATTTACAACTATTGAAGATTGTATGCAGTGACTAAGAATGCATTTCAAAACTTATCACAGAACTCAATTAGAAGAGCTACCCATGAAGAACTAATCCAAAGGTGGGAAAAATGTGTGGAGGTTCGAGGGGGAATTTTGAACAATTATTAAATTAAAATGGAATCATGTTTTTAGTTGATTTTATCTTAGCAAAGTGTCTTCAATCTAATTAATAGTCATGTTACAGTGTTTAGTGTTATTTCGATCGATGCAGTTCCTGGTGAGACTGATTCATTTCAGAGCGGAATAGAGTTCCACGTATTTTCGTCCTATGGGATATCCCACTATATTAAAAGTTGTATTTATTTGTATTGCATATGATTCTACACTATTTATGTAATCAGTATCTATAAGTGGTTGGATTAAAAAAAATTAACTACAAAAAAAATATATATGAGTTTGACGACAATTTTAAAAATTGCCGCCAATTATTCAACTAATGAAATAATGCACCCTGTGATATGTGTTGCCATATTTTCTTTATTTAAGTATTGTTTTGGTTGCTGAAGACTCTTTGAGAGTATTTGAGATTTTGAACGATTTCGTGAATTTATACATTAATTTTTGTTATATCAAAAATTTTCAAGACTATTTTAATTTGGATACAAAATAAAAGGTAAGTATTTATGTATTTTTGAACTTGATGTATATATTATATACATATTATATACCATACATATAGGTAGATTTATATTCCACTTAATGAATAGCGAAGAAAATGATTCTGTTATTGATTTACTATTGCTATTCATTATTTATAATTTTAATTCTTTTTAAAACGGTATAAATGTTTACGACTTTTTAATAAAATGCACGCTCCAATACTACTCAAATAAAGTCAGCATAATCAGGTGAAAGTTATAAATGATTATAATAAATATTTAATATTTATTTTCAATCATCAATTCCGTAACAGCAACGGAGAATAAATCTATAACATAACCCAACTTATTCGATTTCTTCTGATATTTTTTTAATATATAAATGTCGAGGTTTTAAAACAGATACAAATAAAATTTTCTCTTCGTACTAAGTTAAAAAAAATTCTATGTGAATGAATTTATAGTTGAATTTATAATTGTACTTATTCAAACAATACGTAAAACTGGCAATACTGCGGTACTGTCTCCGCTTTCACTGCCTGTTTGTGTTCGGCGCCAAACTCAGTCGGATGCCGTCATAAGACTAAAATTCAAAACTGTTATTTTTAACCACCTTTCGGGGTTCAAAAAAATCCAGAAAAAAATCTGTGAGCTCATATATATATCGAATAAGCAAATAAAAAGAAATATGTGGGAAAAGCCCATTACACTTTATACTTTTATACCGTGTTTTCAAAACACTACATCGGGAAGCGTTTGGTCAAGCTCATGCAGTCCCCTATATACAAAATGTGACTGACTGTCGTGACTGTGTCACAGCGGCAACCATGCATGGGCGGTTCTAGACCCCAAAAAATGGAGAGGCCCAAGAAATTGACTTGCAGTAATTATTTTTTTTTGCAACCCCAGACATCATACATTTTTGTAATTAGAAAAATAATCACTTTCAGAAAGTACCAAAAACTACTCCTATTGACATTAAAGGATAATAAGCTTGATCCTATGATTTTTGCGGATAACAGTGATAGAAATTTCAAAATGATGTCGTAATATGCACAAATATACCAAATTTTTTTTTTTTTTGATAGTTTGGTTTCACAAGCACCTGTTCGTACACTTGCTGTATATTATATATAAAATGGTCTCATCCGCATATCCTAGCTCCTGACAATTTCTTGTTGCTAGCGCAATTTATTTATTTAATTTGTAAATGCAGCTCAAAAAGTTGAGGAGCCCTGGCCCCGTAGAACCGCCCCTGCAGCCATACACTCCGTGCTCTCTCCATTTCGAATGTACGAGTTCGGACGAACTGCTTTCCTATGTAGTGTGCAATTATGAAAATACGGTATTAAATGTGATAAAGAACACATGATCACCCCCCATATTTTTCGAGATCAATCACGTTTTTGAGCATAAAATTGGAACCGCTTAATATTTGCGAAATATTTTTTTCAGGGCCGACAAAACATTTAAAGACCTCTTCAATGATGTGCTATAAAGAAACTGGTCAAACTTTTGAGGCGTTCCTGAGTTTTAGTGAAACAATTTTGCCGACATATGAAATCTGGCTCAGTTGAAGTGTTGAATCCATTGGTTTTTACCGAAACTCGTCATTTGTGATTAATCTCGAGAAACAGGGGGTAATCATGTTTTCTGAATCACCTTGTATATGTAATGTGTCCACGGATGGAGGCAATAAGAGAAAAACTATTTTATATTCGATTTTTCGAAAATAATTCATTTTGAAAATTGTTGTGGTCGAAAGTCCAAAAATATGTATCGGGTGGTTAAAAATCTGGAAAATGTAAAATTACACATTATGTAAATATGAGGCAGTCTGGACTCAGTCTTTTAACGGCTTGTATATTCTCTTAAAAAGCAGAAATTATGCAATCTTAGGCGAGGGTTGTGTAGGTGATATACCATCTATTGGAAGGGACGTAAAGCAGTCGGTCTCTTGTCTATTAGATGTTAGGTAAGTAAAAAACCCCTACTCTTCCATAGAAAAGAGGAGGTGATTGGCCTTAGTGGCGAAAATAGGCCGATATTACATAAATGAAGAAAAAAATGTTTTACGGTAATTTTTTACATGATTCTTCTAGCTTTTAATTTGTTTTCTGTCAACAATGAAAATGAGAGAATTTTCGAATAAAATATTAAAAATTTGTTTTTAAAAAATTTCGCTATTTACTTTTTATCTTACTACATACTAAGAATTTCGTACTTTCAAAACCGTAGCAAGTAATATGGGTTATTTAAACAAATAGTCATGACGTCACTAGTCGCCTAACATAACAAATTTTCAAATAAGTGAAGTATCAGAATATGGTATATATTCTATTGACAAACCTTATTTAAAAGAGTTTCAAAAACTTTAAGACCGTAGGAGCAGGTTCCCATACTTTTATGCATTGTATATATAATATTCTGGCTCTACGTTATACAGAATTGTGGATGCTTTAGAACAATTCTCGTAATTAAGGATTGATTACTGGTGTGAAATTGGTAGATGAGGGATGCAAGGTGACTAATCTATAAGTGTAAAGTGGGTCCTTACAAATTGATTTGACATGAGTCTAAGTGTATGTCAGGATCTGTGTGTGAATCTCTTTGTTGTCCGAACTAGGCGAGATATGCAAACAGAATATATTCAAGATAATAATAGAGATACATATTTATGAAACGAAAAATAGTAAATAAAAATATCTATGTGAAATCCCTTTTTTTATTCCTTAAAATAAAAATTACGTAAGTAGGGTACATTTTCATGTCGAATACTTTTTAATAAACAATTACAAAAATAATAATAATAATAATAATAATAATAATCAGGGGGGTCAGAGACAGGTGGGAGGGGCCTTACCGGATGGTCTCAACGTTGATAACCAAGGCAATGAACATGGACGCTTTAAGTGGACGAGGGAACTTCGGGATGACTTACTGAACTGCCGCGAGAGTAGCGAACCTGAGCGAAGGGGATACATGGCGCGAATGCATGCACTTTGGTCCGAAATGCAGCCAGAGCATCGCGCCTTCTCTCAACAACATCTGAGAGATCAAGTATCCTTTCTGCTCAGGACAGGTTACGTAAGGGCACCCCGCCAGCTGGAAGAACTGCCAGCCGTAATCCTACCGCGGCAATTACCAGCTGATGGGGAACATCCTTTAGAGTTCACCGGTGTAGACTTTAGGACGAGGGGTTAGCCTTAACACCAGGGTTAACCTAAAGCCACAAGACCTGGCTAGAATGGACGCGGTCATCGATGAGGAAATTCCGGAAGATGTAGACATCTGGCAAATCAACTGTGCCGTGTACAACGCCGCGAAGCAACTCGTCCCCCGTGAGAGGTCAACCAACCACGGGGGTCGAGAAAGCCAAGCGGCGTGTACAAAAAATCGAAGGCAAGATACAGTCGGCCTTTCTAAGGTCAGCAGGGCTTAAGTCGGAGACCGAGGGATTCATTATGGCCTGCCAAGATGGTGTTATCAACACCTTGGTCCACCGTAGCCGCGTGTGGCGTGTAGAGGTTCCTGATATCAACTGTAGGACCTGCCATCAGGCGCCGGAATCGCTCATGCATTTACTTTCTGCATGCCCCATATATGCGATTTCGGCCTACATCCACCGACATAACGCGGCTTTACGAGTGCTATACTACCATCTAAGGCACTCGTACGGGGTAGACCAGACACCAGTGCTGCCTTACGTCCCCGGAGATATTGAGTCCGTTGTCGAGAACGAGAAATGCCGGATTTACTGGAACTACTCGTTCCCGACTGTCAGGATAATCCAAGCCAACAAGTCTGACATAGTCCTCCTCGACCATCAACTCAAGGTGATGTATGTCATCGAGTTCTCGGCACCTGCGGAGAAAAACATCACCTTGAAGGAGGAGGAGAAACGGACCAAATATCGCGATCTCCGGTACGAGCTCCAAGTACTGTACCCAGGCTACTCGGTCAAAATGGTCGTCCTTATTATCGGTGTACTCGGAGGGATAAAGCCTACGCTGCTCTCGGAACTGAAGATCATACCGGCCTGCCAAAAACCAGCCGAGTGGCTGGCAGGTCAAATGCAGAAGGCGGTCATTCTGGGTTCTCTCCGTCTGCTTAGGGCACACGATTCTGGTATCTACAGTCACTAACCCTGCGGGATGTGGGGAGTGGCTGTAGTTGATGCGCCGGCGCGACTTCCGTGAGGCGTCGGTGGCCACGGGAGGACTGACCGGCATCGGGAAACCGAAAAAAAAAAAAAAAAAAAAAAAATAATAATCAGGCGCCGGAATCGCTCATGCACCTACTATCTGCATGTCCCGTATATGCGATTTCAGCCTACATCCAATGGCATAACGCGGCGTTACGAGTGCTATACTACCATCTAAGGCACTCGTACGGGGTAGACCAGACACCAGTGCTGCCTTACGTCCCCGGAGATATTGAGTCCGTTGTCGAGAACGAGAAATGCCGGATTTACTGGAACTACTCGTTCCCGACTGTCAGGATAATCCAAGCCAACAAGCCTGATATAGTCCTTCTCGACCATCAACTCAAGGTGATGTATGCCATCGAGTTCTCGGCACCTGCGGAGAAAAATATCACCTTGAAGGAGGAGGAGAAACGGACCAAATATCGCGATCTCCGGTACGAGCTCCAAGTGCTGTACCCAAGCTACTCGGTAAAAATGGTCGTCCTTATAATCGGTGTACTCGGAGGGATAAAGCCTACGCTGCTCTCGGAACTGAAGATCATACCGGCCTGCCAAAAATCAGCCGAGTGGCTGGCAGGCCAAATGTAGAAGGCAGTCATTCGGGGTTCTCTCCGTCTGCTTAGGGCACACGACTCTGGTATCTACAGTCACTAACCCTGCAGGATGTGGGGAGTGGCTGTAGTTGATGCGCCGGCGCGACTCCCGTGAGGCGTCGGAGGCCACGGGAGTACTGACCGGCATCGGGAAACCGAAAATAATAATATTAATAATAATAATAATAAGGGGGTGCTAAGGACCGGCAACCTCTGCGTTGGTGCACCCTGGACAGGCAGAGGCAACTCTGCCTGACAAATGCCGGCCGGAGGTACCAGGGCTAACCACCCTGGTACTCTTACTGCTCGGGTTCCTTACAACCTAAGCAGGCCCCTTCGATATTTTTAATGGAACACCCTGTATTGAACCTTAAATTTACATTCTACTAACCTTTCTGGATATTTTTTGTTTCTGATGTCCCCTGTCTAAACCTATCGGCGCGGCGACTGAATGTTCACCTGCACTGTTACAAAGGCTACACAATAAAAAATTATGTTTAAACAGAACTTTGATTCAAGAGGGCTGTGTAAAACAAAAGAACTGTTTACCGATTTTCATTTAGATTTTGACAGTACTGCTGCATTATTTAAAAGTTTCTCACAGTTGTCATTTAATTTTTGCGTGTTATTCTTGATTTAACTTTCAGTAAGTGTTTAAGTGTTATCTGGTTATTAAAAATGGCTGTTTAGGCGCGAGCATAAAATTGATATGATATTAGTATATGGAGAGGTAAGAAAAAACCGAAGGGAAGCCAGAGCATTGTATGGTCGACGTTATCCAGAACGCGACCAACCTTGTGCACAATATTTTCCATGGTTGGAAGAACATTTAAAAAGGGAAAATGATAATGAACATGAGAATACATTTATTGTAAATGAGGAGGCAGAGATAAACACACTGGTCTGTGTTGAGATTGATCCAACAAGTTCTACAAGGCAAATTGCCAGCGGTATCGGGATATCTCCCGAAAGTGTTAGAAAGATTCTACATAAACATAAGTACAAATCTTTTAAGTGCCAAGTCCATCAGCATCTTTACGAGGGAGATTATCAGCGAAGATTAAATTTTTGCAGTTGGTAGCTAGAAACTGAGCGTCATCAGCCAAATATAAAATCATGCATTTTATTTTCGGACGAATTTCGATTTACCAACATGGGAATGTTTAACAGAAACAATACGAGATATTGGGCAACTGAAAATAACCATCTATTTAGAGGAGGGGCTTTCCAAGAAAGATTCGGCATCAACGTTTGGCTGAGTGTTATAGGAACACGCATTGATGGACCTTTAAACGAGGCCCGGTACCTATATTTTCTATAGAACGAAATTCAAAATTTTATTGAAGTTTTACCTGTGCAGCATGAACGTGTCTTCTATCAGCAAGTTGGTGCACCGCCCCATAACGCCCGTGTAGCCACCGACTATTTAAGTGAAACTTTTAATAATCGCTGGATAGGTACCAATGGTCCTATACGGTGGCCGGTGAGATCCCCAGACCTTACAGCTTTGTATTTTTTTTACTGGGCCCATATCAAGGAAAATGTGTATAAAACACAACCACATAACATAGGAGACCTTACAAATAGAATTACGCAAGTGATAAACTCTATTACTCCAATTCAGATAGAAAAGGATTAATTCTTGCCGAGAAGTCAGCGGTGTACATTTTGAACATTTAAATTATGGTTAAAATAAATTATACCTACCTATTACTTTTAGTGTTTCACTTTTGATACTTATTTTATTTTTTCTGCTTTGAGCAGATTTGTGACATATTAGTGCAGGTGAACATTCAGTCGCCGATATCTCATAAACTATTAGGTTTAGACAGGGGACACCAGAAACAAAAATTTCCAGAAAGGTTAGTAGAATGTAAATTTAAGGTTCAAACAGGGTGTTTCCTTAAAAATATCGAAGTAATTTGAGCCTGAAAATCACTTCGTAGTACTTCCGGTTCAGCCGGAAATGAAATTTTTGTGACTTTATCAAATTTTACTCACCAAAAAATTTAAATCGCCGTAACAGATTTGTTCCTGCATTCATTTGTTTTATGTGAAAATGAAATAATTTATGATTGATATAACATTTGCAACCGCCATTTTCTCGAGAACTGTCAAAGATAGATATAGGGTATGCTACACATTTTGGACCTACAATTTCCTGGGCAATCTAAATTTCGAATAATATACAGGGTGTTCCATTAAAAATAACAAATTTTATACTGTTTCCAGTTAAACCGGAAATGAAATCAGATCTTGGAGTAATCAGACTGTGCACCGTATTCAACCATACAACATCCCAAAATTTTAAATCGATATATTTTTTACAAGGAAGTTATAGGATGACTAGGAATATCGTAGGCACCCGGTATATTAAATATCCTCCGTGCTTGTATTTTTTTCTTTAAAAATGGGATATTGAAAATTATTCATGTTTACATTACCAATATCAGAATTGTTCTATAATACAAATAACATTAATATTTTCAAGTTGTATAAATAACTCAGAGTCATCGATTTTATATAAAATATTTTGTACATTAACATTACCAAATTTTAGACGGTCCAGTCTCGTATCAATAGATCTATTCTAAATATTCTTAGAACAATATTTAGCCTTAGCCTTACTTACTGTAGTGTTATCTGGGATAGATGCGGGTATTAAAGTGTACCTGGTAAAATTTCTCTGGACACACCTGAGTTTAGCATAGTTGGTGTAGATTCCTTTACGGTTTCCTTAGTGAGATTAATAGTTGTATTAGAGTTGACACTGTCACTTTCACTAAGAATGTTGTCTTCAACACTAAAAATTTCAAATTTTTGTTTGGAAATTGTTTTACAATTTCATTTACGAAATAGGAAGCAACTAATCGTTTTGTGTTTTTCTTAAAAATAAACCTGAAAAACAACATATATATATATATATATATATATATATATATATATATATATTATATATATATATATATATATATATATATATATATATATATATATATATATATATATATATATATATATATATATATATATATATATATATATATATTGTATATATATATATATATATATATATTGTATATATATATATATATATATATATATATATATATATATATATATATATATATATATATATATATATATATATATATATATATTTATATTGATTGTACATTATTTATTTCTACATACTTAACGTGTCCTTCGATACATCTATTAAATTTGTATAAGAAGTTAGTTTACAGTTGAATTTATGGTAAGTTTATGTTTTAAGATATTTCTATTTTGACAATTGTGTACGGAAGAAAATAGTACATTAATATTTGTGCACATTTTCAGCTTATTGCATTTCACCCGAAAAGACGGTGTACTGTTTTTTATTTATGTCATTTATGCCTCCCATTATAATTACATAGTATTGTAGAGTAAAGTCTCCTGTCGATGTTTCAATATTTTCTAAAACTGGGCTTAGAGGTGCTCCAGGTTTCTTTATAGAAAATACATCATAGGAACTTAGATCCAATAAATATCTGAAGTGCTAGGTTATGTCGTGGTCCACGAGTAAGAGAATGCGTTTTTTTATTTAATCTCTTATTCGAGAGGAACTTATTTTTAACACGCTTTATATTACCTTTACCTATATGTATCTATATATGTATCTACCTATGTAACGGAATCTTTCAACGTAATTTTCACCAACTTCAAGAATTGAAAATTTGCACACGTATTAAGGACCGATGACAATACAATAATTTGAATGCGTATCGACGCATTTCTCTTTAAAAAAATGTTTCTAAGCGGATGTCAAAGTTGTGTGATCGGCGCATTCGCCAAAATAACGGAATCTTTCAACGCAATTTTCATCAACTTCAGGACGAATGATTAAATTAAAAATTTGCACACGTATTAAAGATCGATGACAATACAATAATTTGAATGCGTATAGACGCATTTCTTAAAAAAAAATTTCTAAGCGGATGTCAAAGTTGTATGATCGGCGCATTCGCCAAAATAACGGAATCTTTCAACATAATTTTCACCAACTTCAAAACTTCTGATTAAATTGAAAATTTTCACACGTATTAAGGACCGACCGCAGCCTTGGAAATACTGCTAGGCCTACCTCCACTACACCTAGTGGTGGAGAATGAGGCACTAATGACAGCATACAGGCTGAAAACAACTGGGTATGGGGACCATCTCAAGGAGAGGATACCATACTGAAGTATTCCAATATGTAGGAAAAAATCGGCTACTCGATCAAGTGCAGTCAGACAGAATCAGCACAACCTACAACTTCACAAAAACTTTCAGGGTAAAAATACCTGAAAGGGATGGAGAAGGAGGCAGGATGCAGAGACAACAAAATGACACCATCTGGTATACTGACGGATCAAAAACGTCAAGCAGTACCGGAGCAGGAGTTGCGGGAGAACAACCAGGGACAGACATCAGCCTGAACCTTGGAAGTATCGCAACAGTGTTCCAAGCCGAAATCACAGCAATAGACGTCTGTGCACAAGAAATGATACGGAGGGCATACAAAAATAAGAGAATCCGCATCATCACTGACAGCCAAGCAGCCCTCAGAGCTCTGGAAGCAGTAGAAATACGATCTAAAACAGTAAAAGACTGCCTGAAGTCCCTGGAGAAACTTACAGAACACAACAGTGTACAACTGGAGTGGACACGAGGACACCAGGGAAATACGGGAAACGAAAAAGCAGACATGCTAGCCAGAAAAGGCGCTAAATCAATTCTAACAGGTCCCGAACCGACCTGCGGGGTATCTTACACCACCTCGAAAGGATCGGTAAAGGAACTATAAAGACAGAAACACTACTCACACTGGATAGAGATACCGGGAATGAGGCAGTCACGCTTGTTCATCGGAGAAATATCTAGAGCAAGGACCAACGAAATGCTAAAGCTGAGCAGAAAACAGCTGAGGTGTGCAGTGGGAATATTAACAGGACACTGCACACTAAACCAACACCTAACCAATATAGGGGTGAAAGACAATCCAGATTGCAGGATGTGTGGTGAAGAGGAAGAAACTCCCCACCACATCTTATGCGAATGCCCAGCCCTAACGGCAATGAGACTAACACACTTCGAGGGACCACTTTTAACCCCGGAAGAGATAGCCAGAGCTCCCATAAACTGTATACTCGCCTTCTGGAACAGAAAGGGTCTTATGGAGTAATGAGACTATGGGGTACAATAAGCTTAAGCTTCAGTACAGCGGGTAGTCAAAACCGCAACCCGTAAGGAAAAAAAGGACCGATGACAATACAATAATTTGAATGCGTATCGACGCATTTCTCTAACAACAAATTTTTCTAAGCGGATGTCAAAGTTGTGTGATCGGCGCATTCGCCAAAAGAACGGAATCTTTCAACGTAATTTTCATCAATGTCAAGACGTCTGATTCAATTGAAAATTTACAAACATATTAAGGACTGATGACAATACAATAATTTGAATGCGTGTCGACGCATTTCTCTTAAAAAAAATTCTAATCGGTTGTCAAAGTTGTGTGATCGCCGCATTCGCCAAAATGTCGCATCCATGATAAATTGGCAGAAAGTTAACCACTAATTAAATACCGTAACTCATACTATACTTGAAATACAAGATGAATTAGTTACCAATTTACGATAAGAATGTTTTTCTTTTAAAGCATTTAATTCTTTCGTTTTGTCAAAATATACAGCAATTCAAAAATAGCAATACAATAATTAGAAAAAGAAAATAATAAAAAAAATTCCGAAATGAATTCAAATCAATAAATTTTGAAAAAATTTTAATTAAAAAATTTCGACAAAAATTCTTGAAGACTATTAACATTTATTTTCGTTTCATGATTAAAAAATAAAAAAAATAAATTATAGTTTAAAAAACTAAAAAAACACGCTTTAATAGCAAACCGAACTAAAAAGTTAAAAATAAGAATGAAGCGATTGACAAAAAAAATTCATTTTATTATAAAAAGCGTGGGGTGTTTTTTACTATATTTTTTATGATAACTCTATATTTATTATAGCTACCAATAATATATTTATAACAATTGATATCAATTCACTCAAATTATCGCAGATCATATCGATAATAAATGTCAGGTCGAATCCGTATATACTACATACGGATTTCACGAAAGGCCTTTGACAAGGTAGGCTATGCCACTCTGCTCTCTAAATTAGAATTATATGGATTTAGTGGGGATCTGCTTACTTTAATACAGTCATACTTGTTCGTACGCAAATTGTTTGTTTCATATAACGGTTTTAAATCTCAGACTTTCTTTGCCACTTCTGTAGTACCTCAGGGCTCGAACCTGGGACCGCTCCTTTTCATTCTGTTCATCAACGACTTGTCCTTAGCTCTTGAAACACATCATCTTTTTTTGCCGATGATTTAAAGTTATTCTTAAATATAACTTGCATTGATGCTGCAAAAACTTATTGACCTTGTTATGACGTGGTGTACAGAGAATGAACTACCAATTAACATAGCTCAATGTAAAGTTTGTACATACACACTAAAAAAGTAACCACTAATTTATGATTATTCCCTTAATGATACAGTTCTAACTCGCTGCAATAATGTCAATGATCTAGGTGTGTTTTTTGATGATAAACTTTCATTTTCTGACCATATTCATCACATAGTTCAAAATGCATATAAAATCTTAGGCTTTGTTATTAGAAATTCAGCATCTTTTAATAACGTGTTTGTACTTTTCGCTCGTTCGCTCCAAGCTGGAATACTGTAGCCTTATCTGGTGTCCTCAGTATCAGATACACATTAAGCAACTCGAGAATGTTCAAAGGCGCTTTTTGAAATTTTTATCATTTCGCATAGATAATTACTATCCGGTAAGAGGTTATGATCATACCCTATTACTTCAAAGAGTTGACATCTTGTTGCTGAGTACTAGAAGGGCGCTTAACAGTTTGTCGTTTTTATTTAAGTTGTTTCATGGTAAAGTGGATTCATCGGCGTTACTATGTTTAATATACGCGTCCCTAGAACTGGCTCTCGCATGGAAAGCATGTTCTATTGTCTGAATGCAAGAACTAATGTAGTTTCAAATTCTCCGGTATTTCTAATGTCAGACTATTTTAATGTTATATCAAAGTTTTGTGACCTTCACTATTGTACCTTAAATGAAGTATTATATCTAGGAAAACAATATTTTATTAGTTAGTGGATTTATTTTCTTGCATGATTTATTTAACTATTTTGTTTAATTTTTATTACTTATTTTATCCAGTAACTGGATGTACATCTGTTGGACAATAAATGTATCATTATTATTATTATTATTATTATATCAAGCACCCCACGCTTTTTACAATAAAATGATTTTTTTGTCAATTACTTCATTCTTATTTTTTACTTTTTAGTTCGGTTTGCTATTAAAGCGTGTTTTTTTAGTTTTTTAAACTATAATTTATTATCACAAGCAGAAACACGTGTCGGTAGATATTTTGAAGTGTTTTAAAGTGAGTGTCAACTGGTGAGTACCTTGTGTTTTATTTATTTTTGGTTTTACTAGACAGAAAAGTTGAAATTAAAAATAACATTATTGAGTCAGTTGTACTGAACATAATGTGCATATTATATTTTTTGTAATCCAAGTTTCAGCGTTTTGGCAAATAGCCGGGAAAATAATTGTTTAAAAAGATATATGTTATACTTATCTGTGACAAGATTTGTAAAAGTTAGTAAATAATAATTAACAAAAAATTTTCAGTTAATATTATTTTTCATTCCACTCTATATAATATTTTCTGTACTTGTGTTTACATTTTTGTTGCCACCCTGTATATTTTTTAATGAGCTAGTTTCATCGGCAATTTCTTGCCGACACTAATATATTTTAATTGCATATTTTGGTCTAAATTTTTTGCTATCTTTACAGATATGTATACCAGTATTGGTAGAAATATTCATTTTTATTAAGATTTAAGAAGTTTTACAACAATTTTCTTACATTTTTTACAGTATAAAAATACAACAATCGAACTGTCGAATGTGGAGGAAATATATATATTATTGAACAAAAGTTAACCGGGACGCATTTTAAAAAGACAATGACAATATTGTCAGCATAATACTGCAGACAGAGAAAAATAAAGAGAGAGAGATAGAGACTTTCAACATTTATAGACAGAAAACAAGGGAACGAGGACAAACTAGGTCTCATATTAAAACATGTATGTTTCGTTAACACAATTTATTTAAGAAGTTTTGACTGAAGCATTGTTTTTGTTTTTTATAGTAAATAATTTTCCTTGAAATTTTTCTCGAGTCCAAACATATATTCATTAGTCAAGTTGGCATTTCACCAGACAAAACAATTTATTTCACAAAGTACTCTACTAATTTTGCTTGTTTCCTTGTAAGAGAAAATGGAACATTTGAAATTGCATGTTGAATTGGAATAAAAACTTAATGTTTTGTATATTTTTCAATTGTATTAAGGAAACATTAACTTCGAAAAGAAGGGGATGATATAAATTTAATTTCCCGGCTTTTCCTAATTTTTAACAAAATTTAGTATGGTGTACTTACTACAACTTTTATCAACTTTAATCTAAAACATATTTGAAAGTAACATATGTAGGTCTTTAAGACTCTCGTGATACGGAAAATGCTAGGTTTAAAATTTGGCAATATGTAGTCGTATGTATGTATAAATTTTAAATCCAAATTATTCCTACTTTCTTCCATACCTCAAAGTGAACTTATATTATAAAATAAACATAGTTATGTAATTTTTCTAGAAACAGAAGTTTTTTATGTAAAAGGAAAAAGTAAATGTTAAATCATTTTAAATTCTTGCTCTCTTAATTTTTACTTAATTTTCTTTCTGGTTTTTTGCACTCCTAAGTAATTTTAATCAATAAAGTTGTATTTGATACACCACGACTGAAGTAACTTTGCTGCTAGTGCTACCTTATTTAGAAATAAAACTCTTTAACTTTAACACTTGTTTGAGAATATTATTAAAAATAAAGAAACTTTTGGTTTTAAATGTTTCAAAAATATTTTATTAAAACTCTACACGTGTTTTGGCTTTTTAGTCCTTTCTCAAGAGTACATATGATACTAAATTTTAAATTCTGTTCTTTACTTATCTGGGCAGTACAATACAGTTATAAAGTATTAAATTTTGTGGTATGAAACGATGGGAATTTCTTTAACTTACACTATTTTGTCTAAAATGTCGTGACCGATAAAAATTATTTATTTCCTTGATCCGTTTGTTTACATTTTGACCAGATTGTCCAATACATATAGCATCACAGTCAGAACATTTTAGCTCTTAGCTCTTAGACTGTGATGCTATATATATTGGACAAATTGGTCGAAATGTAAACAAGCGGGTGGAGGAACATAAAAAAATCTATTTTGAACAATATACATAGCACCGGCATGTCAACGCACTGTATAAAAAATAATCATTTCATAGATTTGGATAAGATCGACTTGCTTTACTTAGAAAATGAAGGTAAAAAAATTAGATTCATTAGAAATATTATAAATTAAAAAAGCAATAAAAAATAATAAGAACATAACAAATGATCAAATAATTTTTACCGGTCACGACATTTTAGACAAAATAGTGTAAGTTAAAGAAATTCCCTTTTGTGCCAGTGTGATTTTCCGGGGGGGCCATTTAAATCGGGAAAGTTCGCCTGCGGATACTACGCCTAAAAATAATAACTTTTTGTCATATAAACATATATCGAAAAACGAATGGATTTCAAGATACAAGGTGTTGAAGTTAGGGGGAAAAAAATTTAAAAATTTTTACAACGATGCATGTCCGCAGCATTAAATTTGAAAGTGGAAATTTTGTATCTACTTCAAAGTTGCGTCATAATTTTGTTCTTCTTTTTTAAATGATGTGGTCTTAAATCATTATAAAATGTTATTTATCTGAGGTAATTCTTTTATCTACTGTTCCTGGAATTTTTTGAACAAAAATGTTTGGAATAACGATTGTAGCATTTAAATATTAAAATTTTTTATTTATAACTGATGAAATTTTATTAACAGTAATTTCAATTAATGGAGTTGGTCAAAATGCATACCATTCACTTCGACACATTTTTGACATCTTCGAAGCATTGAATTTACGGCAGCTGAAATCATGTGGCGATTTTTAAGCAAATTATTGCAAGCCTCTTGAATCCTCAATCTCAATAATTCTTCTGTTGTGTTCACTGGCGTAGCTGTGACGTACTTCGCTACTCTACGCAAGAGCAGAAGTGTCACTTTGACGCCCAACACTACGGCGGTGCACACGGCACGGATATCTCGGGCGCCAGTTTCTGTTTAGAGTGCAGAAACACCACTTTACTCTATCGGCGGGACGATAGAGGCCGGGCAACTACAGTGAAGATACGGCTAAGCCAGGGGTCGGGAAAAAAGGTAACTTACACACTACAGTTAAAGAATAGACTCTCATTCAATATATGTACATTTATTCTACACACTAATTATTATTTACACTTTATATACACCTTAGTAACTACAACTTATCCTACAAGCGGTCTTATACTCCAAGCGGTCTTATACTACCAGCGGTCTTATACTACCAGCGGTCTTATACTACAAACTTAGTCTACAAACTTATACTACAACGGTCTTAACTACGGGCGAGCGGGGGCAGTAAGCGGGCGGTCAAGCGGTGCGATACGGTAATCCGGTGAAAGAAGCGGTGAAACGGTAAACGGCAATAAATTAATCGGTCATAAGCAGACGGCGGACGGATACCAGGAGGGGAAGTAAGCGCCAATACAAGCAAACTATGCCTTTACCAAACCTTTATCAAACCTTGCTACTTACTTCCGGATCCGGGGCTGCTTCCTCTCTGGAGCGGTCGGTGTCGGCACGTCTGGTCGGTACGGGCGGCAGCAACGGACTGTTCTCGGATGCTCTGAAAAATCCTCAAGCTACTAAACTCTGCCAAAAAGCAGAAGTAGAATGGGACGCGGTAGTCATGCGCCGAATATAGCAATACGTCACCCGAATTGAATTTAAACAAACCTATACCTTTATACTCACAACAAGATTACTTACTATGCTGGTCGGCGTGGTTCTTCAGTCAGCAGCTAAACGGCAACTGACTGATTGGAAAAATCCTCAAGCTACTAAACTCTGCCAAAAAGCAGAAGTAGGATGAGATGCGGTAGTCATGCGCGGAATATAGCAACTACGTCACCTTTTACTGAAAAATTCGCAATTATATTTGTATACCTATGTACCTCTATACTCACAAGTTTACTTACTGTCCAAGTCGGCGTGGTGCTTCGGGTGGCGGTCAGACGGAGACTCACTTGATTGTAAAATTCTCATGCTACTAAACACTGCCAAAAGCAGAAGTAGGATGAGATACGGTAGTCATGCGCGGTATATTACAACTACGTCCCCCGTTTATGGACAGAATAATTCCGCAGTAAATTTAAATACCTATTTCTTTATACTCACGAGTTTACTTACTATCCAAGTCGGCGTGGTGCTTCGGGTGGCGGTCAGACGGAGACTAACTTGATTGTAAAATCCTCATGCTACTAAACACTGCCAAAAGCAGAAGTAGGATGAGATACGGTAGTCATGCGCGGTATATTGCAACTACGTCACCCGCATGAAATTTAAATACCAATATATCCTTATACTCACGAGTTTACTTACTGTGCTGATCGGCGTGGTTCTTCGGTTGGCGATCGAACGGGAACTCATTTGATTGTTTTCAGTCTCGGGCTCCTTCATGTTAGCGCGGGCACAAGGGTGCCGGGGCACAATGCGCGCTCCGCGTTTCGCGATTCACGTACTGCGGCCACTTGGCATATGTGGAATGTTCATAAAAACATATCAATACTACCTATCTATAATTAACAATTAAACTGTTATTAATGATCAGCTGACAATACCACTTATTAAAAGCGCAGTACTACAATGGTTAAAATATTTTTCAAAACAGACAAATAGCACCTAGTTACCTAACTTAATTCTATAAAATAAAATCACTTCGTTACATAGCATATACTTGATCTTTTAAGTATCGTCATATAAAAAAGTCTAAAACAGTGAGATCTAGGTGGCCAATTGATTGATCCTGATCGGCCTATCCAGCGTCCTGGAAAATGAGCGTTACACCATTCACGCACATTAATTCCATAGTGAGCTGGAGCTCCATCCATTTAGAACCAACATTCCTGTTTTATAAAAGGGGAACATCATCGAAAATATCTAAGAAATTGTTTTCCAAAAAGTTCAAAAATAAAGCTGAATTCAGCCTATGTGGCAAAAAATATGGACCACAAAGGTTGTCATCTATGATTCTTATCCAAACATTCAAGCTAAATTCAGTCTGAAATGATTTAGGACGAATAGATTTTCTTGTGCCCATACATGTAAGTTGTAATATTTTACCACACCTCTTCGTGTAAACGTAGCCTCATCTGGACACAAAATTTTTCGCAAAAACATTGCATCTCTACGGGTAGAGCCTATTAACCAATTACAAAAATTTTTTCGTCTAGGTGCATCTTCGGGTCTCAGATTTTATACAGGCTGTAAATGGTATGGTTTTCTATGATCCTTATGCAGTGTGCGTAGAATTTTAGTTTTGGATATTCGTAAATTTTGTGCCCGGAACTGCTTGCTAGCTCTACGAGAACTTAAACGGTTGCCATTATCGAAAACATTTAATATTTCATTTTCATGTCTTTCGTTTCACACATCTACTTCCCTATGATTATTTCTTAACCTAACTCTCGAAAACGACGATGTGTGTTAATAAAAACTTGAGGATTTGGCTGTCTTCTATTTGAAAATCTTATTTCGTATTCTCTCGAAGCTTCTTCTGCATTTCCATCACAATAACCATACGAAAAATATATATCAGCATACTCTTCCTTAGTAAATAAATTCGGTATGATAATATAAAAGAGAAGATTTAAAGTAAATCACAAATTAAAAAGAAATACGACGCTAATAATGTAAATCACAAGTTTATTATAACTGACAGTTTTGTCACAACGCATGTTTGCACAGCCAACTCTTTTTGATTTCCACTTTCAAATTTAATGCTGCGGAAATGCATCGTTGTAGAAAATGTCAATTTTATCAAAAACCATAAGAATTTCGAAAAGGAGACAAAAATACTTTTTTGCTTTAAAAGGAACGTAGATTAAAATATTTCTATTAAATTTGACCAGTGGCGTACAAACAAAAAGTTGTTGTGGTTTGAGTGGTAATCGATCAGAAAAAAAATAATCACCCAGTGTAATATTTTGGATAAAATTTATTTCAACTGGTGTGCTTGCCATAATTATACCTGTATATCAAATTTCAATAAAAAATCTTTATATCTCAAATTGGGAGAAAAAAATTTTTCCCCTAAGTACAACACCTTGTATCTTGAAATCCATTCGTTTTTCGATATATGTTATATGACAAAAAGTTATTATTTTTAGGCGTAGTATGCGCTGGCGAAGTTTCCCGATTTAAATTCGGACTTCCCTGTATCAGTAAAGAACAGAATTTAAAATCTAGTGTCATCTATACTCTTGAGAAAGGCGTACAAAGTCGAAACACGTGTAGAGTTTTAATAACATATTTTTGAAACATTTAAAAGCAAAAAGTTTCTTTATTTTTAATAATTTTAATAATGTTTCACAAGCAGCCAACCGCAGATTCAGTTCAGTGTATGAAAATATTAATAATAAATAGTAGTATGGTGTGGCTTCGTGGTCGAGTGGTAAGGACACTTGCCTCTCACCTTGGAGTCCCGAGTTCGATTCCCGGTCGAAGAGGTGGATTTTCTCTAAACCAGAAATTAATCCTAGCATACACATTGAGTGTGTTCATTGTCTCTAAATGTGTAGCCCTCTCCCACATAAGGTACCTTGAGGTACGTACCTTCATGGATATAGGGGGTGGCATAAACTGTGGTGTTTATATAGTTATACCACGTTATTATTAGAAGTATCTTGAGAAAGAAGAAACATGTTGATCTGAAAATTTGGCTGTGGGTATAAACGGCCAGGATCTATTTAAAGAAAATAATTTCAAAATGGTGGGTGGCATTTCCAAGTATACCGGAAGTAGACCTCAACCGTTATTTTAAATGGAATGACCCAATTTTAATTTTTTTTTTTTTTTTGAATTTTACGTCAGATTCTGAGGTTCTTTTGTTAAAGGTTCCCTATGCCTAAAATTAATATTTTTCGAGATATATTTTTTTCCCTAATTTTAGCAGAAAACGTACATAACATAAAAATTAAAATCTCATTAACGGTTAACAGTAATACGAGGTTACATATCGTGTAAAGAAATCAAATTTTCCTACATCAAAGATTCTACATGACGTCTCCCATACCCAAAATGTATAGTTTTTTAGATATTCGAGGTTATTTTTAAATTAACCATAAAAATTGAAAAGCGTTAGCATCTAGTAGCCTCTGACAATACTAACATTAGTATTAGTGACAAAACTATCTCTAAAAAATATGATAGATTGGAATTATTAAGAAAGTGACAAATATTTACTCAATATTATACAATTTATTAAATTATTTTTAAAAAATAGCTATAAAAACATTAAGTTAAAATATTAAATTAGTTGTTCAAAATGTTGTCCGTTAACTTCCAAACACAAAAGAATTCTTTTATTTACTGCCTGTGTAGTAGCACTATAAATTTCATTCTGATCTAAAGCGTCATATGCTCTAGTGACCCTATCCAAAAGTTCTTGTCTATTATTGATCGGGGATCGATAGACTTTATCTTTTATACGACCCCAGAGATAAAAATCCAACGGTGTCAGGTTGGGAGATCATGCAGGCTAACACAATCGTCTTATCCATGTGTCTTCAAACATCTGAATAAGTTCATTACTGACTGGTCCACTACAAATGAGCTGGAGCTCCATTGAGTTGGTAACAGCATGAAAATATTGGTTTAGCGGTAAATTGTCTAAAAAATTGCTGACTACGGTTCTTAAAATTTCCAAATATATGTATTTTCGACCATCTAAATTTTCATCATAAATGTAGTAACAGATTCTATTTTTCATTAGCAAACAAAATACATTAAAGTTAAAGGTGTATTGAAAATTTGACTGTCGTACAACATGAGGATTTTGGTTGCTCCAATGACGCGAATTTCTTCGATTAAAAATACCTTTCTTGGAAAATTTTCCTCGCCCGTTCAAATTGATTTTTCCAAAAATTGAGTATCTTTTTGCGTTCGAATCAATATTGTTTCGCAAAATTCTAACCTGCGAGCTGGGTCATGAGGATAAAGCTTTTGGACAATAGTTAATTTATAATTATGGTGTTTATGTTTCTTTAGTATCTTCTGTAAGGAACTATAGGAAACGCCCAAATCGACAGCTGCTGAACGAATCGATGAATTTGGATAAGCATTAAAATATCCCAAAACATTAATATCATTATCTTGATTTGATGTTATAGGTCTGGGTAAAACTTTCTATGAATGTCGGCTGCTAAATCTGACAAAACTGCTTTGTACTTCTAAATTTTTGTCGGGTCATTGGTGGTAATTCAGGATACGTTTCAATAAATGTTCTACATGTTCTGCTAATTATTTTCTCGCACTGTCTATGAATGTTATTTAAATTGAAAATATCGGAATTTGAATAATTATTTGCCATTTTCTTAATAAGACAGCAACGAATACACTTTGAAATACCAATCATAAATTATACGTATTATCTGTCACAATTTTTGTTAAATATTTTGTTTTGTCAACAATTTTGTTATTAAGTTAAAGCCTACCTACTAAAAGGCTCATGCTTTGTACAGTTTTCATCGATAACAAAAAAACTCAAATATCTAAAAAAACTATACATTTTGGGTATAGGGATACCAGCCCTCTTTTGAAGTCGGAAAACTCTAATGCTATGGTGGGAAAAACCCCAAAATATTATAACATATCTAATTCGTGAATAAAACTGAGCATAATAATATGACAACATTATTTTTGTACTACTTAACTCCCTTAATCTATACAATGAGTAACATGTTAGAGACAATTTTTTACATAAAACATCAATGTATGTTTCCCATTCTAAATTATTCTTTAAGTATATTCCCAAAAATTGTACTTCATTTACTTGTGCTATAGATTTTCCTTATTTCTTATAAGATATGATTCATTCACTATTTTGGAACGAGGAGTAATATTTATGAAAATCGTCATATCAGTTTAAAAATAGTGTAAATTTGTTAAGAAATAATTGAGTATTTTTCACAACGTCATATTTTATATATTATCATCACAACACAACAGACTGTTATCATCTGCAAACATCATCAAATTTCCCTCAGCAATATTAGGCAGATCATTTACGAATAAGAGAAATAACAACGGTCCAAGTACGGACCCTTGCGGTACCCCATGTTCAGTATTTAATTGTTCAGATTTTATTTTATCTATTTAGACTGAGACCTTCCTGAAAGATATGACTTTACTATGTTATTAATTTTTCCTGTCATTCCATAAGCACTCAGTTTTTCTAATAGTATTTGATGGTCTACTAAATCGAAAGCTTTGCTCAAATCCATAAAAAGTTTAACGGTTTTTTAATTTTATCAAGGTTTTCCTATGTATTAATTAAGCTAAATATTGCAGTTTGAGTAGACATTTTCTTTCTAAACCCATGTTGCGCATTATGTAATATATCATATTTAGTAATGAAATCTATTATTCTATTAAATATAACTCGTTCTACAATTTTTGATATTATAGATAACAATGATATTGGTCTATAATTGTCTTTGTTAGATTTACCCCCCTTTTGTGAATTGGAACAACTTTTGCTGCTTTTAAAATATCTGGGAATGTAACTTCTAATAGCAACATATTTACTAAATAAGTTAAATGGGCCAAAATAATATTTACACAGTAATTTAAAATGTTAGCACTGATGTCATCCACACCAACAGAATTAGAACTTTTTAAATCAGTTATTATATTAAAAATTTCTGTTTCACTAACCGGTTTTATAAACATAGTCGGAAAATATGTAGTATTATTTAACTCGATATATTAACTCCTATATAAAAAAGTCTATCTGAGAGCACATTTTTGTCACTTTGACAGCGATAAAAAAGGTTCATCGTTTTTTATCACCGATAAAAATATATAACAATTTATAACAACTGTATTTTTAATAACTGTTCCTTTAAATAATTGTATAAATAAAGATAATTATTGTTGTTCGTTCACATATTCTGTCGTTAATTTATCTTGCCAAAAAACACTCGAGCTTTTCTTTTATGGATAAATTTCTTTTTAACTGAAAATTTTGTCAATCAGTAATTTTGCTCGAAAAACTGACATTTGACAAAATCGCTCGACCTGCGGTCTCGCGATTTTTTCATGTCAGTTTTTTCTTATAAAATTACTGATTGGCAAAATTATTTCGTTACAGAGAGAAATTTATCCGATAAATGTGCTTTTACTGTTGATAAATTCATTATGTATTATGTAAACTTAAACGAAAAACTATTAACATATCCTGTAAACTTGCTTTTAGTAAATTATCTGTCTTTTTCTTCTATTGTTAAACAGTTGTAATAATTAAGACGTACATAGTAATTCATTATAAATTACCCACCTCCTATCATCGTTATTATTGCCGATAGAAAAAAAAGTTTTAAATAAAAGTTGTGTGGTTATGACTAGATTTTGCTAAAATGCTATCAAAAGTACAGTAGTGTGCAGATTTCAGGTGATACAAAAAAAATGATATATTTTTTTAATAGGATACCCTATATATTATTAAATTTTTGGATTGATCCTTTATTCCTAATTTCAAAAATATACCATGTGTTACCCCTACCATATACCGTTCTTAGTTAAACTAGTTACTGTAAATATGGAAAAGTTAACATTATTAAAAAAAATTTTTTATTTCATTGCAAATTTACAATCTACTCTAATCTATATACAGAGTATTTAGCAAATGGTTTAATTTGTGATTTCCTGCGAGTTGGGTACCATCCACTGATGGTTCTCCATTTTCATCTATTCAGTTAGGTCTTCTGGCCATGTTCAGTTGAGTCTCCTGTCCTCTAACGGAAGCTGATAGAGTTGGTTTATGGTCAAGCTACTGTGAGCGGTATTCCGTTGTTTTGCTTTATTGGCGAGGAGGGTAATCACATCGTTTATGAAGGGAATTCCAAGGTCATTATGGAGAGTTGCGTTGGACACATACCATGGAGCATCTACTAACATACAGAGTGTTTTGTGTGATTGGAAGGTATGCAAGATTTTTGTATTGGAAGGTTTGCTGCAGCCCCAGAGTTCGATCCCGTAAGTCCAGATTGGTTTTAGAATAATCTTATAGATGAGCAGTTTGTTTTCTAATGATAACTGCGACTTTTTAACTATCAACCAGTACATTTGTTTCACTTTTAGATTTAGTTGAGTTCTTTTAGCCTTGATGTGATTTTTCCACGTAAGTTTCTGGTCCAAGTGGAGTCCTAGATATTTGACTTCCGATTTCACTGGGATTGGGACATTATTTAAATGAACTTGATGGTACACGATCCGTCTCGTTGTAAATGTGACTTGTCGGGATTTAAATCTGTTGATAGGATTGCTGTATCGTCAGCAAATGTGGCCATTGTGATATCATCTGTGACAGGTATGTCCGCAGTGAATAGTAGGTAGAGGAATGGCCCAAGTACACTACCTTGAGGTACTCCGGATCTAATAGAATGGTAGAGGGATAGTGAAGCATTGACTTTGACTTAGAAGGAACGCTCATTGTTGTAGGATTTTAGAAGAAGGAATATTTGGCCAGGGATATGCATCTTTAATTTGTACAGTAGACCTTCATGCCATACCTTATCAAATGCCTGCTATACATCAAGGAAGACAGAGGCACACATTTTCTTTTCTTCCAAGCATTCTTTAATTTTGTTTACAATTCGATGGCATTGTTGAATTGTTGAGTGAGTGCGTTTTCATTTATTCTATTTAGCAGAAGCCTTTCAAATATTTTCGACATTTGTGGCAGTAGACTTATCGGTCGGTAAGAAGAAGGTTCTGTTGGCGTCTTTCCAGCTTTCGCAATCATAATGATTTGTGCGTATTTCCACTGTATGGGATAGTAACACAGGCGTAACATACTGCTATATATTGTGGTTAATAGTACAATCGCTTTTCTAGGTAGGTGTTTTAATACTTCTCCAACGATTAAATCATAGCCTGGAGCCTTAAAAGAGTTAATTTTATTAATTTCCCTACGAACTGCTGGTGAGAATGATTTGATTGGTAGTGGGAGTTGACCAGGAGCATTAAGGAAATTATTGACTTCATCATCCTCTGTGTTGTAATCTTAATTTGGCATAAATACGTTTGCGAGGTGTTCTGCTAGCACGTTAGCTTTCTCCTCATCTAATTGTGCCCAGTTTTTGTCAGGCTTTCTTATTGGCGGGATTGATGTTGGCCTTTTGAATTTTTTTGTAGCTTTCCAAAGCGAATAATCTACAGGTGCTAGGTTAATAACAAAGTATTCAAAAGTATCATTGCGAGCCTGCTGTCATGCTGAAAGCAGTTGGTGTGTGAGCCTATTCAGCTGTTTCTTGTCGAGGGGGTTTCTCGTTCTTTGCCACTTTGCTCGTGCTCTTCTTTTTTCAATCAAGATTTCCCTTATATGAAGTGGTATGTTGTGATCTTGATGCGTGATCTTGTTACATGTAGGCGTGGCTTTTCAGGCTGCATCTTGTATCAATACTGTTAAGTATGCAACTACTTTTTCAACATCGTGAGGCTCTTTTATTTGGTGGACTAAAGTGGTAGTTTCATTGATGGTATCTTGAAATTGATTTCAATTGGTTTTCTTTGTGCACAGTTTTGGAGCAGACTCTCTCCAGATTATAGTTGTTCTTAACGTTATTATTATCGGATTATGGTCAGAACTTAAATTTAGATTGGACTCAATTTTGGAGTAAATATGCCTTTAGTAATAGCAAAGTCTAATAGATCTGGTATCTTATTTGTGTCTGTCGGCCAATAAGTTGGTTGACACGTCGATAGGAAGTTCAGATTGTTTTGCTGCATTGATCGGAATAGAATGCGGCCTTTTGGTATGATTATTAAAATGAGCTATGAAAATGAGAACTATTATGTTTGATAAGTGACATTTCTTTAATAAAATAATCAAAATGGTTTACAGTGAGGAAGAAGAAGTCCAAATATTTAGTTATATACAAAATAACAAGAATAAACGTGTAGCAAAAAGAGCATATAGGCTGTTGTATCCAATTCATCCAACACCATCAGAAAATACATTCAAAAATTTTGAGTACAAAAAAGCGTGTAGTTCAAGCAAGTCAGAAAGAACAGCTATATATACTGCTTCATTTCGAAGGTAAGCCCATCCATATTTATTCGCGAATAGACTTTTTTGAAACATTGTATTATTTTTTAGAAAATTCTGAATGTGGTATAAATAATGCAGTCGATCAATTAGGTAAAAGTTATTCCAAAATGCAACGTACGTTAAAAAATAACAGCTACAGACCGTTCTTCAATTTTTCCTATTAAAAACTCCTGCAGTAGAAAGGGATGATTCATCAGTCCATAATATTTTAGTAAAAAATCGGGATCTTCATCCAACTTTTGAATCATCTGGCGGCAAAAGTTCAGCTTTTTCTTTTTATGAGCCTCTGTTAAAACTTGTACTAAGGTAAATTGAGTAGTGATGAGAGGTATGTGAAACTTCTCATATGAAATGCTCACCACTACTCAATTTACCTTAGTCAGTATATGACTAGCAGGTTGGCCACTATCATTTGTCTGTTCCATAACCTATGGCATACTGAGGAGAACTAATAAGTTCGAAACCGGTCTATGTCTGGTTAGGAATTGACAAATGATATTAGATACCGATCTAACATGATTTGAATGTATAATCCAATGCAGGTCGGGGTATTTGCCCGCTGAGTAGTTGTTTCCTTCAAATCATATTTAATAAGATATTCGACGTTTAATAACTAAAAAACGGTATATGGTAGGAGTAACATATAATATATTTTTGAAATCAGGAACAAAGGATCAATCCAAAAATTTAATAACATACAGGGTACCTATCCTATTTAAAAAAAAAACATTAATTTTTTGTATTCCCTGAAATCTTTACGCTACTGTACTTTTGATAGCATTTTAACAAAATTCAGTCATAGCCACACAACTTTTATTTAAAACTTTTTTTTCTATAGGCAATAATAAAGATGATAAGGGGTGGGTAATTTATAATGAATAACCCTGTACATTCAATGCATTTACCTTACGATGCAAATAAACATTATTATTATTATTATTAATTTCATCTGCAAGATTTCTGTAAAATTGACACCAATTTCAAAATTATTGAATTACTAAGGACAAAAATAGTCAAATTCATATTTTTGTGAAAACCGTATCATGCTTGTTGTTCTTTAGAGTGTAAGCATAAAGATATGTAAAAATCCACATTTTAGTTCCTTGAGCTATTATACTACTTTTTATATTAAAAAAAAATATATTTTAAAATCTTTTTTATTTGATTTCTTATATTTTTCCATGTATATTGTACATCCAACTGCCATGCCGTTAATATAAGATCTTAACGCTAAAAAAGTTGCTAATGTTATCACAATATGGAAGAGAAAGTTGTAATGTTCACAGTGGGAACATTATTCAGTTATTATACACTGGCGTGTGCTTGACACTCGGTTCAGCTATGACCGTGATTACTACATATTCAGTAAAACTAATTTCAGAAGTTTAAAAATTCTAATTCTGTCTCTTATACTGTGGTGCCGGTACATATAACAATTAGTGGAAATTGTGTACATTTTGTATGGCAAACTAAATATATTAATTGCATGTACGGCATTATTCCAGCAATGTAAATAACTGTAAATAGTGAATTATTGAGGAAATGTGCAACATTTACTTACATTCTACGTCTACTATGATCCGTTTGCTAACAGATGGTGGGACACCGTTTGTGGCTATGCAAAGATAGGCTCCCATTTCCGTACGACTGATGCGGGTGAGATTCAATTGTTCCCCATCATAAACGTTCACTGAAACAAATAAATTCAATTTTATAATTTAATATTCCTTAAATGTGAACCATTGAAACCAATTGATACAATTTCAGACAATTAAGATGATCACGACAATATTTAAATCCTTATTTATCGCAAAAAACCTAGGTGGATCCGAGTGGAAGCTAATTCTAGTCGTTTTTAGACAGTAGTCTGAAAACTACCAGAAATTGCTTTCAGTTTTAACATTGTCATAGAAAACTTGAATATTTAAACATTTAAAATCTCCTTATTTTGTATTCAATAAATCATAATAATAAGAAACACCACAGAAATTAAATAACCCTCGAATCCAAAGCTGAAGCTATCTAGAAGGGAGTTACTCTTAGAAGAACGTGGACATGAAACTATTCCCACCGACATTGCTAGTGTCCGTGGCAAATTTCTAGTCATATGCCACGTGCGCTCTAATCAACTACGCCACCGTGCTGGTAAAGCAAATCGTTAATAATTTCCACCAACACAAACCCTGTGCAATCGCGTGGCTATCACCGCGCGGCTATTATCACGCGACTATAGACGCTTCAGTCATGTGATTGACAATAGATTTTTGGATTACGAGATACCTCGCTGTTTGCGGTGAAGGTCGCGATCACGGTAGCTATATCGATGTTACTTCTATGTAAAGCAATCCTGCTTCTTTAAATATGTTCGTACATACCGAGGATGCTAGAAGCATTTCACCCTCGCCGTTTACATCGAGGTCTAGCGCGATGTTGAGGTCGTTAGAACACATTTGTTTTTAGATCGCTGTAGAAAAAGAAGGCATCGTGGTAGCTTACACCTACCTGATTAGTTCACTCAGAACACTTGACACTCTTACAGTCACACGCTTCGTCATATACTTCACACCAGCACGGAACACTGAAAGGAGAACCCTCTCTATTATGTCCACTCATCATCGACATCCACCTCTTCGGCATGTCTGTATCCTTAGGAAGTACCTATTTCCCGAGTGCTGATTCCTAGTGATTTTTCAAATTCATTTAATAATCAAAAAGAATGCTAGCGGACAATTGCAGGTTGGTGTACTACCCGGCAAACATTTTGGATTAATTTGACGTCGAGACTACCTAAATTATGTATAATACATTTAGTCGCCAAATTGGAATTAACCATATTTAAGTAAATTCGACATAAGTGGAGAATAAGACGACGTCGAAATTTAGTTAACTAAGATACTTAAAAATTGCATATAAATCTTCCTTGTAGTTACACAGTATGTTTGGTTACCAATACGTATTTAGGTATATTTGAGCTCATTTCGACGTCAAATCGACATCGAGTTGACTAGTTTTAGGTAAAATCTACGAATTTATGTGCAAATGGCAAATGACTTCTAGTGAAAATAATAGTATTTAATATAACAAGTGGCTAAAATGGTGTTTTTTTTACAAGAATTTTTACGAGTAAAAAAAACACATTTTGGTCTCGTTATATACAAAACTTTTGTATCGCCATTCGAAATTAGAAAACAGTATAATTTTGTAAAAATACGGCAAATTGACAAAGTTACCTTGTTGTAATGACTAAATTCTATTGCTGTTTCCATAGAAACCAATAATAAAACAACTAAATAATGAACGATTTAAACGTCGCATTTGACACATTCTACTTTACAATAATTATTATTTGGAACAAAATGAGTGATAGTCAGGCAGATTTTATTCCTGGTACTCCTCCGAAATTCAGGGAGCAAGCAATTGCTGTAACTTTAGATTTATTACCAGCGAAATCCAGAAAATTGTACGAAAAAGAATATGATTTATTTATGCACTAGTGTAAGCAGAAAACTGTGAGTAACATATCTGAGTATGTTCTTTTGACTTATCTATCTGAAAACGCAAAAACTTTAAAATGTTCAAGTTTCTGGTTTAAGTTTTCGATGCTTAAAGCCAGTTTTAAATGTAAAGAATAATGTAGATGCATCCAATTATCAAAAAGTAAAAGCTTTTTTTGAAAAGACAATCCACTGGGTATAGGGCTAAGAAATCTAAAGTTTTTGACAGAGTAGATGTCGAACATTTTTTTACTAGAGGTGCCAGATGAAAAGTTTTTAATGTTGAAAGTTGTATTAATAACGGGCTTGACTGGCGCTTGTCGTCGAGAGGAACTCTACAATATGACCATTGATGACATTGTGAGAAAATACTGCATGCTGGTTGTTGAAGTGCCTGATTTGAAGACCCACATTGGAAGGACTTTTACGGTAATTGGTGAGATAGTTAATGGAATAAATCCACTAAATATTTATGATAAATATACAGCTACTCGCCCTACTGAGTGAATCACAAAGGGGTTTTTCTTCAATATCGCGGAGAAAAATGTACGGTCCAATGAGTTGGTATTAATATATTTTCAAAAATACCAAGTGTTATAGCTAAATACCGACTTATTTAATCCTGAGCAATATACGTGTCACAGCTTTAGGAGATCTTCGGCATCACTATTAGCTGGTTCTGGAGATGATATTATTACCTTAAAACGTCATGTAGGATGGAAATCCTCAACAGTTGCTGAGGGATATATAGAAGATAGCATCCAGAAGAAAAAGGAAATTTTAAAATAGATATTTTCAAACAATACTACAGAAATGACTATGTCAGACCAACCACTATATTAATATAAATGAATCAAATATTTTTCACATATCAGAACCTGCCTATAATTCCAGGAATAAATATAATAATGTTAGTAACAGTACTATTCATATAAATGTTTGTTAAATTATGAATAAAATTGTTCATGAAATTTGTTATTAATTAACAAATGTTTGATGTAAGAACTTTAATTTGTTGTCTGTTGACTATTAAGTTTTATTTCACACTGTGAAATAAAATTTCTTTATTTCACACTTTTTTCTTTATTTTTTACTTGTCAATAATGACATTGTTTTGATTCATTGAAGCTGTCCGATAAATGTCATTTTAGGATATGGCGTTACGAAAAAGAATTTTATACTTATTTGGTATTTTTCTCTATAAGTAGTAGCAACATTGTTGACAGTCATCTACAAAATTGAAAAGACACCTACTTCATAGCAAGATGGAAAATAAATGATTGTAGTGTTGGGCGGGTAATAGAGTATTCGTTACTCGCAAATACCCGAAGTACCGAATACCTGCTTTTAAAAGTAATCGTTACTTTACTCGGTAGGTACAAGCAGCGTACCCTACCTACATCGTATATCGTATGTGTAGCTATGCTGATTGCTGATACAAGTACATACATCTAGTTACTATTCTGCTATGGAAGAGCTTTGTTTATGTTACAAGTAATCATAATCATTAATCACTGAACTTTATTTACTTATACGAGGAGAGTGCTGTAACTATGGGATACGCAGTAAGTATTAGGTAGGTATATACATACCTACTTCATAAATGTACCTTAATGATTACAAAGTAACGAATACAAAGTAACGATTACTATCCGTAGAAGTAACGAATACATACGAGTATTCAAAAATAACGAGTATTCCCATCACTAAATGATTGTCAGTGATAAAAATAAGTTCAATTTAATTGCGTAGTATTAGAAGTTCCCGGTTGCTGAAATTAATGAGCCTCCAAAATATTCATTAATATGAAAATCAAATAAAAAAATTATAATCATAGTTTCAGCCAAAAGTATGTTATACTTGTTGAATATTACTTAGCAAGTATAAATTATTTCTTCAATAAAAAATAGAAAAAAAATTATTTCCTATTTTTATTTCTAGAGGACTTCCAGCCAGGTACATGAGCAATTTATCCTACGTTTCGTCCGAGTTTTCGGACTTTTTCAAGGTTAAAAGCTAAAAATAAGGTTTAGATTTTAACCTTGAAAAAAGTCCGAAAACTCGGACGAAACGTAGGATAAATTGTTCATGTACCTGGCTGGAAGTCCTCTAGAAATAAAAATAGGAAATAAAGTTTTTTCTGTTTTTAATTGAAGAAATAATTTCTACTTTAACAGCCAACAACTTGTGTAAAATATCATCTTAGCAAGTATAATTATGTTTTTTTTTAACCTTTTCATCAGTTCGTTTCCATACAAAATTATTTTGAAAATTTTAATATCAAATCGTTCTACACTGTGGTAAAAAAATATGGCGTCTTGCACTAATTTAACCTTAAAGTTAACTGCCTTTGAAAACGTAATTACAAAGGATAATTGGCTAAATGGTTGAAGTTAGGTAGATAAGCTAGGTAAAATTTATCGACGTTGTCAACCTAATATTATTTTAAAGGAGCCTAATAAAGGCGACCAAATAGGTTGCTATGTAGGTAAAAATTAGGTAGAATTTCCAACAAAATCTACTTAGTTAGAATATTCCACCATTATGACGATTTCCAGTCACCAAAAAGGTAAATATTACCTAATTATATTACCTATTTCGACTTTAATAGCAATGTACCTTTAAGGTAATTTATGGTTGATTTTTTTAGTTGTTGTTCCCTTGCTGCTTTAGTTAAAAGTATTTTTAAGCAAAATAGTGTATGAGGTAGATTATTGATATTATTTAAGTAAATTTAAATATAAAGTAAACCAATAGGTAAATTTCTATAGGAAATGTATATTTTCAGTCAATTTTACGTCATAACTACCTCAATAAGTAAATTCGTCTTTTACCAAGTTGAGTTATAGCTAATTTTATGGTGCCTCGAAGCACTGAAGAAATAATCATCTTCCTGGATCAGCGGCATATCTTTCTGATATGTGAAGGATGACTTATTCCTCGGCCTCCTAAAATCTCGACTTGAACCCACTTGATATATATATTTTTTATAGAATTTTGGTAAACTGTATACAGTGTTATTGGGACCACCCTGTGTATTACACTAAATGGTCGGCACGAAGTAATATAATAAAACATGCAGAACCAAAAACAGGTATTAGTCGGCACTTGAGGGTAAAATTGGCACTGCTCGTTTTAAAACTGTTGTCTTTCTACGCATGTGTGGATAACGGCATGTAATAAAGTCTGACTAAATTGCTTGCTATATTACTGGCAATATAAGCATATTTTTTAATTGAGGCATCCAGTGCAAGAACTGGACATGTCCATTTTTTTTTGTGAAAATGAGTTAAAACTATTAGACATGTCTAGTGCCTATTTCGGTGCAACAACTAGCTTTTTATGGTATGTAACAGGGAATACACTGCAATAAGTGCAATATTAGGATATATCTAAAATAAAGTACAGTACAATAAGTAGATATATCCTGAAGATGTTCAGTTCTTGCACCGTATGATTCTGATATTGATCAGCTGCTCAGTGATACTGGTAAATGATAAGTGAAGGGCGTTGTGTTAGTCATAAGTAAAATACCAATACATTCAGTTCAGAGTCTGAAAATCAAGATAATCCTATTGCAGGAGCACATTCGCAAGCATATGAGAACTTTATACCATCTGCAAAAAGTGGACATGTCCATTAGTTTTTATTATTTTTTAATGTGTTATAAAGTTTAAAAATAAAAAATATGGTTATTTTCTAAATATAACTCATTAAGAGAACCAACAGAGCTCATATTCAGAGTATGAATAACAAATATTTTGTTAATTTATCACATTAAAACAAAATAAAAAATACACGTTGGTACCTAACTATTTATCAAATTTCTCATTCACTTTAAATTATTTTTTGTGAAATAATGAATTATAAACTGATGTAAGAATGTAAGAATTAGTAACTTAAAATAATGAAGATATGAAAACACTAATCAGATATAATATTTTTTGTTGATTTTATGAATATCTGATTTACATGCGGAGAATCTAAATATAGAAGATTTATTGAGAGTTATCTCTTGTGCTTCAATATAATATGATAAATCATATTGCAACATGCATTGAATGACAACATTTGCACAGAGAGGAAAATTGTTATGATAGTTTTCAGTGGAAAACTTTAAAAATTACGGATTGCAGAAAACTTAATATGAATTTTGAAAGTGTTACTATTTTTATGTGTTAATTATCTATTTAATTTGTCGACTTCAGTAATAAATAACTTTGCGAAAGTTTTACACATTTTTATTTTCATAAACATGTAAGTAACATAGCAGTTACATGATTTATAACTATTTTATATCAAGTATGTGTAGAATAAAATTCTGAAAATACAAATAATTAAAGCAAATTAGGTATCCTTTTCTTAGTAAAAGTTCAAGATATAGTGTGAAAACGAAAATTAGCAATGCTAAATAATCTTTTTTTTAGCTATTGTTTGCTCACTTTTACAAAAAACGTTTGCTTGAAAAATATTGTTTTTATTTAAAAGCTGATAAGGGCAATAAGGTTGTTATTTTAGATAAAGAGGACTATTGTGAAAGGGTAGACAATCTGATTAGTAATGGTACTTATAAAAAACTTTCTAGAAATCCATTACCAAAAATGGTTACTGAAGTAAGAAATGTACTTAAATCCTGCAACGACCTTATTACTCCAGCTTTAAATAGGAGGTTACGTGTATCTAACCCAAGTGTACCTAGATTGTACTGCTTGCCTAAGATACATAAACCAGGAAAGTCGGTACGTCCTATTGTCATCGGATCGCCGACTTACCACCTATTAAAATGGTTAACAGAAGAGTTCGAAAATTTACCTATTGCACCACCTAGTTTCTCTGTGATTAATTCCAACGATTTCATTAATAAGGTGAAAAATATTCAGTTTTCAAGAAGGTGAAATTTTGATTTCTTTTGACGTTTGTTCATTGTTTCCAAGTGTTCCGATACCACAGACCGTGAACTACCTTGGGGATGTACTCGAATTAAACAATCTCAGTCAAGATGTAGTAGAAGAATATCTTAAACTCTCTAAACTTTGCATGAAACAAAATTGTTTCCGATTCAACGATAATTTCTTCGAACAACATGAAGGAACAGCAATGGGCAACAATTTGGCACCATTCATTGTCAGTCTCTTCATGAACGGAAGCAAAAGAAGAATTCGAGTATCTCCCCAGGGTTTGGCTTAGGTATGTGGATGATATTTTTGCAGTGTTCGATACAAAAGTCGCTGTTATTGATAACTTTGTATCTAAATTAAACAGTCGTTTCGCGTCAGGTAAAATCATATATGAAACTGATAACACTGGACAACTATCATCTTTAGATGTATTAATAATTAGAAATAGTGAAAATAAGTTAGAATTTGACATTTACTGAAAAGATACCAGTACTCTAAGATATATCCCTAAGGTCTCTCACCATTGTGCTCAACACAAAATGGTGAGTCTTAATTTTCTAGTCCATCGTCTATTAGGCTTCCCCCTTAGTAAGGAGTGATTTGAAAAAAGAAGTCATTGATTAAGGATATAGCTGCGAGTAACGGATATTCTGTAAGTTTAATTGATAAAATAATTAGGAAACGAAAGTTTAAAGAATCGCTTCGAAATTTCTCGACCTTTCAAAATGAAAGAGAAAATCCGAAATTTGTATCGATTCCATTCGATCTTCGATTCATCCGTGGTATTGATAAGATTTTTAAAGATGTAGGTATGACAGTGGTTCATTCATCGGAAAACAAACTTCAACAACTTTTAAGCAATCCAAAAGACAAAATTGAAACAAAGGAAAAGTCGGTGATTTACGAAATTAGCTGTAAGGACTGTAATCAAAAATATGTTGGACAGACTAGACGATCAATTCTAACTAGATTCAAAGAGCATATGGCCCATCTTAAATATGGTAGAACAGATAAGTCTAGTGTAGCCCAACATGCGTTTGAGGAACAACCATAAAATAGATATTAGCAATTTAAGATTAATTAGGAATGTAGCAAATAGTAGTCAGCTGGATACATTTGAATGCTTGGAAATCATAAAGTGTAAAAATAGTATGAGTACTGACAGAGGACCTATCCCAAATAGCCCGCTTTATTGTTTAGTGGGTCACGGTTGAACCGTGACAATAGATTAGGTATAAATAGGGTAGATTGTTAGCATAAGTTTAGTTTTAATCATCTCCAGAAGATGCCAACTTGGTTGGCGAAACGCGCGTCGAGTGTAGTATATGGTGTTTTGATGTTTCGTGAAAAACTACGTCAGTGTTAAAAACTTATCATAGATAACATATATCTTTTTAATAATTGCCGGGAAAACAATTATTTAAAAAGATATATGTTATACTTATCTATGATAAGTTTTTGTAAAAGTAAGAAATTAATAGTTAGCAAAAAGATTGTTTAGCCCTGTTAATTTTCGTTTTCACTCTACAAATAATGAAGTTAAATAATTTGGTGGCTGGCATGTATGTACAGTGTACATATGTACACGTATTTGCAAAATAAATAATAAAATTCTATATACGAATTTCGATTTATAAAACGCTTATATATAATAAATTAAATTTTTATTATTATTCAGTTTTAGAGATCTCGGAAGGAAAGTAAATAGTGTGTAAAATTCTGTATTATTTAAAGCACCACTGAATATAATGCTCTCCGAAAGAGAAGTATTTTCTTAAAAGAACTTCCGGGAAATTGTGTTTGACTCTTTTATTTGACTTGACTAAAAAATTTAAACCGAAAATTCTCTTTGAAATTGTCTTTTTATTTACTTGAATAGTAATATTGTTTCATTTAAGCGTTTGCTGACTAAATACCATAAGTGATATTATTAATAATTTAGTCGTACGGAACTTGATTTATAAGCAAATTTGAAGAAGAATTCAATTTTTTTCAATTTATTAGGGAGAGTAGTAGAATAGTACAATGTTATTACACTTTGTGGTAGACTATAACCTAAAATGTATTAGAATTACAATATACAGTACATATAATAGTAAGTAACACACGTAAATCAGCATTACCAGGCCGAGATGAAATCACCAAAGCACAACGTGCTTATTTTGTGAAATTCATGTTTTCCTAGTTGATGAGTAAATTAATTGTAAAGTTTTTTCATATTAAAATAGAAAAGAACAGAGAGAGATAGGAAAATATTATAACTAACAATTGACAAAAAGAGACTGAGGATTTATAACAGCAACACACGGCAGTAACCCAGGTAGCAAGAGCACGTGAAAATGACGTGAAAAAATGGTCACCGAGTGACGAGAAATGACTAGTTGAATGACGTAAATATGACGTGAAAATGTCCTCCTAATGTCTTGGACCGATGACGTTGATTACTTGACGTTAATTTCACGTCATTAGTTAGACGTTATTTTGACGTCTTTTTCAGGTTATATTTGGTACCTCCCCTCCCAGGTTTTCAGTAATACAGATAAAACTATTAGTATTTAGTTTATACATATATTGAAAAAATATATTACTATATAAAATTTATGTTTATATAACATATTACATATTCAAAAAAATAAATGTTCTATCTTACTATCATATATTAAACTGTGAATAATAGGTATTGCTACAGAATTTTCGTTAAACGTCAAAACAACACATTTGCCAGATATTTCACTAATAGGCCAGAGTAAACACAGAACACAAAATGTCGTAAACGCCTGGGAATTCACAGTGGTCTGTGGTAAGATGGACTGCGCGCGCATAAGCTGTACCTACACCGATTGGTTAATATTAGTCACGTTGTTCAGAACTTCGAACGTAGTTGCGCTCATGTCTGGTTATATAGCGGTACTTTTGAATTCAATGGGATACAGGGTACGAAATTTATATCACAAAAATTATATGATGAATGGCTGTGACGTGCAAATATTAAAAATGTTCCTAGAAGTAATAAAATATTTGTGCAAAAATTATATAGGCAAATGTTTTGCTTTTGCGCAAAAACAAACTAAAAACAATATTTTTGCATGCCTTTGATTATTCTCTTTGGAAACTGTTAAAAAAATACAGGTAATCTTGTAATGATGGCAATATGTCACTTGCGAAAATGCCGCTTCGTTCCATATTGTATATGACTGATATATAATAATAGCACCGAAAAAAGACGACAATATGACGTGTTATATAACGTGATATGCAGCACGTCATTTTAACGTCATTTATAAGACGTCATTATGTCGTCGACTTTTGGTCATTGACGTCTTATGACCAGTAATCGCCAGATTTTAACGTCACTATGACGTACCCTTGCTACCTGGGAAGTGAGTAAGTACTATAATAACAACATACTATGATTGTGAAGATAAATGTCTTATATTATTTCAACTTAGTTCGAAGATATCAAACTTATTATGGTGGAGTTTTCCATTTAATGCAGGATATTCTTTATAGAATCATGATTTTGGGTAACAAATTTTTTTATTTCAATTTTGTATTTACTAAACTGGTTTTTAGATACAGCTGTAAAATATTGGATAACTTTGGTCCGAGATAGTAGAGAAATCTTTGTGTATGGCTTTTTTTGACTAATTGCAATCCTATAGACCTATTTTCTATAAACCTGGTTTCATATCTAGAATGGGCTGGTGAGGGGTTCTTGTCATACAGGTGTAATAAACAGTGATATTTCTTATGTTGAATACGTCAGCGTCTTTATATAATTGTGTAGAGGAATAGAGTTTTTTTTCTTTAAAATTATCTTTAGAATACTATTTTGTGCTGTTTGCAGAATATTCATTATATTATTACGTAACCCCCCCCCCCCAGATAATAATACAATATCTAATCAGTGATTCTACTAGCGATTTATATACAGGCATCAGATTTTTCCTATCAATATATCCCTTAAAGTAAAGAATTTATGCGTAAGTTGTCTATTTTTTTTGTGACATAAGTAACATTCTCGTCCCATCTTAGATGATGGTCAAGCATAACTCCTAAATATTTGATAGTACTGGTTTTCCCAATTTTGGGGCAATTATAATTTATTTGTTGTAAACATGTATTATTATGTATATGCGGTAATTCTCTAGTAGGTTGATCGGTAGCTAATAAGGTTATATGCAATGAATATGCAATGAATTATAGGCAATTTGTTATTTCGGTGATGGTGGTATTGCTAGTTATGGTTCTTATTAATTAATTATTCTTGCTTGCGTTAATTATGTAGATTTCTTTATGGAATCTGGTAGTACCTTTAATTTCATATTCAACAGTCCTTTGCGATATAAAGTCGGCTTATAAATTTACAATTTACAACATTTTTTTTGTATAAATAAAATACCGATAATAAAAATTTATAGGTCTGTTTCTTTCAAATTTTAAAAACTGTTGAATAATAAATTCAAAGGACTGAATTCAATGGAAGACTATACATAACTGTATTTTTAAGATAAATAGTTGATAGATATCCCTGTTTTCATAGATAGGATTAAATTGTAATGTCTTTATTTTTTGTTTTATTCCCAACTGAAATCCTCAATTAAATTATACAAATCCTATTACGCCTATGCAGACGATACTTTTGCATAGAGTAAAATAAATAAAAATGTGGAAGCCATATACAGGGTGGTTCAAAAACCATCCACCAAATTTCAATGCATGATTTTTTGGCGTAAAATAAGTCAAAAACTTCATATACACTTTTAAACTGCTTCGTTTATAAAATATAGGATTTGCAAAGAAATTAAAAATGCTCAGAAGTGATAAATCTCAAAAATTAAAAACTGTTTTTAAATTTCACATAAGAACTTGTAATTGACTGCGACAGCTTGTAAATTTTGTTCAATACATACCTAACTATGAATATTTCTTGAGCTACGTTTTTAATTCCTTTGAAAATCTGGGTGAGCTCAGAAATTAAGAAATTAAGTAAAATATTTCTTTAAATTATTCTCCGAAACTGTACTTCGTACGAAAATAACTTTTTCTGCAAAGCCTACATCTTACAAACGAAGCCGTTTATAAGTGTATATGAAGTTTTCAACTTATTTTTTGAAAAAAAAGTCATGCTTTAAAATTTGGCGGACAATTTTTGAAACACAATATATATATATATTTCTGAAACATAATTTATCTGTGAATTTAAAATGTAGTGATATAATAATTTATCTTTTAATTCTTACAAGTAATGCGCTTTTAATATTCGGTTGCTAAACTGATGATAAAATTTAAAAAAAAAATAGTATGAACGGCAAATCCTGTGGAACTTTAGAATAAGAACGAAGGTGCCTTGCTGCTCGTGGTGGAGGTCGTGCTCGCGGTCGCTACTGTATTGATGTTAGCTCTATGTAAAGCAAATCTGCTTCTTTAAATGTGATTGCACATACCGAGGATGTGGCAATTCACCTTCGTCGTTTACATCGAAGTCTAACGCGATGTCAAGGTCAATGCAACAAATTTGTTTTTCATCGCTGTAGAAAGGAAGACATCGTGGTAGCTTACACCTGATCGGTTCAACTAGATCACATGACACCCTTCCAGTCACACACTTCGTCGTCCACCACACAACCAGCACAGAACACTGAAAGGAACCTCTCTGCTTTGTTTAGTCATCATCGATATTTATATCGACTGGGACCGCGTACGCGATCGCGATCGCAACCTCCACCGCGACATCGATGTCACCTCTATGTAAAGAAAATTTGCTTCTTTAAATGTGATCGCATATACCGAGGATGCTAGTAGCATTTCACCCTCGCCGTTTACCTCAAATTCAAATTCAAATTTTGAGGTTTAGCGCGATATCGAAGTTGATACAACTTTTTTTTCCAGCGCTCTAGAAAGGAAGGGCATCATGATAGCTCTTTACCATTTGTTGGTGCAGTACGAGGTGTTCGAGCGACTGAGGTAAGAAATCTTTACGTCGACGTACTTCTGAGAGAGGAGATCGGGTCCCTTTCATAGAAAGACATCTTGATCTTTATCAGAGGGTCGGGGAATGATTGGCGATACGGTAAGGGGTCAGTTTGTCGCCTACTTACCAGGTGCCAGCTTTCACCAACTACAGCAACTACTACTACTGCTGCTAATAACAAATTTTAGATATCGGGCCTCGGAAAATTCTTTTCAAATTCATGGATGATCATTTTTAGCAGACAGTCTGGTGGGCCATAACAAAAACTGGGTATTATTGGTTCAACATTTGAAAAATATTCTCAAATGACTTTTGTCCGACCAAACTATGAAGAACCTAATGGTCATCAGCTTATGCTACGCAACATGTTTAATTTATTGTAACGGTGACATAATGTGGCCATCTTGGTCCCCTGACTTAAAGGTGCCACATTTTTAATGTCTAACAATGAAATTGAAGCGATTGCACTGCAGATACTAGGCAGAGTAATGAATGATTTTGTTCGTTGCTGAATACGTAGCAAAGGAGGGAAGCCACGTAGAGAATTCTGTTTTGAAGTAAAGAAGATTATTTGCGTCGAAACATTTAAATTAATTTATGTTTTTGAAAACTTGGAATATCCAATGCTATGCATATCGAATACTTTTACGCCATACTGTACATGCTACCATCAACTACAAATTACCAAAATTTTTAAAATAATATTTCCAATATACAAACACATTCTTTGATTATTGATCTCATTGACAATAGAAATGCCAATTCCTGCATATAACGCCCACTTTCATATGAACACTTTTTTTTGTAATTTCATTTAATTTTCTTCAACAACAGTAATAGAAATGCTGATAAAATTCTCAATAATAGATTATTATTGTGTAAAAAAGCTTTGTACTGTCCATTCTGCATTGGTGTGATCGTGTTTGAAATACAAACGAAATATATAGTGGAATAATTGACCAATTGTTTGTAAAAATGAAATGGCATGTTTCTATGAAAAAAATTGTCATTGGTCCTAGTTTGCAAAATAATGTGTTATTTATTGCATCCAGGCTAATAAGCCGTTTTGTACTCGATAATTTTCTCTTTTAATATGATCGTGATTAAAGGGTGACGCGCGAGCTCTAGCTACATATTATATTCTCAAGTTTTTTTCTCTGCAGGGGTGAGACATCATTTGGTATTATAATTAGTAAAAAAATTACTGACGACAGCATAAATTAAAAAGTTTACATTAAGGGTACTTTGATAGTTAAAAGTCACACTCTCTGTTATTCAGAATAATAATAATTTAATAGTTGATATTAAAATTTATTTCACATTTATTTGCAACGTAAAATATATCGGCTTCTTTGATGACGATAAAGAGATCAAAGAAGTCGACGTTATGTTGCAAATAAGTTTGAAATAAAATTTACTTGATTTTAAAGTATCATTGTATCAACTGCTTTAGAATGTCAACTTTAAGAATTTAAAATTTGTTTGAAACAATTATTTAATTGATTTTAATGGGCATTATAAAAAGATGACCAAAAAGAAACCAATCATTTTTACATTATATAAAAAAATATTGAATAGTTCCAGTTTACTAGCAGATTGATTTCGTTGCTGTAACCAAAATCAGAAAGAAGTTGACAAAAAATCTGACTATTGTCTTAATAAGTCAGGAATAACGTATATATTACGAGAAAAAATAGTGAAAAAAATAGATAAATCTGGGGTGGGCTTTAAGGAGTGGCTATTTGGCAGTGGCTATTTACACGTGGTTTTTCATACAACCTATTTAAAATGACTCATGAAATATGAAAAAAAAAATATATCAGTCAGTCATGTCTTTGTAGGAGATAGTTTTTTGACAAAGGGAAAATTTATGTATTTTTTTACATGCAATCTATTTAAAATGAGAGGAAAGTAATGCAGAAAATATAGTACAATACTAATAATTAACGGAGGTATATAACATTTTAAGATGAGTATACTTTTATTAATACAAAGGAGAGGAACGTCAGCTATTCATCGGTATCAGTCGAGTCTGTGTTACTTCCACGTTTACTTTCGGAATCGGAATATCTGGTCACATTCTCCTCATAATATGGAATTGTGGGTTCTTTTAAGAGCCCAAAGATCTGAGGTAACAACTTTAACTTCTTCTTCTTCTGGGGAAGTTTGCGAAGAGAAGTGATCAGTGGATCAGATGAAATCAATAATCTATTGAATAGGACTTGATACGTTGCAACTTGAGATATTTTTCTGCTGTGATGTTCTCTATATTTTTTAAAATCTTTATTTCGGGATTCTTGCACTTGTTCGGACAATTGACCTATCGGCAATAAGGCGAACTTAATAACTGTGGAACCATGAACTAAAATTGAATGTACAGATGTCGGCATATAATACCATGGACACGTGGACACGAATAATCTTGCAGTTTGTAGGGCATACTCGTGGAACGCATCAGTATCGACTTCGTATTCAGATTAAATGGTTTGCAGAGCAACTTTAATAATATTTTCATCGATACCAATGATTGAAACCGACGTAGCTGGGTCCTTAAAAAAATCTTCTCGTCGTGTAACTGGCAGACCCATTCTAGTCCTAAATTCATTTTGTATTAACTTTTTTCTCTCTGTTACACTAGTTTTATCTTCAGCACGTGCTTGCCACTTCTTAATATCTATACGACAGGATACATGAAGCAAACTTTCGAAGTATCTAATCCAAACACATAACGTTGATAGTCCAAATTTAAAAGCTTCCTTGTTCTCCTCCTTTTCAACAACTTTCTCTTATTGTTATATTGGGTGGCAAATTAAATTTGTGATGACAAAGTGCAGGTTGTAACGTGCAACAATTGGTTTAAATTTTTTTTTTCTTCGGGCCACTGATTTCTACTGGAACAATGTTTGAGATTTTTGCACTTATAAAAAAATGCCTAAATATCTATTTGTCTCTATTTCTCATACTGTACTCTTAAATGTTTGTCTCTTTCCAAACTATAAATGAGTTTAGGTAGCAGAAAACGACGGTGCTACTTCCTTCTTACCAGTGTAGCGTTCTGAAGATAACATCTCTAGTTCAGTGGTCTGGTAAAACTTTTATGTTTTCTGATATTATCATGTAATTTTATGGTCATCATTATTTAAAAAGTTGTTATATTAATTTAACGTACCTTTGATGTAATTTTCATAATAATATTGTACCGTATTTATCTTAATTTACGCCCTGGGCGAATTTGCTTTTCGGTGATCAGTTCATCTTGGTTGTTCTTTGGAACAGCCATCATTAATATTGATTAGTATCGATTTATCCTGCCTTGTTGGCAATTTATCTAATATCTTTCTGATATTGTAATAATTTCGTGTGCTAATTTAAACTAACTTTCGGTTATTGTAAATTTTAGATTTACCCGGTAACAGATGTCGCCATTTTGTATCGTAGTTAGTTGTTTTTTGTCTTTGTCTGTTGATGTTTTAGGTCACTTGGCTACGTTGGTAGCTCTGTGAAAATTGGTGCCTGGTGACATTTGAAGATTGGTACTTCTTTTTGGACAAAACCTATTTGTTTATAACCTTTGTGAGAATTACCTAATGTGGTGCATTTGTTTTGTAGTGAATCATTTTATACCAGTGCATATATGTACCAACCAGACCTCAGGAACGTAAGGTTTTTCTAAATTTAAAATATGGAGTGCTTACTTGAACGTTTACTTAGTATTTGGTCAGGAACACTGCTCTAGTGGAGCCTTGCCTAGTTTTCTTTCAAAGATACCTGCCTAGTTATCTGGCAATTGATTAACTTTTGATTATCTGCAGTAAACACACAGTCAAGCTATATATCTTTATTTAACTTTATCTGGAATTCATTATTACCTCTCTACGAGGAACTAATAAATAATTTAATTTAACGTTACCTTTAATTTGAAAATTATCATATTGTTTTATATTTTTAGCAAATATTTATTTACATTATCTTTCTAGTTGTCTGTCTGTATACAAACATTCTAAATTCTATTTTCTTGAAGATTACCTGCTTTTAGTAAAAAATATCTTAACATAATATAGTGAATATCTATTTCACTTTGTATATTATCATAGCTACACCTAGTTTATTTGTTGGACTAGTATTTTTTTTCTATTTAACGTAACTTTTATTGATACCTAAGTTACTTGAAGTCTTCAACTTCCTAAAATATTGTGGAATACCGATCTTAGTTTGTTTAGTTTGCAATTTACTCTGTAAATTTGTGTTAACTCTCATATTTTGTCTACGTAGCTGGACAATTCAAACGTCACAGATTTTTACTTTGTTTTGCCTATAATACTGATCTCATAAAACTCTCCCCTATTTATGTAAATACCTGGACCAAAAGAAGAGGATAACTGGTGAATCGAACTGATCATAATATACTGGGTGGAGCAGGAAAACGATATTTTATGCAACTGGCATTTTTTCTCAAGGGTAACTGCAGTACTGACAGTGGTAATTCAAACTGACACTGAACCCATTAAGAGCTTAGCCGTTGGTGGATTCTTCGCTAGACTAACCCATTTGAAGTTACGTAAGATCTTCGTCTCCAGTGAACAGTTATATTTGGTCAGAAGAATCTTTGTATGAGATCAGTCACTTTTGTTGTTTATTTCTTGGTCTTCAACCAAAACTAAGTTTTTTTACTAAAAGAGGCCATCTCTGCCTAAGTAAATTTTTGTACATAGTCATTCCAATCTTCATTATACTTTTTATTAAATAGTATCTTTTTATTCAACTTTCTTCCCAAGATTTCATGTATTAACGTTATCTTTACCTTCTAAAGTAAACTTTTAATTATTTGGTACGTGCAAAAGTCCTGGCGCCCAGCCTAGATTTTGGTGAGAACTCAAATCAATCTAAGCCCTTATACACGACTGCTAACTGAGCTACCGGTCAATAAGTACAACTCCCAGCTAATTGTGTTATGCTAGCAATTGAACGGGCGGGGGGGGGTGTTGCAAGGTAATAGTGTCACATATTTTTCCATTTATCATGATCATAATGCAAGTATGGGATACAAAAACTTTAATTTCTTCTTAGAAGTCCATGTCGTTGGTTGAAGCTTGTTAATCTGACTTTGTACATAGGTCAGTTCGTGCTGTGAAATGTCAGTTGTTTCTTTCAAGAACTGAATTTGAAGAGGCCTGCAAAATCTTGTAGACGATATGGACGTGGATTTTGCCACAAAATTATTTTATCATCTTTCGGCAATTGCGCAAACAATTGCAAGGGAACCATGGTTGTTAAAAATAGATCGCTATCTCTTAAGATGGACTTGGAAAACTGTTGCTCATACTGAGAATAACCACTACTACCATCGCAACCTTATTTTACTAACAGTACTAAACTTCTTACTGTTTCAGGAGCAAGGGTAATATCACGGGTTTTTGCATTTCCAGGAATCGGGAAACCGTATGATCCAGAAGGGCTTGTACTTGAACTTCCGTGGACTGTTCTCTTACTGTTAGTGTGTCAATTGGCTGATAACATGGGGCCTTGACCTCTAAAACTTTGTGGTAGGAGGGGTAGATATCTGCATGTTGTTCTTTAGCCTGCTCTCTAATAAACCTGTACTGACGTTTCGTTAATTTGGCTTCGACAATTAAAGAAACCGCCTCATCTGACGTTAAAGGAACTAAATCTTCTGATTTTTGTGCAGCATGCCAGGCTTTACAAATTTTCGTAGCTCGCGTTGGTGTCGTAAACATAGAGTGATTATCTTGGCTTGTGAATCTTTTCCCTTAGATTTCTTTGAGTAACTGAGTTCTTCCGCTTCAAACTCTGTCGACAATTTCACGGCCCTTCACCTCTTGGTCCGCGAACTACCTTCCTCAAACGTTACCTTGGGTCAACCACGACCCGATGACGTGCTTAGTTTAGCATTTGACATAGTTTCATCAGTTTCCTCCGGTTGTTCTTCTTCATCAACATCAAAATTGTTGTGAAGCCACTTTCCATGCTTCTGATGAAATCTTTCTCGATTGCGATTGCATTTGTCCAGTCTTGAAGAAACTTTGTTGCAAGAATCAAATGCAGCGTTCCTTATGCGAACTATTGCTTGAGCATTCCCTGCCTTTCCCTAGTGATTGACTAAATAATCCACCACGTGAGCCTTCTGTGCTACACGCATTTCACCAGATTTTGCCGATAAAACTTCAAACGTCTTGTAGGCATTCTAAAATAAAAAATTAAGATTTGGTGGTTGCTTAAGCTAGGGTAGTTTTTAGTCTGCATAGTACAGTGTTTGCCATATTCCGACAGCAACGACACTATCTTATTTTGGTTTGAAACTAACTTGAAGCGTCCTATATCGAAATAAAAAAAAACGCGATGTTTTTCTAACGGAACAACTTCGAGCAAAAATGTGTTTAACCGCGGCATAGAAGGATACCTAGAGTATATTTTAGAATGAAAATCTATGTGGCTTTTAATGACAAACTCTCTTAGGTCTAATAGAAGTTACAAATTGCCAAAGAAATTACATGTATAAAAAATAATAAAACCAGGTGCTTCAAAATAAAATTTGTGGAAATTTATATGTAAATAATGTACTTGCCTTAAAGTTTTTCTTGTAAAAATTACAAACCAAAAGTACAAATATTTGAAGCACAGTCACACTTTGAAATCTGCCAACAAAGTGAAGTAAAATCATAGTTTAACAATTATTCATATTTGAGGGCACCGCAGGTAGATTTCTCGAACAAAGGGGTTGACATTCCGATAAATATTACCGGAGATATACCCTTATGTACTCTTGGAATCTGAAAGCTGTATAACATACTTATAAAATTTGAATTTTATCAACTTTTTATTTGTTTCGGCCAATATGGCCACTATTGAAAGATGAGATTTAGTTATAGCCGGGAAGTGATAGTAATTTTCTGGTAATATATAAAAATATAAAACCCTTTTCCCTCTTTCCACAGTCGTTGAAGTTGACAAAATTATCCATCGAGTAAGAGAACAGCTAAAAAGACAAAAAATAAAAAAAATTAGCTTAATTCAAGTCAAACTCAAATTCTGGCCTTCAGTTTTTGTCCTGCAGTTTTAGATCTCTCTTTTCTGTTGGTGGTGTATTTAATTGGACACCATTAGCTGTCAAGATACAGAGTTCTAACTCCAGGGATTCTTGTGATCTCAGGGTTGATTGTTCTTAGATTTTTTTTTTGTTTATAGTGAAAAGGCGAACACATTTTGTATCAGGGGAATTGAGAATGTGTTTAATGGTATCCGTGCAAGGAATAGTTTCTAGGGGACGAGCAATTAACAAAGGCCTCTTACCAAAAACAGCCATCGGGTTAAAACACTGATCCTAAAGATCAGGACCGAATGCCGCGTACGCGGATTGTCTTGTGACAAATGGCCTGTAAATCAATATGAGGTAGGGCTTCTACCTTATGACAGTTCCCCAGATAAGTTAAACCCTAATGAGTACTGAGAATTGCCAAATGTCTCTACCTGTCTGAATTGACAACCTCTCAGAGGTGACACCTCTCAACAATGAACTAACATGAATATTCGTTAAGAAATGAGCCCTCGTGGCCAGTAGAACTTAGTTCAACACCTGTCAAAAATGACACTTCTAACTAGTTTTTTTAAATCTAGGTAGCTATCACAAAAGACAATTTTCGACCGGAAGTAACAATCCGGCCACATGTCAAAGCAACACACTTGACAAGTAGCTAAAACTCGTTTGGAGTGATCTGAATTGAATTTAAGTTTTTTTATTACAAGAGGTTGAGGTTCGTAAAGGTATCTTATCAGTCGCGAAAATAATAAAGTTGAATTTAAATATAAATAAGCAAAGTTGAGATTATATTATTATCATAGCAAGACGCAAAATCATTTCGACAAAAATTTTATGACAAACCTTCAGGTCAGTGCCATTCACCTATCCGGCTGTCTTTCCTTTGATGGATTTGGATTTTTTCGAGACTTTATTGTAACAAAATAAATTGCAAAATTCAAAGACTGAAAGTGGGTGGCATGGTAGCCGAGTTAAGAGTTAGTTAGAAATTTTATTTGTAATTTGTTTCGGATTAAGATGGGAGAGGGAACTATCAATGCTTAAATGTGGTTCGGCCTCTACAATAAACTGTAAGGCCTCATCTCTCTTTACTCAACACAAAATCCTAGGATTTTCTGGGAAGGTGGTTAAGAAAATGGTTAAGAAATAAAATTCCCCTAGACACTATTGAATGCACAGTGTATGAAACTTACAGGTTCAATTCTGGACCCCACTAATGGAAACTTTTTTCTTACTTTTACTTTTTTTCTGCACATGCTTTTTATAGACAAATCTGACCGTTTATAATATCGAAACCGTTTTTTGTTAAATATTCTTTTTTCTTGGTAGGAGGAAGATCAAAAATCGGTTCGCAGGAAAAATCACCCCTCTGATGATGGTCATTTAAATGGAGAACCCCGAGCTCCCACTTCAACCCGCGCTAAGCCCTCCTATTAAGTTTGAATTTTTTTGTCTCGGGACCTTTCGCCTTTTCTCATGGTTCTGCCATGTTTTACATGATGATGCGGTAATGTCGTTTTTTATCCCTTCTGATTCGCTCCTCACTTCTTGGTTTCTGCTGATGAATATAGTATCAATAGATCTTTAACAAATGACGTTTTTGAATTTACGTATTGATTTTTTTATTATATTTTGATTATTCAAGGTTGTAGTCCAGTGTCTTGCGTTTCTTTTAAGCTAAGAATTATTAAAATCATGAGGCGAAAAATTATCGAATTTCCCATTCGATAACACAGTGTACTGATGAGAGTCGGTAATACCAAAACATAAATGTCTGTAGCTGCTACCTTGTCCCTTTTTGGGTTTGTTATGGCACTAATTTTTTTTTACTTGTTATTATTCTCCTCATCAATTAAAACTTTATTTTATTTAATCCTTTCTGTATAATATAAACCCAACACAATTAAAATCATATCAGGGGCGAATTCATATACCGTAGATTAAGTCTAAAGTTCTATTTTTAAACTATAATTTAATAGATGTAGGTGAAAATTCTACTTTATTATTCAGAAAAATCTAAATCATGAAAAAGGATTATACATACAATGAATAAACAAGATTTATATTAGAGTTTATTAAAAAAATGTAATTCCCATCATAATATTGTTATCCTTTAGCAGTCCGGATTAGTTGTATCTACCTTCTCTCTCTTACCCAATAAGAATTAACATTATACCCGCATTAATTAGTTTGATAAAATGAGAACGAGAATTGGTGCTTTTCACATACAGTTCAGACCGTGAGACTGTTTGGTATATTCTGTATCACATGATAAACAGCGTCCAGCAAAAATTTGCATATGCCGTGAAGGGAACATATTAATTTCCAAGATGTACTGCACATAATAAAGAAATAAGTAATTGTATCTTCTTCATTATTTTAAATGATTCTATTAATAAATTTGAGTCATAAAAAATGATCATCGAAATACAAAACCATTCATCAGGAAACCGTCACGATATTTTACATTAAAATTTTCTGTATTACGTTAAATATTTAAATCAAAAGCGTATCACAAATTTAGGGTTAAATTTGCATTAAATGTTCGAACTAAAATCGAAAGATTTTGGCAGGTTGTCAGCAACGTTATAAAACTGGGAGAAAAGCCTTCATGCACAATTATATATATATATATTTATATATATGTATACACTATTTTATATATATATATATATATATATATATATATATATATATATATATATATATATATACCAACAGAAAAATAAGTGCAAGACGCGAAGAACACATAAACGCTGTTAGAAAAGACGAGAGAACATCATCTTTAGCTCAACATGTCAAAACTACAGGACATAGGATTGATTTCGACAAAACAAAAACACTAGCCAATATCGAGCATTACAAGTCAAGAATCATCAGAGAGGCCATAGAAATAGAGAAAAGACCACACAATCTAAATACACGAGATGACACCCAAAGACTACCTACCACATGGAAGCCTGCTCTGGTATTGCATGCTGCTGTCCATGAGGAAGCAAGAAACATAACGCAACGAACACACGAAGAGGAACCAACCAGAGCTAATCCTAATAGGACCAAGTACACGGAGTCCCGCTCGAAATCAGGAGATGGGTGCAACAGACCGTGACATAAGCACAGACACACGCATGCGCGCCCGAACAGGACCGATTACACGAAGCCGCGCTCGAAATCAGGAGATGGGTGCAGCAGACCATGACGCCCGGAGTGTGTCGAGAGCAACAGAGCGTAACATAGGTAGAGTATCTAAAGAACTGCCAGATCCAGAAAACGTCATTTCAGTTCGAGTTACCAGAAGCCGCAGTAAGCAGTTATCTGTTAGAACCTGAAGATGGCAGATGAGATTCTGCCGAAACGTCGTTCAGACAACCACGGTCCCTCTCGGGGCCTATCACCTACGCGGGAGTATACCCGGAAAACGAGTTTAACATTCACCACCCGCGAAAACCTGAAAAACAACATAATATGTCTCTACGGGGAGAAGACATTTCATCAGACAAGAAACTACGAGAAAATATTATCAAAAAGAAGGAAACTTCTTTGCAATCTCGCATTTCTGCAACGCTGCCGGGATGAAAATATCATTCCGAAATGCATGGAATTGACGTTCCACAGAAAGGATCAACACACAAAAAGAATTCTCCGAAAAACTAGCCTAACCTTGATGAGAAAATCAATCCACGACACTAGACGGACATTAGACAACATCAATACACAGTTACTAGACCAGCATCTTTATTTAAGCAGAACTATCGACCCGACATTATGGACCATTATTGACCAACTTGCACATTTCAGGGGAAGAAAGAGATAATGATTTAACTACAGAGAGGTTAAAGAATAAACTTAACCGCCTTCAACTCCAACAAAAGCCCATCAAGAAATCCGAACAATTAGAACCTACAAGAGTAGTTCACAATGTGTCCAGTTACCATCTCAATGAGGCCTCGTTGAATGTATTAGCCAAGGGATTTAACTTCGCGATAGCACCAGCACGTCTACCGGTAGAAGACAATCTGTGGTGTAGAATCGGCCATTGGCAATTTAGATAAAAACATAGCGGAAACTATACGCCAGGACACGTCACGTATATTAAGAACAGCCCGTATACCAAAGAGGAATCTACAACACGAGGAATTAGAAGCACTGAAGACCTTACGACAAAATGAGGACATCATAATTTTACCCGCAGACAAAGGAAACGCAACAGTAGTGATGAACAGCGACGATTATCATACAAAAAATAGAAAGTCTACTAGGAGACACTGCATATCAGCTTATTACCACAGATCCTACTACTTACCTGGAGAAGACGACAAAAGCCAAAATCAAAGCCAGTCCAATCGACAAAGAGACACAGAACCAGATCATCCCGCGAGAGAAGTCTTCAAGATGTCCCAAATTTTATGGTCTACCAAAGATTCACAAAGAAGGAGCTCCTCTAAGACCAATTGTTAGCTCAATAGGGTCACCCACACAGCAGTTAGCAAGACACTTAGCCAGACAACTACAACCATTTGCCGAGGAAGTTAAATCCTACGTGAAAAATGCAGACCATTTCATTGAGTTATTAAGAAATCAGACCGTCCAAGCGGAACATCTTCTAGTGAGCTTCGATGTCATATCCTTGTTCACCAACGTACCCGTAGAGGAGTCACTCGACATTATCAAGCGAAAATATCATCCAGCAGATCATATTCTTAGGCTAACTCAACATTGCCTAAATAATACCTATTTTACATACAATGAGCAACGCTACAGACAAACCGAAGGAGCCCCGATGGGCTCCCCCTATCTCCAGTTATTGCCAATCTCTTTATGGAGGATTTAGAAACTCGAGCACTACAATCTGCACCATTAAAACCAAGCCTATGGCTAAGGTACGTCGACGACACATTTGTGATTTGGACTCATGGAAGAGAGAATCTCACTAACTTCTTAGAACATCTGAATAGTATTCACGACAAAATTAAGTTCACCATGGAGGTAGAGACTGACAGTCAGCTACCATTTCTCGACGTACTGGTCAAGAAGAAGCAGGACGGAAGTCTAGGCCACACAGTTTATAGAAAAGCCACTCACACTGACAGATACCTAAATGCACAGTCACACCACCATCCAGCACAACTAAACTCAGTAGTAAAGACATTAGTCACACGCTCGCAGAGACTAGCAGATGCAGACAACCTCAAAGAAGAAATGTCAACTCTTCACAAAGCGCTGCGAAAGAATGGGTTCACACAACAAAGAATACAGAAGTTGTTAAAACCATCTCGGCCGAGAAATCAAGAGGACTCGAACAACCCATAGCAAAAGCCTATCTGCCATACATAAAAGGAACAACGGATAAAATAAGCAAACTTCTACGTAAACATAAAATAGAAACAACTTTTAAGACCGACAAGAAAATCAGCACCATTCTTCGAAATCCAAAGACCAAAATTGCTCTAGAAAGTCAAGGGGTATATGAAATACCTTGCCAAGATTGCAACAAATCATACATAGGACAGACCAACAGAAAAATAAGTGCAAGACGCGAAGAACACATAAACGCTGTTAGAAAAGACGAGAGAACATCATCTTTAGCTCAACATGTCAAAACTACAGGACATAGGATTGATTTCGACAAAACAAAAACACTAGCCAATATCGAGCATTACAAGTCAAGAATCATCAGAGAGGCCATAGAAATAGAGAAAAGACCACACAATCTAAATACACGAGATGACACCCAAAGACTACCTACCACATGGAAGCCTGCTCTGGTATTGCATGCTGCTGTCCATGAGGAAGCAAGAAACATAACGCAACGAACACACGAAGAGGAACCAACCAGAGCTAATCTAATAGGACCAAGTACACGGAGTCCCGCTCGAAATCAGGAGATGGGTGCAACAGACCGTGACATAAGCACAGACACACGCATGCGCGCCCGAACAGGACCGATTACACGAAGCCGCGCTCGAAATCAGGAGATGGGTGCAGCAGACCATGACGCCCCGGAGTGTGTCGAGAGCAACAGAGCGTAACATAGGTAGAGTATATAAAGAACTGCCAGATCCAGAAAACGTCATTTTAGTTCGAGTTACCAGAAGCCGCAGTAAGCAGTTATCTGTTAGAACCTGAAGATGGCAGATGAGATTCTGCCGAAACGTCGTTCAGACAACCACGGTCCCTCTCGGGGCCTATCACCTACGCGGGAGTATACGCGGAAAACGAGTTTAACATTCACCACCCGCGAAAACCTGAAAAACAACATATATATATACATATACATATATATATATATATATATACATATACATATATATATATATATATATATATATATATATATATATATATATATATATATATATATATATATATATATATATATATATATATATATATATATATATATATATATATATATATATATATATATATATATATATATATATATATATATATAAGAACAAAGAAGGAATTAGACGCGGGTTTAATTACATTGCAGCAAAAAAAAAAACAATGAATTGACGGGTACGCCCGCATTTTCCTGGGTCCGGAATCCCACACAGGTTTCTATAGTTGCCCGCGTGTGCGATGCTTGGACGATGCTCTCATACAAGAGCCATCCAAGTGGAAGCCACAAAGGTGCGACTGGCTCCCTGTCAGTGGTTTTCCTTTAGTGTGCTTTTTGAATTTTGTCCATCATTTTAACTCAGCTACACCATCCTGATGAAGACCAATTAGTCAGAAACACGTGTCCACGGTTTGTATCTTTCTGCCATTCGCAATTTTTGCATATTCCACCGTGCAATTTTCTCTATGCGGGCGTACCCGTCAATTCATTGTTATTTTATATATGTATATATATATATATATATATATATATATATATATATATATATATATATATATATATATATATATATATATATATATATATATATATATATATATATATATATATATATATATATATATATATATATATATATATATATATATATATATATATATATATATATATATATATATATATATATATATATATATATATATATATATATATATATATATATATATATATATATATATATATATATATATATATATATATATATATATATATATATATATATATATATATATATATATATATATATATATATATATATATATATATATATATATATATATATATATATATATATATCTGGTGACCACGAGATGACGCTCGCCCCGATATCTTCTTGGTCTTTCAAGATGTGAATCTCAAAATTGGGCACGTCAAATAACGGCTAAATATGGATTAATTCAACCTATTTATCATTTTCTGTTCCTTCCGGTTTCACCGGAAATGATGCCAACTTTGAATTTTTAAATGGAACACCCTGTATATTTTACATTTTTGGATTCAGGAGGTCATTTTGCATACAACTGTGGCATATTGAGATAAAAATATTCATGACTGACATTTTAATGTGCAAATTTAATTTCTCATCTAGGCGGCCGTGACCCCAAAAAATGTTTTGTTTTGCTTCAATAAATAATCAAAAAATACAATTATGACATTATGTCATATGACATTTTGTGTTATAGGGTCCTAAACATTTCGGAAATCGTTTTTCCAGAATAACTCATTTCTTTTAAATGGCACCATGGTGGCTCATTACGTTATTTCAGTAAAGCATTTTATTACCGATAACTTGGTAGGTACCTAACACTCCATTATTTATTCATAAAAATAATGCATGTGAAAAATGATAACAAATCAACGAATTAAGAAAGAAACGAATTAAAACTAAGTAATTATTTTATCACATTATCTAAAAAAAAATATATAACAATTGTTCAAAATGAGAATCTAAAGGCGTTAGATCAGGTGATCGCGCTGGCCACCTCACTAGTCCATTAGATCCTATCCAATGATCATAGAAATGACCATTTAAATATTCGGCAACTACTCTGGCGTTATGGGGTGGGGCGCCATCCTGCTGGAAATACCCCAACTGGTACTGATTTAAGGGTAAATGTTCTAAAAACTTTTCAATTTCATTTCTCAGAAAACTTAAATATCTTTCTCCTGTCAGTGGACCATCAAAAAATATGGAACCTATGATGCTGTCACCCATAACGCGTGCCCAAACGTTAAAACCAAACCGTTCTTGAAAATTGCCTTGCCTCAAAAGTCTTGGATTTTGTTGCGCCCAGTACCTCAAATTGTTTCTATTGAACATACCATTGTTTGTAAAACGGGATTCGTCAGAAAATAATATATTATAATGAAAGTTTGGAGATCTAATTTCATTGTCTAAAAGCCATCTGCAATACTGAAACCTCCGCATGAAATCGTTTTTATATAATGCTTGGTGAAGCTGGTATTTGTAACTCTTAAATTTGTGTTTTTTAAGAATTTTTCTTACAGTTTCTCTTCCTATGTCTAACTCACTTGCAATTTATTGTAGTGAGACACTAGGATTGATTTCCACTGACGCTAATACATTAATTTCGGTGTCTTCATTGATAATTGGCTTTTGGTGTTCTTGAGCTACTCTCTCCTGTCTCAGCTCCCGTTCTACTCTAAGAAAATAATGTCTGCCAGGATGATTTCTTAGTGGATACCGCTCTGCATATAAATTGCGGGCTGCCCTGTTATTTCTGCGACATTCCCCGTATATCATCAGCATATCCACTTTGTCACTTTTTGAATAAACCATGATTTTTTAATACACACCACAATAATATCAGATTCTCATAGAACTAAATATCATTTGAGCTGTCAAATTAATTCATTTGTTTGTTACATTTCAAAGGCACCTACTTGATAGAGATCAAGTGTTAAATATTATGAGTTTATTTTCTATTATACCTTGTTGCATATCATTATTATGTATTTTTATGTATTATAATATGAATAAATAGTGGAGTGTTTGGTACCAAGTTATCGGTAATAAAATGCTTTATTGAAAAAACGTAATGAGCCACCATGGTGCCATTTAAAAGAAATGAGTTATTCTGGAAAAACGATTTCCAAAATGTTTAGCACCCAATAACACAAATGTCATATGACATAATGTCATAATTGTATTTTTTGATTATTTATTGAAGCAAAACAAAACATTTTTTGGGGCCACGGCCGCCTAGATGAGAAATTAAATTTGCACATAAAAATGTCAGTCATTAATATTTTTATCTCAATATGCCACAGTTATATGCAAAATGACCTCCTGAATCCAAAAATGTAAAAATATACAGGGTGTTCCATTTAAAAATACAAAGTTGGCATCATTTCCGGTGAAACCGGAAGCAACAGAAAATGATAAATAGGTTGAATTAATCCATATTTAGCCGTTATTTGACGTGACCAAATTTGAGATTCATATCTTGAAAAACCAAGAAGATATAGGGGCGAGCGTCATCTCGTGGTCACCCGGTATATATATATATATATATATATATATATATATATATATATATATATTGTGTTGGGACAAACGTGATTGTAAACGTCACGTAAATTGTGTGCAACATGAAACTAAAAAAAATGGCGTGCCTTCGACAACAGAGTTTATGTTCGATTTACTCTTAATGCTGATTGCCTGTGATGTTCCGCTGCACATATTCGATAAACAACCATTTCAGGAGTTCTGGAATAAATACAATCCCAAGATGACGTTACTAAGTCGCACAAAGTTGCGTAACTATATATCAGCTGTAAGCGAAGACATTTTAAATAAGATCAAATGTGTACTAAAAAATACACGGCTGTGGTTATGTGTTAACGAGACGACAGATTGTAAAAAAAATCTATTTGAAATGTTGTAGTGCGTGTACTGGACCTTCTTAAACCAAAATTTCCACTGTTACTAGCTAGCAAAAGACTAACTGAGTGTACTGGTCAAACAATTACGAGGGTGGTGCTGGAGACGTTAGAATAATTTGACCTGTCAAAAAGTCAAGTGTTGATGTTTGTGACGGTTGGTACTACGACAATTCGTTTGGTAAGCCGTTCTCTTCAAGAACACGGTTGTAGATTGGGTACATGTTACGTGTAAAGTACACGTTTTACACCTTGTGACAGAAACTATTCGACAAGGTTTTCCAGAGATAGATGTATTAATAGCAAGTACATGAAAAAGTGTTTCTTAAATCTCCTAAACGTCTTCACGCATTTCATAGCAAGTGTTCCGGGATTCCCGAACCATCACAGCCGATTCTTACATGTTGGGGAACATGGTTGAAGGCAGCTTTTTATTATGCTGAATATTTACAACAAATAAAAGCTGTGATACTACAATTTAATCCAGATGAGGCTGCAGCTATTAAGGAAAGCCAGACAAAATTCGAAGTTGTTTCTGATGAAACAGCTTTAAGAATTATTCATAAGAACTATAAAGGGTTACATGACGCCATACAAAACTGACAAGTTGTGCATACATTGTTATAAATTGTAACAGTTTATTGATTTTATTACTATATAGTTAATTTCTTTTATTACACTTATTATGATGCGTACGCCTATGTCCTGCGGCGCATTTTTGCCAACTATACTCATAAGTAACTCAATAAGATATACCCCCATAAGGGAATTACGACAACTTTGCAACGACATCGTACCCATAGTGGATTATATCAGATATCTCACAAAAATTGTACGAATTTAAACTCTTTGATTGTTCACTAAGAGACAACATTACACAAATAAGGGAATATAATGCGCCATTTTGAATAAAACACAAACTTCGAATAAAACAAAACCTTACCAAACGTTACCAATTTTTAAACAACGTATTTAACCCCGCTCCTCCCACAAAAATGGGAGGACATGTGCACACTATAATAGAGGCACTAAAATTCAATTTTTTCTTACCTTTCTCTTCTCTTATTTTTGTTGGTTTTTGTTGTTGAAGTTCCCAACAAAATTTATTCCAAATCATAAACCAACCGTCAGTAAATTGCGGCACATTATTATTTACATGAATTATTATTAAAATACCCAAAAATAAGCGGAGTTAGACTGTATCATTTAGATGCGAGCTGTTTACCGCAGCAGCTTAGCTCGTCGCAACAATATCAAAATCAAAATTTATATATACAAATCGTTTACAATTTACTTTTTTATTGTTACATTGTTTTAAAGTTTTACATCTGCGGCACATGCTTCTGCATGCGTCGTTGATTTCTATTCAAAAGTTATTGTATAATTTAAAAATGTTCTTGTTTTTAGGCGTTGTTGTATTGTTTTAAAGTTTCTAGTTGTAAGCTCCGACCAGCCCCGTTCTGTCCGACCTAACAATTGTTCCGGAGATGCTAGATCGGCAACGGATCGGGTGTCTGGCGAGGGCAATATACAATGTTCATATTTAATTTAAATAAAAATAGTTTTGAATTTGAATTTGTTGACATTTTCAGCAAAGATTTGTTTTATTATAGTTAAAGCGATTAAAATTTGAACAAAAAAGTGCATCGTTTTCTGTCGATTGTTGTACTTTTTTATTTTAAAGTAGTGATTATTTTAGTGCCTTTTTATTGTAAATTGACAAATTTGGATCAGTTTAATGTCAATATTTGAGTTTAATACCTTTAGATAAGTCTAGAATTCCTAGAAGAGCCAATTTTCGTCAGTTAAGTGGCTGAACGGGGTCGAATAATTGGTATGAGGGAAGCCAGGCTGTCTTTGAGAAATATTGTCAATCGGGTGGGTCGTAATGTATCAACGGTACTAAGATGTTGATCAAGGAAATTTGAGGAACGTTGACACAGCGGATCCGGATGCCATATAATAACTGCATCAGAAAGAACGCCATCTCCGAACTTTGGCCCTACGAGTAGTATTTCTACGATGCGAGCCATGGGAAGTCAGTGGATAGAAGTTTTGTTTTAGGTCGGAGGATGTCAGTGGAGTCAGTATATTGCCGAACCTCATTCCTACTCCATACTCAATGTCATCACGCCCTCAGGTTGGCATGGCGTAATGAAATGGTGAGTTAGAGACAGTAATAGCATCAAACAGTGTTCAGTGATAGGTCTCAATTTTGTCTGTGGGTCCCATGAGGGACATAAAAAGGTGAGACCTCGATATGGTGAACGCCAAAATTTGGAATTCGGTGTTGAACGTCATACAGCCCTTACCCAAGGTGTGATGCTTTGTGCTGGGACATGCTATGGCAGTAGGCCATTGTTAATCTTCATTAGGGGTAACTTGAATGCTGCTGATTACATAACAGACGTGCTGAAACCCGTTGCATTGACTTACCTACAAGGGCTTAGTAATCCTATTTTTAAGCAGGATATTGCCTATTTTCACACATCAGGGATTACAACAAACTTCTTGCAATAGCTATGGTGGTGCTTCCATGGTCAGCAGGGTCACTCGATCTGTTTTCGATCGAGCATGTGTGTGGGATATAATTGGTAGGAGAATGGGGGCATTTACCCCATCCCCAATAATTTTGAACGATCTTTGGCTTCGTATTGAAGATGCAAAGGATGAGATAACGCAAGGCGACATTGGTCATCACATCACATTGACAGCATGCTTAACAGAGTGAATAAGTGCATACGAAATTTTGAATTACGCACCGATTTTCGTTTCTACAACATTGATTCGAAATTTACTTGCTTTAACTACAATTTTAATATTCTACATAGGGAACTGCACGATAGCGCAGTTGGCTAGGGTGTGCTAAGCGGTAAGTTCGACTAGATATACTGTCGTTCTGCTCCTGAGTTCGAATCTCAGCTACAGTAACCGACAAAGTCGGAGGAAATGGTTATGTGTCCGTGTTGAAGCTTCTGCTTTAGAATTTTAGGGTTGTCTAATTTATGTGATATATTTTTTGTTTTTAATTGACTTGTACAGATCGCCACCTCCATATTCAATATTTTAAATCGTTTAATTTCGCTAAAATGATAAAATATATTTCCCTTTGGTCTCTTTTCTGCACTAGTAAATGTAGTTCAAATTGCCTCTATTACTGCAACTATTTCATGATTCACTTTGACTTGTATGTCAATAAATTATGAATACTAAATTGATTTTAATTGGCTCTTAACCTATAGGATATTACTACATTCCCTTTTAGATCGAGGTAGAAACTAGTTACACTTCAATTAATACACTGTTATAATACCTGCAATACAAGTTAGTTACTACCTCATTGAAAATTATTTAACCCTTTATAGGGCAGTGGTTTCTATAGATTCCACTTGCATTATGGCTAACTTTCATAGGCTATGAACTATTGAATTCGACCTTATGTGCATAAATAGTATAGTAAACAGGCAGCGGTTGATAGACTTGCCACATTGCAATCTTGGCGCCAGTTATTCGACAAGTGGTTTCTATTCTCACCAATGCTCGTTCAGCACGATATACGTTATTCAGTTGTTAGACAAAACAAGTGTTTGTGTGGTTTTTTGTATGATTACCCCAGAAATTTTATAGTACTTCTCTAAGGTAATGTACAACAATTGTATTATAAATGATTTTTGCTCTTAAACTATTTGCGCTTACAAGATTTTTGAATTATTTGTTGGCATAACCTATAAAGTGCATTGTATATAATATAATAATAATAATAATAATAATAATTTTTATTTGCAGTACATATCATTATAATAATACTAACAAATTGTATTTAAATTTGAATTATGTCCTACAAAAGGGACTGAAAAACAATACAATTACTGATCTAAGTTTCAGCCCCATTCAAATATTTGAAAAGTTTAATTGTTATATTGTTGCCCGTTAGGAAAATACAATATCTGTACTACTACATAAAAAAGAGAGCAAAGAGAAAAATAAAAAAAATAAAATAACTGAATGAAAGGTCATAAAATACACAAAAAAAAGAAGAATAAAAAACAGATTCACTCTAGAATGTGATCTCTATTACTAAGTAAGGATATAATATTCATTACACACTGTAGAATGTAAGGTACTATTATCTACATAATGACTCGTATAATAAAATCAAGAGGCTAAGAGAAATTTTTTGTAATTAAACTTAAAGCTAGGTAACCTAAGAATTTTATAATCAACTGGAACTTTATTGTACAGTAAAAATACATTATAAGAGAAACACCTCCGATATAAAGTAGTTTTATGGGGTGGAGGTGATATCAGTCCTCGAAATCTCAAGTTTAAAGTATGAACGTCACTGCGATATTTAATTTTATTATATAAGTATGGAGGCGAGTTGTTTAAAATAATATTGTGAAATAAAGTAGTGCAGTGAAATTTTCGCCTTGTTTCCATATTTAGCCATTTTGCATCCTTGAGTTTATGTGAAACATGCTCGTACTTCTTTATGCCATAAATAAATCTTAAACATGCCTTTTGAATTTTTTCAACTTTGTTGATATCCATTTTATCCAAGCAAGGACCATATACAACATCACAGTAGTTGAAATGACTTAGCACCAGCGTATCAGTAAATTTAATTTTGAGAGATTGTGATAGTAAATGTCGATTAGGATATAACATCTTTAAATTAGTATAAGCTCTTTGTGTACACTTACTTACATGTTTTTTAAATCGTAAATCTGTATCCATTTCAACTCCCAGATTTTTTTGCTAGTTTGGTACATACTAAATCATTATCGCCTACTGCAATTTTTATGTCAGCTTGTACCAGATCTTTACACTTGCCAAATATGAGAACAGACGACTTTATTGGGTTTATAGTTAATTTATGACGCTTTGACATTGCAATTAATTTTTGTAAATCATCGTTAATAATATAATTAGCCTGAATCAAATTATCATGGAAAAAAGAGAAATATATTTGAGTGTCGTCCGCGTATAAATGTACCTTACAATTACTTAGACAGTTTGTTATATTACAAGTATATATACAAAATAGCAAAGGACCAAGGATAGACCCTTGTGGTACTCTACACAATATATTTCCGCAATTTGATTTGCCCTTGCTCGTTTCTACGAATTGCATTCTATTAAATAAATAACTTCTTATGAAATTAATTGCGCTGTCTGAGAATCCGACATAATGTAGAATAGAAAATAAAATTTCATGGCTGATCGTGTCGAACGCCTTTGAGTAGTCTAGCAAAATGAGAGCTGTTGTTTTTCCAGAGTCTATATCACCAATAATGTCGTCCATGACACCTAGCAAGGCGGTCGCACAGCTATGATCTGCTCGAAATCCCGATTGATAAAAAGGTAGAATACTATACATATTCATATGCTCACGGATTTGGAAATTCATAATTTTTTTCTACCACTTTAGAAAACACTGGAAGAATGCTAATCGGTCGAAGGTCACCCAAGTCAAATATGTCAGCTTTTTTAGGCAGCGGAACTACCCGTGATATTTTCCAAGTATCCGGAAAGATGCATTCTAAAAGGCATGTATTTACAATATTAGTGATAAAAGGCAATATATAAGGACAACATAAAAGTAACATGTCTATATTAATTTGATCAGACCCGGTAGATTTTGATTTTATTTCTAACAGATATTTGTAAATAATCGTTTCTGATACGGCAGTAAATGAAAATAAGTCTTTAAAGTTACTTTTTAAATTTTGATTATAAAATTGTAGAAGCTCATTGTCTGAAGGAGATAAGTTTGAAGAATATTGTAGAAAATGCGTATTAATTTCATCTGGTTTATTTAATATTTCAGGTAATGTGATTGTTGCGGATCTATTATAAATATTAAGTTCATTTAGTTTCTTCCAAATAGTTTTAGTATTGTTGCCGTTATTACTTACACAAAACTCAAGATAACTTTTTTTTTCGTTAGCTATTGCAATGTTTGTTTGATTTTTTATACTTTTATAATAATTCCAATGTTGATCATTTTTTGTTCTATTAAATTTTTTTTAAAGCTTTTTCTTTTAAAGAGATCATTTCTTGTATATTATCAGTTAGCCAAGCTGGTTTTTGCTTTTTAATTACAATATCTTTTACAGGAGCAAGGGGTATCAAAAATATTTAAAATCAGTAAATTAAAAATTTCAATTTTATCATTAACATTTTGTACATGTATTATATTTTCAAAAGGTGCTAACAATAAAAATTCTTGTAGTAATTCTACGTCGATGCGTTTTAAATTTCTGGTTCTAAAAATTTTCTGATTGTTTTTGGGAGCATGAATTTTCAAATTAAAATATACTAATAAATGATCTGATATATTGTACACCTCTTTTGTGCCACAAACGTAGTTATCTTTTTCACTTAAAATTAAAATGATATCTAATAAAGTAGAGGAACTTTGTGTAATGCGGGTTGGCGTGTTAATAATTTGTTTTAAATTAAAGGACTCTATGCAGTCATTAAAAATAATAGATTTGCGATTTTCGGAATCTAGTAAGTCTATATTCACGTCCCCCCGCAAATTATATCATTACACGTAGGTACAAAATTGGATAAAGCGTCTTCAAATATATTAACAAAGTCTAACAAATTTTTATTTGGAGGTCTGTATATTGTACGTTCTATTAAACAAATTAAGTTTTACCCACAGCTGCTCCAATACGTCCTGAGATTTATTATTTAAAATTTCATACCTTAAACTTTTCTTGAGATACATTCCTACATCACCACCCCTTGAATCTCTATCATTTCTTATGAAATTATATCCATCAATATGTACTAAATTACTAGGTATATTATCAGATAACCATGTTTCAGAAATTCCAATGACATCATAATTTTCTGTTTCAACAAAAGCCTTAAAATCTGCAAAATTATGAGACAGAGACCTTACATTCAAAAAAGATACATTTAAATCTCTCATAGATTATTCTAACTTAAATAATAATAATAAAAACAATAATAATTAAAAAAAAATGTAAATATATATATTATAATAAGGGAAACTTAATTATATTTTATGCGAAATTTTCCTTCAGTTACGTGATTAAACAAATTAATCAATTCAAATCCGGCATAATCAATTTATTTGGTTCAGATCTTCAATATTTCTTATTCGAAATTTTTTTCCAATAATACGGGTGTAGATATTTCCGCCGCTAGTCCACACATTTTCTTTACCAATTTTATCCTTAGCCGAAATCAATAGATCATATCTTGTTTTAGTTAACTCTTCGGTTATAGCAATTTTACTACCTTTAAGTTTCTTTTTATTATTAAAAATCAAGTTACGTTGTTGAGCGTCTATAAATGTTGCAAGTATTGGCCTGGGATATTTAGCCTCTTTGTTATATGGCCCTAACCGATAGCAATATTCCAGTTGACTGCCATTAACTTCCATTTTGTTTTCAAATATTCCTTGTAATATTTCCTTTAGGTTTCCATTATTTGACTCAGGAACTCCAAAGACTCTTAACTGATTGCGTTTTGAAAACTGTTCTAAATTGTCAACTTTCAAATGTAACTTTTCATTCTCACCCTGTATGTTGCTCATTTGTTTCTCTAGTGTATTTATTTTGGTTTCAAGTTTTTCAATATGAACCATCATTTTTTGTGGAACTATATCAGCAATTTTAACAGCGAAGGTCTCCATAAAATTCTTATCGCTAAAGAATTCGTTTATCACGCTTTTTTAGTTCACTTTTTTGCCTCTCAGTGAAACCCATTTTATTGAATATATTAATTTAAATTATGAAAATTATTATCAAATAACTATTACAACTATGCAAAACAGCAGTTAATGTTAGAAAAAAAAATAGGCGTTTTCACACATTAAATTCACTTGCCAAATATTATCAGAAAATCACAACATTTGCACCAATAATACTACATTAATTTGCCGGAACGATAAATATACGTCTACTCTGT